>CALYLX010000072.1:0-308264 GCA_944990035.1 Clitopilus passeckerianus
GATCGACATTACCTGTCCATAATTGACAGTGAAGTAAAGGTGATGTAATGTATGGTGTGCAGGGCCGTTGATAACTTTTTCGAGCGCATGACCAGTGATCATGTCCGAGTCGTGAATCTGCGGGTGGGCATGAGCGGCCGGCCACAAAGGAAATGAAGGGAAGACTTACAAAGATACTCCAGAAATTGACAAGGACGAAGAGGACGAGGTAAAGCATCCTATGTAAGGGGAAGAGGAAGATGAAGAGGTGGTAAGGTACTGATTGGAGGTATCCGTCAACAAAGTGGAACGCGTGGGAGGCAAATGGTGTAGGAACTGGGGTGGTGGATGAGTTATACTGCAAGAGGAAGAGAAGAATGGGACGTACTGAGCCATTTGTGGTGGGGCTTGTGGATTGTCTTGTAGATGGCGGGGTGGTGTAACCCTCGGTGGACCCAGTAGATCAAGTAATCGGTGAACAAGAGGAAGCTGAATAACAAAACGAACAGTCAACCCATAACCCAGTTTACTACGTAAATAGGACTCACAAAGGTACGGACAAGACGAGGTACGTGTAGCCATAGGTGTCCACTCCGTCGTAGAGCTTTGAATAGCCCATGACTTCGCCTTGGAACCATGGAAGTGTGAGAACCGTCATCCCGGGGAATGCACGCAAGCTGCACTGGATTTCTAGCTTGACCTGATTCTTCAAGAACCGAGGATGCTTCATCATCTCATGGTTGAAGATGAAGGTGTATGATAGCCATGCGAAGAGGAAGTAGAGGATGTGAATTCCAACGAGTGTTATTACACTCAATGAAAGAACTTGTCGTGGAACGTAGTCGCGTGGCCATGCTGATATTTGAGCCAAAGGTATTGCAGACATTGACGCGAGCTCATCGACAGAAATTTGAGGATGTGGTAGCTGTGATACGAGTTGCGACCATGTTGATGATGAGCCAGTACCAATGGGCATGACGACAGTACTGTTCTGCACAAACGATGATGCTGTGCTAGAGAACGCGGAGAGAGGTACAAGTTTTGCCCAAACCTTGTCGAAGACAAGGTCGTCTGCTATTGAGAGTACGAGGTCCATGTCGTTGAAGGCACCTTGGGCGTCGTTGAAGACGGTGAGCGAAGAGAAATGTTGGTCAAGGATCGGACCCGACTCTTTTGTGGGAGAAATTTCGAAAACATTCGAGTTTATATTCTCGAGGCGACCTTGCTATGATCAGGCCACAATATTTTTCTGGGATCACGTGGTACGGAGTTGAATGATTAGATTCCGGTAGTAAAAGTGATCTGATAACTCCTTGGCAACCTAGATATCCCCAGGTCTGTCCATCCAGTTGCGTTCATAAGGACTTTTCATCCTAGAAATGACTTGAGGCAGACCTCGACATCCAAGAAGCGCAGGATGTCGCGCCACTAACTCGTTTTGTAACTCAGCGCAATTCATTTTATTTGATGGCCCGAGTAGGGCTGCGGCCCGACAAGAAGTGGTACCGTGAAAGGCAACCTAGCAAGTGGAATGATCATATCATCAGGAACTCATTCAGGCTGTTGACCAGAAAGGTCAGGGGGCGAGGACTCCAGGTCTTTGCTACCCTGGGGCGGATCGCTTTCTGCTCGCGAGCAGCTGTACCATCGAACCACAACGGTTATGGCCTCGGGTCGGGTAAACGTGCCGGCTGTCGAGTCATGCACAACAACGTTGACTCATCCAACGCTACGCACTACAAAGACCCCATGACGGGATGGTCCTGAAGCCAGGCAGACAAAGACGAGATGGATAACACAGAATTATCTGATAACGAACAGACACCTTTGATTCAGGCTACGCAGCTGAGAAAGCCGAATCCTCTACCATGGCTGCAAATATACATCGTTCTATTACTCCAAGTTTGCGAACCACTGACGAGTCAGTCGATCTATCCGTATATCAACCAGGTAAGAACACAATTCAGTTTAGGGGACGTGGACTGATGATTTCTCTCAGCTCATCAGTGAGCTAGATATTGTCCAAGGCGACGAAAAACGAGTAGGGTATTATGCGGGCCTCGTCGTAAGCCATTTGGATCTCCAATGAGGTTTATCTAACATGGGTTTCGAAGGAATCTCTGTTTTTTGTAACCGAGGCTTGCACCGTCCTGTATTGGAGTCGGCTTTCTGATCGCGTTGGAAGAAAACCTGTCATGCTCCTAGGTCTTTTTGGTATTGCGCTATCAATGCTAAGTTTTGGTCTCTCTCGCACCTTCTGGCGACTAGTTCTAAGGTGAATAATTCAGGCTTGTTCTCTTCGACTATCTTTGAAATTGAATAACCCCGTTGTAGTCGATGCCTTTGTGGTCTCCTCAACGGCAATGTTGGTGTCATGAAAAGTGCCATGGGGGAGCTTACTGATTCGACCAACCGAGCGGAAGGGATGGCCCTGATCTCCATCGTTTGGGAAGTTGGTGCCACTCTTGGGTAGGTCCTGGTTCTTGGACAGCGTGGGGCATGGTCTGATATTCCTAGGCCACTAATTGGAGGCACCCTTGCCAAACCTCACGAGCGTTTCCCTTCCCTTTTTACCGGCAAGTTCTTGCAAGACTATCCTTACTTCTTACCTTCCCTGGTGGTTGCAATATTTGTCTTCGGGGCTTTCACGATGGCTACTTTGGTTTTCGAAGAGGTCCGTGATGTGCTCCCCGACACTCACAGCTCTTCTGAATGAAATCGACAGAGTCATAAAGGAAGAAAATTCAATCGGGTTCGACCTCAGTTGGAATCATCACAAACCAGCGACCTGACGAAATCAGACGAGCAAGATGAGGCCCTACCCCTCCGCAAGCTACTCATCTGGCCCGTGATCATTTCCATCGCAAACCACATCACCCTGGCCTTTCAAACCCTTTGCTTCGCGGCGCTCTTCCCGCTTTTCCTAGCAATGCCCATCGAAATCGGCGGCCTCGGATTTGACCCGGCCGTTATTGGATACATACTCGGTGCATATGGTGCCCTCACCGGCATCTGGCAATTCCTATATTTCGCGAAGGTCGTGTGGTATTTGGGAGAGCGCACGGCGTTCATTTTGGGGATGTCGATGTTCGTTCTATTATTCCCGCTTTTCCCTCTTACCAGCTTGCTTGCTAAGTGGGGTGGAGTGACGCCTGTAGTATGGGCCTTGGTCTCTCTAATGGTCATCCTTGTGGCGCTCATGGATGTCTGCTACGGTACGTATTTCCTGAGTACTTATTCTCGCAATATCTGAACTTTTGAATAGGGTGTATCTTCATTTTCGTCACCTCGTCAGCGCCAAATCGAAGCTCCTGGGTGCGACAAACGGCTTGACGCAGACCTGTGTTTCCATAGCCCGCGCCACCGGACCTGCGCTTGCAACTTCGCTGTTCTCTTTTTCTGTGCAAAACAAGGTACTCGGGGGCTATGGTATCTATTTGATCTTGTGGCCACTCTCCTGCTGTTCAGTGTATCTTGCACTGTACTTGCCAGAGAGGATGTGGCCGGAGCCAGAGGCAGAATCTACAAGCCATTAGTCAGAAGCAGATTGGGGCTGTTCGTCACATAACCCATAAACGTGCTGTATAGGAGCTTCTATGAATCATACCGAGGGAATGCAATTGCATGTGTTGTCTAGCCGAGTGAAATGGAAGGCTGATAGGGCCACACCCCGTTTGTCAAAATATGGTCTTAAGGTGCTCAGAAAATCAATGATGTTGTTTCTGGCTTTTAGCTTTAGATCACGTCCACAACGACGTGTATTCTCCAATCATTACTACAGCTAAATGCTACGCGTGGGACTAGGAATCTCGGAAGATGTAGGTTCCTTTGTGTCTGGTGATGGGTTGGCTGCGGGCGAGGACTCTGAATCGGACGGAAGAGCGACAGTAGAATTTCCCTTCGAAGGCGGCGAAGGGGGAAGGGTGCAGTTCGTTGCTGGTGTCTTCAACGTGCCACCAGTTTGGTCGGGCAAGGCAGTGCTGTTTTTAGATCCATGAGATGATCCAGACGTCGGGCGATGGTGGTGTTTGCACGATTTATGATGCGAATGGCAATGTTTCCTGTGAGGCTGGAAGAACTGGACCACCGTTGTCGTGATAACTTCGATAACAATTGCGTTCTTGCCCAGCATATGCTCGATCGTCGCGATCGTAGTCACCACCAGGGGGTGTGTTGACCGATCCTCGAACTTCGATGTTCGGTAGAGACCTCCGTTGTCTATACCGTGAACCTTTTAGTCCCAAGAGCTAAGGGATTGTCAGAACAAAGGGACTTACGGGATAGGCGCTGTGTAAACAGAAGCAGCACTGAAAGCGCTTGCAGCAGCGAAAACTCTGAGTAGCTTTCCAAGGCAAACCATCTCTACAGGGGAACTATTTGCAAGTTTGGAAGAAAATGACAGCGGATGAAGACACTTGGGCTGCCGGAGCCACAAGGATGAAACGGAGGGGAAGGAGCACAGCTGGCGCTTCAGCCTTCGCAACGCTGAGGATTTTATACATTTTCCAGCCAAAAGGAACTTCCTGTGTTTTGATCGGCGAAACAGGTACGAGAATGGGAGGTAATCCATGTTTGTTCCTGAAGAAAAGAAAATCTGATCCAAGCAATGATGACCGGCGGCAGTTTTGGTATTATGTTCAAAGCATTGTATTCCAGCCATCCAGTGTACAAATGTAAGTTTCGTAAATCTCTAGTAACGAAGTAATTCACGCTGGTCATTTTTAAGGGGAATAAAATCGTCAGAGTCATCCAAAACAAACCATGTGATAGATCCATCAAATCTGAAACAATAATCTTCTGGCTCCTAGTCCTCCGCTTCCTCCCACATCTCATTAGGAAGGAAGGTCGCAAGGTAAACAGAGCCGAGCGCTGCACAGAAAAGTATGAGATAGACAGCATAACCACCCAGCAGCTTATGCTGCACCGAGAACGAGAACAGTGACGTTGCAAGTGCAGGCCCAACTGCCCGTGCGACCGAGACGGTGGTTTGGGAAAGCCCGTTTGTGGCTCCCAGAGAATTTTTGTTGGGGGCTGATGCCGTGATATACATAAATATACAGCCTGAGGGTAAGTAGTCAGTAAACGCCGCAAAGCTGCATTCGAGGGCAGTCAACACACCATAAGCCATATCCATGAGGGCCATGAGAACAACCATGATCCCAATGCAAACGTACACGGCCTGTGATACGCCATATTGTTGCGCCAATAAGCTGGTCACAGGGAACATAGCGAACAGGGCCACGAAGGCCGATACGGCCGCAATGAACACCCGCCTTTCACCCAGATAGTGCATAACCTTGGCGAAGTAGAATGCTTGCCAAAAGCCAGTGAGAGCACCTTGTGTACCCAGGATGTAACCGATGACTGCAGGTTGAAGACCAAGACCACCAATTTCGACGGGCATTGCCATGAAGAGTGGGAACAAGGCATTGAGGCAGATATCCTGGAAGGCCAAACTGACATAGTTTGCGATGGATATTACGACGGGATATGTCATGAGTTCGCGGAGTGGAAGAGGCTTGCTAGTGTTTTGCTGATCTTCATCGCCGCTTTCCGAGGAAGTCGAATCACGTTTGGATCCCCAAAGGTGGATCGTCTTCCTCTTCAATGTCTAAGGGAATATGTTCAGTGTATCCGCCTAAACCTGAACCAGCATCAGGGGTGCACCTCTTTGAAGAGAACCAGGGCGAGCAGGAACGTAAACATGACAAAACTGGCCACGGCTAGGCATGGCAGGAAGTAAGGGTATTCTTTCCAAAATCTGCCCCCGAAGAGTCCTGGGAATCTCTCGTGGGGTTTTGACAGAGTCCCGCCCATGAGAGGGCTAAGAGCTGCGTTTCAGCATAGGTGTTCGGTAGGCCTTGTGCACACTCTTACCCGACTGTAGCACCAGTAGCCCATACAACCGGCATCAGGGAGAAGCCCTCTGCTCGATTTGTCGAGTCGGTTAATTCCCCATTGCACTTTTCATTACGCCTGTCGTCCAAATTAGCTATTGTTGGGTTAACAAATTATCAATGACAGACCAATGTTTCCATTGAGTAGTCCGCATACACATCGACTAACCCAACACAGAGATCTGTCAACATTGGGGCCGTCAACCGTCAGAAGTAAGCGGCTCACCTTATCACCAAACTCCAAAAGGTGCGGGACAACCCAAAACAGAGCATGGACACGGCGATCCCGAATAGCCCTATGAGTAGGATGGGTTTCCTTCCTACATGATCAGAGGCTCGACTCCATTGAAGAACGGTGAGTGCTTCAGCCACGAAGAATAGGGATTGCTAGCATAGACCGTCGTAGGTGAGCGCTTGTGACAAGGGTGAAGGGAGAGAGCTCACAATCAATCCGGCGTAGTACCCAACTTTTCTCTCGTCTCCTCCAGTGATATCCAACTCGCTGACCAGCTGTCATCCTCTTCAGAGCCTTATTCCTGTTAAACTTGGCTGGGACGAACCTGGTTGATGTATGGGTAAATTGACTGGCTAGTCAATGGCTCGCAGACTTGAAGAAGGAGAACAATGGAAATCTGAGTCCATGGCAGCGGATTCGGCTTCTTTCGCTGGCGGCGTTGAGGAATTAGAGGTGTTTCTTCGCTGGCAGCTTGGTCACCGCCGTTGGAAGTCATGGGAGACTGCAGGTCCACCGACCTTCCAAACTACGTAAACTTGATCTTGAATTCGCAACAATGGGGAGCCCTGAGCGCTAACCGGTTCGGAGCTACTCGACTCCGGTGCTTCTTTTGTCTGCTCGGTCCTCGAGTCGGACCTCGACAAACCAATGGCAGAACCTGGGCGCGCGATAGCAGGCGATGGGTTTTGCGACTTCGCATATTTGCCTCCGCTCGAAATTGCCGCTTAAACTTGTAATTTTTAAATTGGAGGAATAGTTGATCCTGAGCGTAGGTGATTGTCCGGATTTGTTCCATTTCGTAAGCACAGGTTTCCACATCCTCACAGATCCTCATTCTATCTCTCCTGAAAAGACGACTCAATGAGGAGGCATAGTCAACGAGGCTTAGAGGAGCATGCCACGGGCCCATACGGACTGGAACACCCACTTGATGAAACTACCACGATTGGACCCATTCTGAACCTATAATACTCATTTTTCATTATCAGCCACTGTCACGGTCAAGCCAGCCGGGGTTGGGGTTGGTGGACGACTGGTGGAAGCATCGGATACTTTTTCAGTGATATTCTGGATTCTCGAGCGTCCGACCCACTCCACTTCTCCGAGGCTCGGCAGATCAAAACTGGCACACTACCCGCCGGATTTCCCTTTATTATCAGCGCAGACCGGTGGCAGTCATCTGTGGGGGTTAATGGGGCCGCCGGTATGTAGCCAGTCGAAAGTCCGTTTAATCGATTAACGATCACCTCTGCGACCGTCGGCTGACTGCCTACCTCAGGATCTCTACTCCGGGCGGCTACAGGTTGCGTCTCGGGATGTTTTAACGGAGTTTGACCTTAAATTGTCTACTCGTCGTCATGATTTGAAGATCGAATGGATTCAACAGAAATGACAAGGATTAACCATGGCTTACCGCGGCTTTGGAGGCTGATATGCGATTCGGCAGATTCTTGGAGTATACTCGTCATTTCGATTTTGCAGGTGACCTCGTTGGTCTCCACGACCGCTGCAGCATGGACCTCAACGTCCCGGCTGGCTTCAAGCCGACGCTCCGTCCATGCATAGACGCTCACAAAGCGGTCCGCCTCCAGGGCCGTCGTTCACCCAGCCAGTGCGGCGACTGCCCCCAGTGAACCCGGCTTATAAGTGGAAAGTCAACCTAATGGTTGTTCCTGTTACTTGACTTAAGCAATGCTTTCGTTGTTCACGTTCCTGCTCTTGTCTTTCTGTGGACCCGTATTAGCGGCTTTGACGCCGTATACTGGATCACCGCCATCAACTCTTCCCAGTCGAAAGCCATTTGGTTTCGCCAGTAGCTCAACTGGAGGCTCAGGACCTGGCTCGGTTGCATACCTTGTATCAAATGCGCCAGATCTCCGGGCAGCTTTGAAGGTTTCCGGCCACAAAACTATTTACGTCAAGGGAACCATCCATGGCAACCAAACGGACTCCGGGATTGCGGATTGTAAATGGTGCGAATGAGAGCGATGGGTAATCCGGTGTTGCAATATTGATCTTTGCAATCAGGTACATTGACAACTCCCCCGTTCCTCAGTACGACTTCACGTACTATATTCTTTCGCTCAATTCGACCTACATGGATCTTGTGAAGGCGGCGGCTGATGCTAATGGGACGTTCGAAGGGAAGAATGCCACCGAGTATCAGACCTTACTCAAGAAACAGAACGGGTGGAGAGCGCAAGCTCAAAACACACAAAAGGCATGGGTCAGCATGTCCGTTCTCAATAACACAAGTATCATAGGCTGGGACGCCAACGCAAAACTAGCCGGAGTCAACCTGAATTTCAATATGGTGAACAATGTACATGGTGTGTTGATCTACGCAGCTCAACGTATGCCTTCGCTTACCGCAAGACAGTGCGAAATCTGATTCTTGAGCCCCGAAGGATTGCTTCCCTGCACCAGAGACCTACCCTACCTCATGGAATGCGCGGTGTGTGTTCTATCGTTTGATTTGGTGAAGTACTGAACGTGAATGTTCCAGATACGATGCCATTTCTTTGGTGACAAGCACGAATATCTGGGTGGACGGGAATATCTTGCAAGATGGGCCAAGCCTCGTACCCCTGGAGTCGATTCTAAACGGCTGGTATGTTGACCGTTACGACGGCCTCTTTGATGTGGAGGATGGAAGTGACAATATAACGTTCTCCCATGTAAGTCTCTGCAGCTTGGGGGCTAATTCTGCCCGTTGATGACATAACGCCCAGAACATCGTCCGAAACCACCATAAGTCCCTTCTATGGGGAGGTGGTAACAAGGAGGCAGACCGTGATCTTGGAAAGATGCATTTCACCGTCTTCGCCAACCATTTTAAGGACTCTCAGTCCCGCAACCCTCTGCTACGATTCGGCGTCGCTCATATCCAAAATAATCTCTACGAATCCACTAATGGGGCTCCCCTAACCACACCTCCCGTTAGCAAATTCGAGAACCATATACAAATGTACAATCAATCCAAGGTCCTGGTAGCGGGCAATGTTTTTATCCAGGATGGCACCTCTGCTAGCGACACGAGTAGGTTATTTACATACAGCGACCTCAAAAGTGCCACCTTGCCTGCTAAACTTTGTGTCAAGAGCACATCCGCCCTTCCGGCCGGCACCTTCAATGGGCAGTCCGTGGACCTGCAAGCTATTGCCTCTTCGAAGTTCAATACCGCGGTTTCTGCTGGTTCTGCGGTGTCAGGGGGATTGGTTTTCAACTGTGATGGCCCCGACTTCGTACAACTGTCGATGCCAGCCAGTTTCTCGAGTCCTTCGGCCGTTCAAAGTTATGTCAGTAGCCAGGCCGGTTCACATTAGTTAGTCGTTACCGTAAGTTATGTCGTTACTCGATCTGACCGTGTATATTACGTCTTTATGAGATATTTGGGCTCGCGTAATTTAATTCAAAAAAATAAGTTTGCTTTGCGGGTTGGAATGTGTGCACATGCCCTGAACGAACGAATGCTGCTCACAACGGCTCTGGCGGAGACAGTCTCTGACGTAACGCGCACTTCCGTCGCGTCAGAGTCGTGTACTTTTCAGAATATGCACGTGATCGTTTAGGGGTCTTCACTGAAATACCACATCGACAGGTGTCGGTCAGCTCAGCCGCTTCATTGCCTTCTTGTTTTCTTCCAAGCTATCGGAATGTCGGAAGCTGATAGTAAAGAAGCCAGTTGTCTAACCTGCACAAATTTTGACCATGTCAACAGAGATTCCAGCACCCACCAGCTCTGACCATGACCAAGAACCAGAGGTTATTGACTTGACTGGGGACACGGACTCCGAATATGAAGAGGGTGATGATGAAACAGGATCCCAGCATTCACAGGACTCCGATAGTTCTGGAATAGAAATTGCTCTAAATGAAACCACTCGAGCCAAACTGCAAGAAGCCATTCTCGGAGTCAGCGAAATTCGGCTTAGACATATCGTCCAGGCACTTGTGGAGGGGGTTCCGGAGGCAGAGGAAGCTCTTATAAAAGAGTTGATCACATTGAAGCCGGAGACGTTGGATGTTATTCCTCGCTGGGAGACTTGCGGACGTTGTAATGAGGAGTTCGATATGGCAGCTGGCCGTCGAGATGGCGAATGCGCGTTTCATCCTGGTATGTGCCTATGGCGCCCTGTTACTGAATTAAATGTTAAAATTTATTGCAGGCACACTTCGGTCTTCAAGAGAAGATCTGAATGGTGGAGATGGGACCCTTCAGCCTCAACTGGAATCCTTCACATGGAGCTGCTGCAATACAGACTCTACCTCTGGAGGTTGCACTACCGGCCAGCACCAGCCTGCACTGGCTAAGAAACGGAGACGTGTTGAGGAGGACTCGTAAAACTGATTGTGTCAACTCTTTATGGTCACTCCATGGTCCATAAAGGTTGATTGTCGCCGGTTGTTAAACCGGCACGTCGTTGGCCTTTCATTTACACCCCGGAATCCCGAAGGGCTGCTTATAGTTTTTATTGTTTTCCGTTCCTCGATCCGAATGTTTGACTCCTTTGAGTCGTCGGCTAGATCGGTCGGACCGAGAACGTTTATTGTGAGCAATGGCGCCCGGACCCTTGACCTTCCATCCTTGACTGTCAACTAGCTCGAATCACGCTTGGTACCCACGAGAAACATTCTAGTGACTTTTTGTTATCAGGGGTGGAAAGTAAATTCCCATCAGACATAGCCTAGATGCACATTCGGTTGATCGCTTTGTCCCTCCGAGAGCTACTTATAGCGCCTCCATTCCATTCCATCCAACACTACTGCTGTCATGCTGCCCCATCTCGAGCCCATCATCGTCGAGTTCAATAGCGACTGTGACTCTGACGTGGACACTCCTGGCTTCGATTCGCCCCGCAAGCGTTACACGAACAGCCTTAAGCAACGTCCCGCAGGCGTACGGACATCAGACATCTACCTACCCAGCGAATGCCCAACACCGTACCCACAAAGCACGTCGTCAGATTCAGAGTCTGAATCCGGTAGCGACAGTGACACCAGTGCCCAGTGGACGTCCACTCAGTCACGGTTTGAGGAGGCATCGCAGTTGCAGGCTTCCATAGCCTCTGTGTCGGAAGTTCAACTTCGTCAACTAGTAGCCAAGCTTGCCAAGCAGAGTCTCGGTTTCCAGCAAGCTGTCGCCAAAGAGCTGCGAGTAACCTCAACAGAGGACCCGACCACGCCTGTTGAACCCGTCTCGCGCTCGCCACCCTCGCGTTCTCCCCGGCGTGGGCGCAGGCGGCCAAGGCGTGCATCTGCGCCACAGCCGTCGCGTCACAGGCAGAATCAGCTGGATAGATGTGTAGAAGCGAGCGCGTTGGGGTATGATGAGTGTGGACGACGTGTGTACCATCCTGGTGAGTTGTTTTCTCCCGTCTTGGCACCTTCCGACATCTAACGTAACTATTGCCTTTGTTAGGTCGGCTCGTCAAAGATGTCTACGAGTTCCTATCAACCACAATGGATGGACGGCCTGCAAAGGCATTGGAAACGATTACCATGTGGAGCTGCTGTGACCAGGAAGAGTTGATGCCTGGGTGTCGGTCAATGACACGGTCGTTGGACGATTCGGAGACAGAAGTCATGGTGGGAAGACGCCCATGATTTCCGCGTCTTCCACCCCTACATTGTCTCAGTGATCTACATTTGCACCGTTACCGATCTTTGACTAGAAGATATCTTTATTCATCTTATTATCACGACCATCTATGGACATATCTCACGACTTCGTTCTTTACCGACACCCTATTTATTACGCATTCATTTGTTCTTCGTTCTCAGCTATGCTTTCCTAACCTTCGTCATTCTTTGTATCAGTCTACTACTACTCTTTGGGCATTTAGGCACGATGAATTCATGACCGCATTGTCATCACACTTGCCTTACATGCTTGAATCACATGCAGCAGCTGCAGTAGCTAATCTTTCCCCAGTTGTGCTGCTGTCCAATAGCTGTGAAGGGGTATCACCTGAATCTGTATTACTTGCAATCTGTTTTGTTCATCAATCGAATACCAAGTATCATCTAGCCATCCCATCTGTGATCGGCGCTTCAAGGATAGGTATCACAGTCGTGACTGATTAAAGTTGCCAGTGAATGGTAACCAGACAGATTAGGAGGTCTGGGGACATAAGGTTGGTCGGCGATAAAACGCGTCGAAACTGATGTGATTTCTAAAGATGTACAGATGGTGTGCATGTGTAAGAGGGATACAAGATGAGTGCCACGAACAGAACGAAGAAAGCATAAACCAAGAAAACCGCGATGAAAACAAGAGCCACATTGAGAACCGAGTATACAGTAGTAAAGATGAGGGTATTATTGTACAGATTGGTAGAAAGTCCCATATGATGAAACTTTAAATAGAAGCATGCATGCATGGATACACCACTACGATGGTGGAGATGACTACGCCGAACAGTCCACCATCTCCCAGTCTTGATCAGGTATCAGTACCCAGGATTTGCTGAGCACAGGGTGTGAGTCAACTGCCATAGCATCATCGGCCGTATCCTGTTCCCGCTGCTCCTGCGCAGCAACTATCCTCTCCAACTCCCTTGTCGCCGTCATGATCGAAATGGCCAATCGGGGGCCCATGCGAAGTATTTTTGACCCTCCGGCGATGATTTCATACACGTCCTGAGTGCCTTTTGTAAAGGTCAGGTTCCGGCTTTGAGCGAGGGAACTGCGGCCGAGATGGTCTTGGCTCTTGGGCCGGCGCCAACGGGGAAGAGTGTCGTAGGGAGGTAGGAAGGGTGAAGGCTGCGGTTACGGGGGTAGGGCATTTGATAGTGGAAGTTAAGGGTGCGGCGCGTTGGGATGACGAGGGTTGAGCGGTAGGTTGAGTGGTGGGAGGCAATGACGTGACCGCCTTTGAAGGCTGTGGGATAACTGGTGTGAAAGGGCGGATAGCAGTAGTAGTTGGCCGAATAGTCGGTTGAGGGGAGAGTCGAATGCTGAGTGGTTCAACGGCATGGTTGACCGATGCCTTTCGTTGTTCTTTGCCCTTTTGGTCCCTGTGCATATGGATGGGGGAGGAGTGCTCGCTGGCAGCCT
This sequence comes from Clitopilus passeckerianus, assembly GCA_944990035.1. Taxonomy (NCBI): domain Eukaryota; kingdom Fungi; phylum Basidiomycota; class Agaricomycetes; order Agaricales; family Entolomataceae; genus Clitopilus; species Clitopilus passeckerianus. The sequence continues at coordinate 13,171 of CALYLX010000072.1, forward strand.
TGCACGTGCTTGACGATGTCGATGGTCTCTTTGATGAAGTCGAAGTTGAAGCTACATCTGAAAGACTAATGTATGTCTCTGTGCGCCGTAGGGTGGAGCCCATGGATTTCGAGAGGCGGGGTGCTTTGGCCGGTCGTGGGTTGCCAGAGAGTTGTAATGAGTAGCAGAAGGAAGATGTCCGCTTGCGAGGCCCTGAGTGTTCGAGAGTGGATGTTTGGGTTGCAGTGAGGGACATGGGGAGGGCAGGAGGCAGGAGGGCGCGGCAGCACCTCAAAGGGTTAATATGGGGCTGGAGACAAAAGATGGCACAAACTCGGAACAAGCGTGTATAAAGGCCAAGCTGTGGAAACATCACGTGATCTGACTCAGTGAGATACCGCCGGATCAGTGGCAATGCCTACTCGGAATGGAATAAATCCCCGCATGCTCATTGGTCCGGAGGTTTGGGCCATCCAATCATCCATTGACACAGAATCTGTAACGTTGGTGCGGTACGATTTGTTTGACAGCGGGATAGTTGAAACAAGTCCTTGGGATCTACGAAATTTGTCGGTATACTTGGTGTTCGTGTGGTACCTTTCCATGATGATCCATTACTCAGCCCCGAGTGGGAGCGATCTCTTTTCGTCGACGTCAGGCGGGGAGACTGCCACAAGGGCGTGGGGATCGTGAGGTCGCTGTGCGGGTTTTGCCTTATGGGGTCAAGTGACCGACATGTGGTCAAAGTCGCGAGGTTGGGCGCTTCAAATTGACTCGAATAGCTTGAGAATACTGAACAGCCTGCTCGTCACGAGTAGCTTATTCACGGAATTAGCTGGCACGTAGAGTAATAATCATGCTCAGGTTACTTACTGCGCATCACATCAATGGACGACGGACTTGGGGGTGGTACTGGTATTGGCAGCGTGGATCCGGGAATGTAGGATTATTGCGTAGAAGGAGGCATGTGTCGTAAGTGCTTGTGTAGATGGTACCTACAGCGTGTATTGCCAGGTGACCTCCGCTGAGGCCGCACTATAGAAACCCATACGTCCCGGCGGAAAGCAATCATAATCATGATTCTGATGTTGATACTAGCCGCCTAAGTTGACCAGCTCTAACTGAGAGCATATCTGACGTGCTCCAGGTCAGAGCCAGAGTAGCTTTGGTATGAAACTATGCGCAGAGTTCATGCCAAGGGTGGTGCGAAGTCCCGGGTCGCCGTCACGGACATAGATAGACACGGTGTTAGTCCAGAAACTCGTTGAAGGCTGGAAATAGCGCGCTGGGTATGCTGCAGGGTATTCCGGGAGGCAAGAAGCGCTGTGTTGGTTCCATGTTGTGTGCTGCGGCACAAAGTAGTCGTCAAAAGCAAAACAATGTACGCTTAGGGGCTCGTTACACCATAACGTCACGCGCGCTCTGTTCATGCATTGCCGACTGCGACCACCACCACTAGCTCATTGTCGTGGTCGTCGTTGAGCATTAGACATGGCGCCTTTTCTGAAGCCGACAACTATTCTCTCTGGGCTGAAGGAGAAGGTTGACTCTTTGACGATACAAGGTGCGCTGGAGAGGTCCGGAACCTGCCCCATAGCTTCTCACATTGGTGCTCCTCAGGCGACCGACTGTACCTTGGAACATCGGTCGGGAACCTACACATCTACAGCTTTGACAACTCCAGTAAGCCCTATCTAGTATACGACCTGCGTGATCTCTCATTCTTTGCAGATGATGGCAATCCGACCATGGAACTGGTTGACACCAAGAAGTCCTTGGTTCGAAGATCCATCGAGCAACTGGGCTTCATAAAGGATGTCAATTCCTTAGTAGTTTTGTCAGGTATGTGCTTATACCCTCAAGAAGCATATCCTGGCTGATTGGAAAGACGTGCAGAAATGAATGTCACTCTATTTCCACTGCCAAGCTTTGCCCCACCAACACCATTGGTCAAAGCCAAGGCCGCTTTCTCGTTTGCGATACACACATCTATACAGGAGAGGCAGCCCGAGAACCATGAAGGAGACTTTTCCAATGCGAAGCCAGCGCCGACAGTGGTAACCCAGCTTTTGGTAGGATGCAGAAGGAAGGCAGTCATTTATTCATGGAGAGATGGTGAACCGCAGGAGCCAAAAGTATGTGTATCTATCTACTGGGTACATATCAGCTGAAGTTCACTGCGATTCTCTCGTAGGAAGCGCCCCTCCCTCACTCCGCCCGAATAATAACCTTCCTTGACCATAATACCTCCTGCTTCGCATATTCACCAACAGATTATGCCATCTTTTCAATACCAACGATGACTTCCACCGACATATCTACTCCATTACCAATGTCAACGTCTGCAAGCACCGGAGCTATGGGCGCCTTGACAGGTCTGACAGGATATATGACTCTTGGGTTAGGTGCTAAACCAAAACCTGGCGCCATCAGTATCAACGACAAGGAAGCATTGATTGCAAAGGATGGTACGTCTTCTTGCGAGTATATCGTGAAAGAGCCCAATTAACTTGGCCACGCAGGCAATGGACACGTTGTTGACGCTGAGGGCAAAGTCACTCGTTCTCCTGCAATTGAGTGGCCTGCACCACCAGAAGAACTTGGTAGGTCTTCAACCTCATTCTAAAGGTAAACTTACTAACGATCATCCAGCTTTTGTAAAGCCTTACATCTTCTCCATCTTGCCACCGAACACAGTCCCTACACGCCCGATTGAACAAATCGCGTCCGCAAATCCAGGCCAGCAACAAACCGCACCAGTAGCTCCGACCTTCATACCAACTTCTGTCCTGCAGATCAGATCATCTCTCTCATTCCAGATCATGCAAACAGCCACGTTCCCATTCAATATCTCGCCTTCATCATCGGCCCTCTCGGTGGCCACAACGACTGGAATTCCAAATGCTACCATACGCCTCCTAACGCCCTCACTGAAGCCGGGAAGATCCTCCGTTTATTTCCTCACGACACCCCTCGACAGGACTGCTGCTACGAACGAAGGAAGCACGATATGGCAGTCGGTAATGAAGCCTTGGGATGAGCAGATTGACGAGTTAGTCATGGAAGGCTTATATGGGGACGCTCTTGCACTTTTGGACAATATTGACGATTCAGTCATCCCTGATAAGGTAGCATTCACCCTCTTTTTGTTCCCATTGTTACTGACGACAAAGTCCATAGCAAACACGACATACTCGAATAAGAGCCCTGAATGCAGTAGCCAACTTCCGAGATTCCAAGTTCGATGAGGCTGTCGACACACTCATTGAATTGGATCTTAACCCCGCTAAAGTCCTGGCACTATACCCAGAATCGGTTGCTGGTCGCCTCTCCGTACCCTCTGAACAATGGATACCACTATATGGAGGCCCTTTGCCACCGCAACCAGAACCTGAAGCGGAAGGGAATCAAGCTACAACTGGAACGGGTTCAGAAGAGGCCACGCAAGAGAGCGTCTCGCCACCTGAGGAAGGGGCTCAGCAAGAAGGAACCACATCTGCCTTGTTGGATAGTATAGCCGGGCCTTCTTTGGCGGAATCGTTACGTGGACGTTTGGGACAGGGTCTTCAGGCCGGTCTGGGAGCTGGTCTAGGCGTGATGATGCGTTCCGCAAACCCGGCTGCAATTGCAGCAAGAGAGGGTTCGGTTCCACCTCCGGCTGTACCATCTAAGCCTGCGAAGCCCACGCCAGGTATGTTTCGATCCTTTCTAGAGCACAGAATCTTTCTGAACTTGAGTATAGACCTTTTCACGCAAGCGGTCGAAACCCTTGTCCGCTATGTTGGCGAGCGTAGACCCAAGCTCAACGCTGCCCTAGCAGCAGTCGGTATCAAGCCCGACAACCAGTCACATCAAGTGCCGCCTCTATCAGAAGTCCCAGTAGAGGAACTCTTCGCGTTGCCCAATGTCCCATTATCCTCGTTGACGCCCGAACAATTGCTACGTTGTGCTCAGATTGTGGACACGGCCTTGTATAAGTCGTACCTCATTGTGCGACCAGCTTTGTTGGGACATCTATGTCGACTACCGAACTGGTGTGAGATGTCGGAGGTTGAAGAGGATCTTCGAGCTCGCAAGGTGACGCCTTTCTGCTATGTGAAAGTCGCTGAAATTGATTAAGCCTTGACTCTACAGAGATTTGCTGAGATGATTGACCTCTATCAAGGCAAGAAGATGCATGCTGAGGCGCTGGGGCTATTGAGACAGTAGGACCTCTTGGCCTTCTAGCTGGTTCACAGGTTGACTATATGCGCTTGCATCCAGGCTCGGAGAAGAACAGGACGACATGGAAGATAAACTTATGCCTACAATTCGTTATCTGCAAAAACTAGGGCCAAAGTACGCGCAGCAAATTTTCAAATCCGCGCGTTGGGTGTTTGATTCTGATGCAGGCCTGGGTTTTGAGGTATGCTTCTTTGTCCGTCTATATAGTCGTCATAACCTAATGTGATCAATCTCAGATTTTCACTTCTGAAGATGTGGAGTTGCCTCGGCAGGACGTCTGTGACTACCTAGCAGACATCGACCCTCAGATCTGTGCCCATTACCTGGAATATCTGATGGAGGAGCGGAACGAAGAACGGCGGGAATTCCATGACAGACTTGCAGAACTTTATTTCAACATGACGATTTCTGCGCGAAAACGAGGAGATGATGGTAGGCAGCTTTGTACTATTTTTCATGTTGGAAGATCTAAAGCCGGCCATGCAGACGCACGCGAACGATTCTACAACAAACTTCTGCACTTCGTTGATACAGATCAGCAAATCAGTGTTGACAGGTTGTATGCGTTGCTGTCTTCTGGTGCGTTATTTTTGTCATTCGCCTTAGGGGAAGGAATAATCTTGGATTCCCAGACTTGTACGAGGCAAGAGCCATTCTATTAGGAAGGCTAGGCAGGCATGACCAGGCTCTTGAGCTCTATGTCTACTGCATGCACGATTATATCAAGGCTGAAGAGTATGCGCCGTTCTCCTGTCGTATGATTATCTTAGCTGACAATTTGAAGGTACTGCAAACGCTTCTACCAGCCGGGGACAGAAACCAAGAACATATTCCTCACGCTGCTGCGAATATACCTTCGGCCGACCGTGACCACCCCTACCAATCTCCTTGCACCCGCTTTGGAACTCATTGGACGGCACAATCCCCGACTAGATCCAATAGAGACTCTGCAACTACTCCCACCCCTCGTGTCTGCCAAGGACATCCGAAGCTTCCTGCTTGAGGCTCTCCGGGCGCCATTGTTTGACGCTAGTGTCGTGAGATCTACTAGCAAGGCAGAAAATGACCAGTCTGCCAGACGACTCATGGCTTTGCAAACGAAGCGGGTCAAAGTTACTGATAGTCGCATGTTTGTAACTATATCTAGTCTGTCTGGCACAGAACTGACGCTGCTTCGCCCTAGATGTCCGCTTTGTCACAAACGTATTGGTAACAGCGTAATTGCTGTTCATGCGCCCCGGTAAGTATTTTCCCAGGACCGTTTCTTGTTCGCGAAGCCTGAAATCTGTTCTACAGAGGGGAGGTTACCCACTATCAGTGTCGAGAAGCATTTGCCCGCCGAATAGCAGGTAACAGGCGTTTTCTGGAACAGAAACCACTTTTAAGCACAATAAAGCCTGTAATCAAATGAGACACTTGGATTGAATGCATATTCTCGAATGCTATGGTTTTGCTATCGTTGTCTAGTGGTGTGTGTAATGTACAATGACGGTGTGTAATAAAGTACAGCTAACATCTAGTATACTGGTTTCCTAAATACACATACATATGCTTCATAGTCCATATTGGGGCAAGCGCGAGTCGTAGATGCAAATCATAGATATGCTCGCCTTTTGACCCCCCGAACAGCCTCCTTGACTATGGAGAGCCATTCCTTTGTTTTGTCTATCTCGTCCCAGGAGCCAGACACGCTGGCGTCGATTTTTCGTAGTACAAGGCGGCGAAGGGTTCGTGCATCGCCGTCTTCGTTGTCCGTGATTGTAGGTGCAATGCTTGAATGAGAAGAATACATTGAAGAGAGCGAAGTTGCGCTCGAGCTGAAGGGCAATAGATTGTAGCCCAAGAGCCCAGGTGCAGCGGGGGGTTGTAAATACTGAGCACGAGGGCTCGGTGGTGCTGAGCGAGTACGCAAACTGTCGAGCATCGTCTCCCGTGCCTGCAAAAGTTGTCAGCATAAAGAAAATAGGAATTCATGCGAATGACAGTACCCTGATGGCGCGCTTCCCAACTCGCTCAGCCCGTGCGATGGAGTGGTTAGAAAGTTCAAGGAACTGCTCCGCCTATAGGTGATTTCAGTCAGTGAAAAAGAAGAGCATTGATTGTCGCGCTCAACGTACCGTATCCAATGAGTGATAAATGTTGCGGAGGTCTCGACGCGAAACGTTCAACACAACGTTCGATGTTTGCAGAGCGCCATCAATCCGTGAATCAGACAGTACCTCGGCATCAACTACTGCATCGAGGTCCTCTGCGAATTCCTTGGTTTGCCGACCAACAGCGCAGTTCTCGTCGAGATCGTACACAATAGTCAGAATAACGGGGGCCTTCTCTTGGGGCTGGACAAACTTCTTAAACCACGACTTCAACTTCAGCCCTCCTCGAGAGAAAGTCAAAGCTTTTTCGCTGGCCTTGCGGTCAGAAGCCTCAAAACCCCGAAGCTTCGCTGCGAGTTTCTTCTGCTTCTTTAGGAGATGCTGGAGCTTTGATTCGAGGTCAGGGCTGGCGAAGACATTCCATTCGGCGTCCTCATCAAGCATACGCTGCTTTTGAAGGCCGATCTCGCGTTCGAGCTCGGCAAGCTTTTCCACTTGGTCGGAGTACGAGGTCGCATCGGGGCTACTTCCCAGGAGACCTTCGAACCAATCAGCCCAAGAGGCTGAACGGTCTGCAAGCGCCTTAAGAGCAGGAGTGTGGGTCTGTGTTGCAACAGAAACATGACTCTCGTCCATATGCCCCGAATTGGCGATGGAAGTCATTGATGTACTTCCCGAACGGTTGAGCATAGTCGTTTGCGAGTCTTCCGAATGGCGATTTCGTCGCTTGCAAGCATCAAAGCCGCTTCCACCTAGCCGGTGAACTGCAGAAGCAGTGACTGAATCCAACAATGCCTCAGCCTTGTCGGCATGTGTTCGTAGGCTGTCAAGTTCTTCTGTAGCCTCTTCTACTCGGCGGTTGAGTAGGTGAATGAGGGCCTGATGATTTTTAGTTGCATCGGCAATGGAGTTGGCGAGGCGTGAGGTCAATTCTGGGTCTGACGGGAATGGAATGGAAGAGGGGTAGGCACGGAAGAACGATAGAAGGCGTTCGCTAAGCTCTTCAGCGTCGGGCTCTGGGGCCGAACACAGGGAAACGTCGTCATCTTCGCAAATCACAGTTGACGACCTCCAGTCTGAAAGCGAAACGAGGGAAGAGAAGGAATGTAGGGGTCGAATCGTGCGACAGGACATCGATGAGACGGGACGCATCGTTTCTGTATCCTGACCGAAAGCGAGTCGAAATTCAGGCTTGCAGACTTCTAGAGCTGTCAGTCTGTCAAAGAGTAAAATCAGAAATAAGAACTTCAAAGCAGAAGAAAGGTAATGACTAACCCTCTTGAATTACGGAGCTCCCGAATAGTTCCAGCTGAGTCAAAGTCGAGCAATAGCATCAAAAGTTCAATGGAATCCCCATGTTCAGCGGCAATATGAATACAGGTGTTGTCGTTCTTGTCCCTTGCGGCCAATGGGGCTTTCAAGTCGCGAACTAGATGTACAGTGAATTGGTAAAGGGCGCAAATGACTTCTTCGTCGCTTGAGGGGAGTCGGACAGATTTTGCGAGAATATGGAGCGCGGTGTACTGCTCCTCCTTGGTGAAAAGAGCGACTTCGGCGCCAGCGCAGTAGAGTGCATCCAGAATCTCTATGGATGGCATTGGTACAGAAACAGAATGGTGAATAGGGCTCCAGCCCCGAGCATCGGATCGGTTCACAAGCAGGGGTGCCGACATCGGGTACAGCTCCGCTGGTGCGGATGCGGGTAGTGGTGGTGAGAAGAGGAGTGAATGCAAAAAAGGTAGGTCACGCGTCGTGATAGAGGTCGTGAGTGTGTCGGTTAAACGGGTCATAGCTTGGCCCGCAAAGATACTTGATGGTGGTGGCTCAAGACTGTCAGAGGGCATCGAAGAACGAGCCAAGTCGAGGAGGATATCAGATCCTGGGTAGAGTTTGTTGCGGTCCGCGGACTGCGATGGGTGTAAATACTTGGATAAAGTTGTAGCAGTCAAGAAAAATACCTGGGATTCACGCCAGCGATGTCGTCGTAGGACAAGCTCACACATCCACAGAATTTTCGGATGCTGGAGCGCGAATTGAATGGAAGTTCGCTGGTTGAGGTCGCGAAAATCCGGTCGCGCGCCATGTGAGAGCAATAGCTGTGCCACTCTGAAGTTTCCATCCCTCGCCGCGTCTAATGGAGCGAAATGTCAATTTGGGAGGTCTTCAGGATTGAGGGAGAATATGCTTACACATTAGCGCGGTGGCTCCTTGGGTGTCCATACCATCGACTGAAACTGCATCGGAGCTGCAGTCCAGAAGCATCTTGACTACTTCGGGCATGTTTAGCCATGAAGCCATTCCCAGGGGAATCACACCATTCATTGAGCTATTTGGCGCGTTCATAGTGCAGAGGTTGATATCCGGGTGCTGAAGAAGCATGTGGATAACATTTAGGCGCTCCCGAGTAAGAAAAGACGCGTCAGACGCGTCGAGTTCTTGCCATCTGCAATATTGCAACGTCAGCACATTTGAAATATAGCAAGTGAGCTTCAGCACGTACCGTTCGCCAGCAACCGCGCACATGAGCGCAGTACGACCTAGGCCGTCAATTGCGTTTATGTCGGCGCCTTGGTTGATGGCTAGAGCGACCCCGCAATCGTCACCGTCTAGCGCAGCCTTATGCAGTCCATGGTTGTCAAATCCGTGATAGTGGTTTCCCATGCAGTCGTTTTCTTGAGGGTTTGGTCGTGCAAGGCAAATGGGAAGTGTCGCGAATGAGGAAGAAGCAGAAAGATGTCGTGAGAAACCAAGAACCCCAGAAGAACCCAAAAATTCGCAAGTGTGGATAGAAAGAAAAAAGCAAAAGTATGATGAAGAAATACGCGTGTCGTTTGAAAAATCCGCAATTCCCTAGTCGAAGTGGGCGGGAGGCGACGCCGAGAAAATTTGGGAAAGGAGTACCTTATAAGAAAACTCCTCCAAGGAGCGGTTTCAACCCTTCCGGGTGCACGAGGCAGATCTCTCCCAGCATCAGAAAATAAGGGCTGCCCAAAAATACTGCATCGCCCGAGTCTCGTAAGCAATAAGCGAATCGGTGGAAGGCTCTAGCTAACCTGGGAACAGCGAGATCAACGGACAGAACCGGTGTTTTCACGGCAATCTTTGGCGGGTTGAAAGTTTCTTGGAGACGACGGACAGAATGCCCGAGGCAATTCTTTGCAAATGGAAGATGCTTGACGGAATAGTTCTAGCTCGGATGCTTATTAGCAAAGCACCTACAGATAAGAATTTGAGGGCGTTTTGACGGAGAATCACCGCATGACGCTTGATGGGCTACGAGAACCTGACGAGAACTGAGGTGTCTTCATGCCTCGAGGCAGAAAAAGCTAACGGGAAATCATTCGAAAGCGGTAAGGTTAAGGAGGGACTGTCATATGAGCCTTGAAGAGCTTCACACGAGGTTCGTCGTTAACCAAGGGCTCCTGCTAAGCGGTGTCATCGTCGATAGGTAAACTCCTCCAGCTGGGGACATCTGGGGATCCATGGAATTATCAAGATTAATTCAATTCAGCATTTTGCCAACTTGGGTAGGTTGTTCGTTTCTGCTTTGCGCTTGAGGAATTTAATCAGAGCTTATCATGTCTTCACGAGTTCCAGCTGAATGGATTCTTCTAATCCTTAGGTTGGAGATTCTGGTCAGACCTCTTGCAATTTCGGATCTTGGCCTTGAGGTTCGTTTCATTGAAAAAATTCCGAAGTCCTCCGTTTACGAGCAAGCATCATGTTGGACCCACTTCATATCCATGAGGCATGAGACGCCCCAGAACCGTCGAAAGCCCCAAGCCCGCTCACACATACGAACTTCCCACTGGGAGTACATGAAGATCGAAGGAGATAGTAGGAGCTAGTAGGAAGGAAAGGCGAAGCCAAGCGGCTGGAAGTGCCTTGTATTTGGCATTTGATGAATTGTAATCTGCTTTGCCTGGGCGGCCTTGCCAAATAAATGACGCAGTGTTTCCCTGGTCCTCCAACAGAATTTCTACAATTGAATTCGAATTCACAACTATATTGAAGAAGTCTTCATCTGCACAAAGCCGAATGAATGAGACTACGCAGATTGCCAAGGTTGTTACATTGATTGTGATGCAAAGTATGATGTAGTGCTGATGATTTCGTTCATGAGAGGGGTTCGTAATAGATAGCAAGATAGTAAATAACGAAGGTTGTTTGGAAATTGGGGTTGCATCGTTCAAGATGACCAGCTGTTTGCAAATGAGGGAATGATAATAAATGCAGGTGTTGTTGTGCATGTATGTACTATGTTATGTATGTAGTTTGAGGATAAATAGTAAGGAACCAGAGGAATCATGATTAGACCGCATTCCGGGAACTCGACGCTCCGCGCCCCGAAGATTCAGAGCGACAGAGCGGGGGCCGTTGTACCCACGAAGCTTTCGGCAGTGTCAGGTAAACGCCTCCCTGGGCAGGTTTCCCTTAAGCGGAGATTTGTCAGCAACACAATCCTGGTGGCGGAAGGAGATATGGAAGAGTGTTTGAAACTAACCTTGACTTGTTCAAAAGCTGCAACAGCCCTCTCCATATTCCACTCGTTATTCGCTAGGCATTCTATTGAGAGCTGAATGGTCAGCCTCGTCCTTTGCGATAGCTGCATCACAAGATTTCGTTGTGGTTCAGGCTAGGGAAGGCGTGTGTCGTCAGCCCGACATGATCCTCGGAAGGAAAAAATTGAAAAATGACTCACCATATTGGCGAGAGGGTTGTTGAAAGGTGGCTGTGGTGGTTGTGGTTGAGCCGGTTGCGTTGTAGGTGTCGGCTGTGGCTGAGACGCGGAAGCTTGGACGGCAGCAATATTCTGAGCTTGCTGCTGGGCCTTTGTCGGAGCTTGCACGTGTAGAGCGCCAGGCTTCCAGCTCTCGTGGCTGGAATAGGACCGAATCGTCCATTGGTCCGATAGGATCATCACATCCCAACCGTTTACTTTTGCACTAGTACGGAATAGTGTGAGATAAGGGTCATATAAACGAATGTCAAGTAATACATACCGTGAACCTTCAGGTGCGCCAGCAAGTACGAACGAACGGTCGAAGGACCTGATTCCCTCAGTATTAACCTCGGTAAACTGTCCGTGAACCGTCAAGAGCAAAGTGACCCCGCCCATCACAGGGAATGCATCGATACTGAATAGATCGGATGGCCCAGTAGTGTCATGCTTCGTTCCTGGTAAAGCTATAAGTGTCTTTACGATGTCATCGGGGCCGGTGTGGAAACTCTTCAGAGTGCGATCGAGTCCACCATGTACTCGCGCAAGGTTGCGTGAGCCTTGATCAGCCAACCATGGACCCCAATTCAGCTTCTGTTGATTCGGCATTCGGGTTTGGAACCCAAGTACACGGGCACGGTTCGGTATTGAGGTATTGGCAGAGTACGAAAATGTAGCAGAAGGATCGTACGCGTCAGCCAGGGCGCCTCTCTGGTTGTCAAGTGCGTTAAAAAATCTATCGTTCGGATAAGTTACAGATTATTAGATACATCGACAAATAAATGGACATACCGTGACAAAAAGTTGCCGATTAAATTACTATCGACGCCAGCGACCAAGGATCCGCCCATTTCAAATGGGAACGTCTTGGCTGTAGGTTTCTTCTCTGCAGTGGACTGCCCAGTTGGTGCGGGCACATCAAACGAAATCTGGGCTATAGCTTCATGGTCGAGCATTTCCAATGATGAAAATTGCTGTGCCATCATTCTAGAAAGAAATCAGAAACCTTCATAAAATCAACGATAGAATATGCTCACTGCTTATAATGCTCTCCATTGTCTCGTTGAAACATATTCTCCCGTACGGGATTGCCAATCATGATCAACTCCCTTAACCGGACCAGTTTGTTTTTCCTTGCAGAAATAAATTCCAAGTCTTTGAACGACCGTATGTTGTTGTTTTGTAGAGAAAGGTTCTGGAGTTGGGGGAGATACTTAGGCAGGAATTGCAAGTGCTGCCCGCTAAGATTATTGCTCGCAAGTGACAACGTTTTGACCTGATGAAACATTAACGATTGTATGATGACCAAAAAATCGAAGCTACTTACTGAAGGTGTTAAGGAACCAGCGAGCTTGAATATTACTGCTGCCTCGCGAGCGTCCCCACCGCGTCCAGGGGGAGTCAGATTGTACTTTTTCACAATCTCGTCGTCAATCATAGACTGCAGATAATAGCGTTAGGACAATCATGTCGTTTGTAAAACAGTTGACCGTGACGCGTGAAAGGCATTTTCGGTGGGGTGAGGGACAGTGCAAGGGTAGTTGAACAACCAATGGGCCGCTTCTGCTCCGAAAATGACATTCAGCGGGTTAGTCACCAAAACTTCTTACCTCAAGATTCAAACATTGTGTTTGTGGGTCCCATCGTTTCTCAACCAGTTCTTTCCAGGATGAAACACCGCCACGCTTCGGTCTGGTGACAGGCAATGGTGTTGTTGGGCCTCCCGAAACGGCGTTTCTCCTAACTCTACCCGGGCCTGGGGTGTGTGCTGCTCCTCGTATTGAGAGTGCAGAAGTCGAGGATGAGGGGCGGGCTGATATCTGTGGAGTAAAACAGTGAGGCCATTAACATAAATTCCTACGATTAGTGATAAGGGCCATGGAGGTGCGATGAACGCCACGACGTCATGGGTGGCGGTCAGAGGACCAGGCGATGTAGTACTCACGGAGCGAGATCCACCAGGGGCATCCTTCACGGCGTCTATCATGCGTGGTCGATGACTTCGTAACTTTGAATGACCTTTACGGCCTCCAGGCTTGTCGGTCAAGTCTCGCATCGTAGTGTCACGATCCACTAGGCCAGCTTTGCGCAGCGCAGTGCCAACAATCGTTCTTGAGCCCGGTGCGGGCGTTGGTGAAGAAAACATTCTTGGCGGTAAGCAGAGAGGTTGACAAAGAAGTCGTGTGGCCAAATCCGACCAACCAAGATGGACGTTAATGAGAAAGGGCGTTACACTGGGTGGCGGATGGCACAAAAGGAAAAAGGCAGTGCTGGGCCGGTTTTCTCACGGACCCTAGTCAGCCGCCGCTTATACACCTTGTCTTCATTCTCTCTTCCAGGCTACAAATTTATTGTTTTATATACAGCAACACCCACACATACAGGGAAACGGCAAATCTTACGGACCAAACAAGTAAAGAATGAGCCCACAAAGGTCAAACCGGCGCTACTTCGATCAAGCATCATCAGCTTCTTCATCCATATCTTCGTCATCAGGAAACAAGCAAGGCGCTTGGAACAGCCCATTGCCGCTGTCCAAGTCCAATGACGCTAGAAATGGTGTTTCTGGTAATGGAGAGAATGAGCAGCCGACAACAGGAGCCGTAACCGATGTGGATCCAGGGTACTCAGATACGAGCGGCGCAGCTTGGTAACTCTGGGCAGGACCTTCAGCATCTGTGAGTAGGCAGCCCACATCCTGGGGGCCAATGGCAGGGGGTGGAAGAATGGTATTGCTGTTTGGTGATTGAGCAGGGGCGATGCTATCACGGGCCTCCGACGGCAACCGAGAAACCACAGAACCCTCGCTTTGGTGCCCCAGATTATCGGCCTGCCGAATTTTTGGGATGTGAAGGTTGTGCTTCTCTGGAGCAGGCTGTATGTCGTCGATATGTTTCTCGAGAAGAAGTGTACCTCCTGTTTCTAGCGATGAGGTCTGGGTCTGGGCCATATTCAGTCCCCATCGAGTCAAATCGCCCAGGTCGCTACCGCTCCCGTGTTCTCCAGATTTTGAAACTTCACCGAGATCGACTACCTCTGGATGGGAGGGCTCAATTTCGGGCTCTTCACTAGGCCAGTCATAAAAGCGGGTCTCAGGATCAACGCTGCCTGATCCTTCTTTGGGTTCCCAGATCATATCTATTTCGTCCATATCACCAGTGGCCATGTTGTTTGATTTCGATCGAGAGGAAGCAGGAGATAGCCCCAGGATGACACCTATTGAATGCCAAGGATCTTTATGATCATAGAGGTTATTCTGCCAGGATGAGACCGGTTTCCACTCCTTGGAATGGGAAGAAAGCTTCTCTTCAACCATGGTAGATGATAGCATGTCATCGCCAAATGCGGAATTGTCAACCTGGTCTTCTTCGGAATCTACATTTCCCATAGTATCCAACGGCGATGTTGAACGGACAACTTGATCCCTAGGAAATTGTCCTTGACCAGAGAATAACCGGGCATCATGAGAAGAGTATCTGAGTCCGCGGTCAGAGGACGCTAGACAGGAATCTGAGCCTGAGTCGTAAAATTTCTGGCTCCTGTCATGGCCAGAAGAAATCGGTATCGGACGGGCCATATCGTCTGGAAGAACAGAGTAAATGAGATCATGCCACAAATCCTAGAGGAAAGGCGGATTTTGCCTTCTACAGGGCCGGCAGAAAAAGAGAACACTCGGTACTCCTCGCCATCTTCGATGTAATCATCTTCTTCCTGACGAGTGTGGCGTGGTGAAGGCGATGGATAGGCAGATAGGAAATCCTCAGTTGGTGTCCAGTCCCGTGGCTCGTACGGCGTTGAAGTACTCCATTGAGGAGAACTGGGAGGCAGCGGACTTGGTATATTTATATGTTTAACCTGGTGCTCGAAGAAGTTCTCTGAGCTGTCATCCACTCCCTCCTGTCTTTCCGGGGTCTGTTTTCTAGGAAGATTGGGACGTGATGCGCGTTTGAGAGAACATGATGCTGGTCGCGGTTTCGGGGCGGAGAGGCCAACGAGATCAGGCAAAGCCAAAATACGATCAAGAGCTGCTCGACGAGCGGTGGCTGAAAGAGTATGTCATTCTCGAGTACATCTACTCTCTCGACGAATTGAGGAGCCTACGTTGATCAATATCCAGGGCTTGAAGTACTTTAGAAGAAGTACGGCTTGCCACGGAGCTCGAAGAGCTCCTCGTCTTTGAAGAGGATAGATTACTCGACGTGGAGGGGGACTTGTCCACTATCCTAGCTTCGATGATGGGATGCGCTGTGTTCTGATTTGCGTGTGCAAGCTGGATCGCCACAGGCTGATGGACCAGTTGCGCTGACCTGCTCTCTCGATGCTCTGCGGGGCTTCCTCTGGTTTCTTCTCTCCCGCCCTTATTCGCAAGCCCTTTTGTAAGCATCTCCATCTTACGACGACCAAAGAAACCCTTCTGTATGCGCCCTATCGAGTCTCGTTGCCTTGCCTTGGCCGCATTCCTATATAAAGGTGTAGCTTGGATCAGCGGGGCGCATATGGTCAAGTACTCCAGAGTATTCTCGCCTTTTTCCCCCCATATAATTGGCGCCTGCCATTCGAAAAATTTCGTATGGTGCTCAAGTAGCTATGTGGACCAGGTGATGGTAAAAACTGGCGAAGGACGCGTCGAGTGTGATCGAAATAGACGCGACGCGACGCGCTGCTGACAAATCGAGTCTTCTGAAGGAAAGGAAATCTGAGGATGGGTATGGAGTAGATTACTCAAAAGAGTTGGATATTCACTCAGTGTTCAGCCAAGAAATGGAGAAAATATTCAATCTATTTTATAGGTTCTACAGAAGGAATGTTACATCTACATATAAATACGTGGATTGCCGATTCTGTTTACGTGAATCACGAACGGACGGTTAATTGTGTGGCTCTATGTAGGGCAACGAGAGCTGTCATTGCTAGGACAACAAAAGCGAGATTACCACCCAAGAATCTGCTCTGAAGTGAGATTGAAAAGAGCGAGGAAGCAACCGTAGGACTAAGTGCCCTCATGCCGGAAGCCACTGCTTGTGCCATACCATTCGTTGCACCAAGGGACGACTTATTGGGAGCACTCCTCACGACAATGATTTGCATGGCGCCTGCGAGAATAGAACCAAGTTAGCGATGCGCGTCTTAAAGCTTAAATAGACAACGTACTGTATGCTGCGCTCACGGTGAAGGTACAAATTAGCTGAAAAGCTAATACAGCCTTGACTGGGCCATTCACTTCTCCTGCCGCCATCACTAGGTATCGCAGTAAGGGATATAGACCGAGAACTATCGTATAGCTCGAGAAGGTTCCAATCAAGATTTTTCTCGGCCCAAGTCTTTGCATCACGGGTCCCAAAAAGCATGCTTGTAAGCAGGCATTCAGGAATCCCCAAACACCCATGATGGCGCCAATCTGGAACGGAGAAAGCCCAAGTCCCCCAAGCTCGACGGATGTTGAGTAAACGAGAGGTTGGAGGACTACTGCGCACATGTCGACGAATGTCATGAGCCCATACACGATAAGAGGCTTTATGATTTGAGGTATCAGGAGTGCGCGAAAAGGGACAGGAGCCTCATGATGTTCTTGTTCTCTGCTGTTGTCCGCTCCCGGCTGAGTGGAGCCATATTCAGAGCGCCTGCCATCTAAGAGTGGAGCCTCCTCCCCTGGTAAATGGCTCGTTTGTTGAGATTTCCTTTTAGGTAAGGTCTAGGGGAATTTGTCAGGCCAATTGGGGGCAATGGTATGTGGTATGCGTACCTCTCGGAGCCCGAGTAGCGCGGCAATTGAAGCCAACAATGCTATTCCAGCTGCTGCAGCACACGGAAGAAAGTAGGGGTAATCCCGGAAAAGCCTGTACCGGCCAAAAATGCTCGGCCAATGTTCAGCAGGTCGGGCTAGTATTCCCCCCATGATGGGCCTGGAAAATGGTGAGTTTGTTTGCAACCTTCTCAGGCCAGTAAGACGAACGCAATTGTAGCCCCAGATGTCCAGACAAGCGTTCCGAAGGAATAAGCATATGCCATGTTGGTGGAATCCGTGACCTATGTCAGGTTAGAGTCTGATTAACATGCATGTGTTTGCAACACACCTCTGCCACAACTGTCTTCACAACGCCTGAGATGAATTTTTAGGGCAATCTTGGTAAGGTTCAAGAGTAGACTTGCCTATGTTCCCGTTGAATGTCCCTTGGAAGGCCCTTGAAATAAGCATGGCCGCGAAAGAACGGCCAGCCAGGCCGAAACTGAGCAGGGCAACAGCGAGGCCGAGTGGGCCCAGCAATAATATGGGTTTACGCCCAAAGTGATCAGAGGCCCTCCCCCAGAAGAAGACAGTCGACGCCTCAACAACGAAGAAAGTAGATTCCTAGCTATAAGTCAGTCCCGGAACAAAGTGTGATGAGAACTTGAAGCTGCAATCACTATAAGACCTGCAAAGTAACCTGTCTTCCGTTCGTCGCCTCCTGTAATTCCGCATTCTCGAACGTATTGGTTGATGAAGGGATAAATAACGAGGGCGGCGATTGGTTCAGTGAATGCGATGAAGTAAACGATAAACAGCTGTAGCTTTGGGAGGGGTGTTCGCTGCTGGGTTTCCTGGCTACTTGGGATACTGGCTTCGGAGTCGTCGATACTCTGGGCGTCAGGTGTCGTTGTCATGACGAGGGGTTTGGACAGGAGTATCTTCAATGTTTTCTTGCATAAAAGGCCTTCAAATTTTTGCAACACATTCGCCCAAACATTTTTTGACTCACAGAGGCGTGATCTCGCCATTCAATATGTGCTGCGCATTCGGGCTTCTGAAAGTTCTGATCACAGTTCCGCGAATGTCGGAAACTTTTGCTCCGCTTGGCTGTTTGCTTTTAGAATGGATGGGGATAACTTGAATGTCCCCAGTATGCACAAGAAGACTCGAATGGCGTGGTTTTGTGTTGGTAGGGCTCTGGGCGTTAGTCCAGTGGTTGAAAGGCACGGGGTCATTGGAAGTCATGTTACTGCGAGATAATAGCCAGAGACGTGCTAAGGAAGCTGCATGTAGCAAACGAGACTTGCGACGTTCGCTTGGTTGGAATTTGGAGAAGATACATCAGCTTCGTATTGTCGGGTTGTAATGGCCTTCCAGGTGTGATATATCCAATGGAGCACCAGAGTAACTTTTCTAATAGCTTCTCGCTGAAGCGCCAACAGGAATGTCGGGTCCAGGTCTGTGTGATAGATCGTGAAGGGGGCCTCCGAACCGGGAATTCGCACCTGGAGTACATCATAAGGAAAGTATTTACATATTTTATAGGACCGTACCTCGATCATAGATGGGCCATTTTACTGTCACGAACAACAGATGCATTCCTTTTTATTGTACGAAGGTCTATCCAATCTATTTCAACTACTATCCTTGTGCCAACTACAACCCAAACGCAAACCAAATACTCCCAGCCGAAAGCAGGGTCAACACCCAGAAAACCATGTCTCCGCCCATGAGTTGCTGCTCCAACGACACCGAGAATAGGGAAGAGGCTACATACGGTGCAACACCTCTCATCACGGAACCAACGGCCTGAGCAAGGCCATTTGTGGTCCCTAGGGCGTGCCTTCCGGGGGCATTGTCAATAATAATAATTTGGATGGCAGCTAAATGCACAAATTAGACAACGCGGAACCGAGAAGATACCGGAATAACTTACTGTATGCTATGTATCGCCCAAATGCCAACACGAGCTGGGCTATCAGAACGACCCACGTCATGAAGTCCGCATATCCAGCATTATGCGCAAAGTAGCGGAGCATTGGGAACGTAATGAACCCAAGTAAATAGGTGACAAGGGAACCTATCACCGTGTTCTTTGGACCTATCGCACGTATGATGGGTCCAGCAAACAAGGCTTGTGCAACGCCATTTGTAAGACCCCATATCCCCATTATAAGGCCAATCCGGTAGGGATCGAAACCGAGGCCGCCGTAGATTGGTGACGTGAAATACAACAAGGGTTGCAGAACCTGGGCGCACATGTCGACGAATGCAACGGATGCATATACGACCATCGAGGTTGTCATCTTTGGCGTCAGAAGTTCGCTGATAGATGGTGGTGGAGCTTCGTGTTCAGGCTTCGACAGAGAATCGTCATTTGTTTCAACATCGTTATAAGTTGTCGAACCATAGTGAGGCTCGTTTGCATTGTCCAGAAGAGGCTGTTGAGATCGGTCTGGCCGCTTTCCAAGCTTTATTTGCTTGCGGCGGATGGCAGATGGTAAAGTCTAGCCCATGAAAATCAATGCCTGCTGATGTTTAACGTAAGGGACCAGCATCACCTCTTTTAGAGCGACCCATGCAATGACAAAAGACAGGAAAGCAATCAGAGCCGCAGCTGCACATGGGAGGAAGTACCGATAGTGGTAGAAGAAGGCGTTTCCAAATACAGAGGGCCAGCGTTCGGCGGGATTTGCGAGTACACCTCCTATGATTGGGCTGTAAAACAAGCAATGAGAAACGCGAGATTCTACCCAAGAACCGAAAGCAACGTACCCAATAGTTACTCCAGCTCCCCACATAACAGCAATCAAGGCATATGCATCAGCTATATTGGTCGAATCTGTGATCTAAGACACCGTTAGCTTGAGCCAGCATCATTGCAATTACATTGCTACCTCAGCCATCAACGTTTTGGACACACCTAGAAAGCATTGTCAGAAACCGATGGACGTTTACGTTTGGTAAGAACACATACCAATGTTGCCATTGAATACGCCTTGTAAGGATCTCCAAATAACAAGCGTCCAGAACGACTTCGAGAGACCGAAGAATAGGGTTGTGAAGGTCAGCCCAAGTGGACCAAGCAGGAGGATTGGCTTTCGTCCTAGGAAGTCAGATGCTCTTCCCCAATGAAGCACGCTGGCAGCCTCTCCAATAAAGAATACCGATTCCTTGGTATCCAAAAGTCGTGAACACGGATCTTAGGTCAAAATTTTCTGAACTCACGATGAGCCCTGCATAATAACCCGTCTTGCGCTCATCGCCACCCGTAATGCCTGTTTCCTCCACAAACTGGTTGACGAAGGGATAGATAACCGACCCAGTTATTGGCTCTGCAAATTGAATCAAGAAAGCGATGGACAGTTGCAACTTGGGCAGAGGCGTCCGTCTTGGCTGCTGCCTCGGTACTGAGTCGGAATTGCATTCAATGTTCTCGACGCGGTCCTCTTCGTGCAAGGCACTCATGCTGCTTGAAGGAAAGAAGAGGTGTTGTTCGGCTGTCGAACTATGCAACTTCTGGCTATATATGTGGCTTCATGTTTGCTGCAGCCCATATGCGAGCCAGCTGTCAATGTCATCGACATCAGGGAGTCAGTGGAAGAGTTCTACGAATCAGAGCAAGAACTTTCATGAGGGCCGGCAACCGAACTCCGCGACTCTAATGAAGGTACCTTTGAATCGGCTTCTAGACCAAGAACACCGGTCACCTGGCCTCCGCCCAAGCCCATGGATAGAGCGTTTGAACCAAGGTTCAGGGAAAGTGTGCCTATCGAAAGTGCAAATGCATCTAATGGGTAAGAGTCCGAATAGATTTCTGATTGGGCAATATAAGATGAAGATTAATTTAGTTAAAGTATTAGTATATTAACCTAGTTCCCGTGTGATTTCAGATGCTTCGGCATCCCAAGAGCGATTGTAATACTCCAAATCGTCAAAGCCATAAGTATATAGAAGACGGCGTTGCCTCCAGCAAGATGCTGTTCTAAGGAGATAGAGAAAAGAGATGAGGCAAAGGAAGGCGCAACGGATCGCAGGCCCGATCCAACTGCTTGTGACATTCCATTTGTTGAACCGAGTGCTGCTCGACTCGGGGTATTGTCAACAATGAGAATTTGACATGCGGCTGCGAGAAGAGGAGTCATTAAGTCAGAATAAGGTATGAATGGGAAGGGTTGGAAACGACATACCATAGGCAGCATTGTTAGATAACATGCAGATCAGCTGGATGATAATTATTGTCCAGACCCGTGCGTCCGCATAACCTGCCTGACGGGCAAAGTATCCCAAAGCGGGATATAGAGAGAGCACGATGAAGTAGCTCGTAAACGAGACAAGGACCATCTTCGAAGGCCCGATCCCACGTAGGGCGGGTCCAAGGAAGGATGCTTGAAGGATGGCATTGAGAATTCCCCAAACGCCCAAGATGATACCAATGCGATATGCATCAAAGCCTACTCCTCCAAGCGCGGTAGAAGTCGAGAACACCAGAGGCAGAAGAACAGCCTCGCACATGTCGATGAAGGCCAGGAATCCGTAGACCTGTAATGGCTTCAAAACCTGTGGTATAAGGAGGTCCCTGAATGGAGGCGGTTTCTCATCATCTTTCTGAGCCTCAGCGGATCGCTCGTCCAAGATGTTCTCCAAATCCAGCCCGGCAGTGCGGTAGTTGGATGTCGTTTGTTCGGTCAAGATTGGTGTAGCAGAACCGGAGCTTGATGATGAATTCGACTGTGAGCGACTCGCTTTCTCTTTCTGGCGACGGATGGCAGAAGGAAGAGTCTACCAGGAACGACATTAGCGTTGAAATTCAAGGCGATTGCGGATGTTCTTACCTCTTTTAGTGCTACAGCAGAAATGCCAGCCGAGAAGAATGCGATCAGAGCAGCGGTCGCACAAGGAAGGAAATAAGGATGGTCTAGTAAGAACGAAATCCTGCCGAAGGCTGCAGGCCATCGCTCAGCCGGACTAGACAAAATGCCTCCGATAATGGGTCTAAAAGGGATGGGATCGGTCAATGCCAGGCCAGCCACGAAGGAGGAAGTGTACATACCCCAATGTTGAACCAGTGCTCCACATCAGAGGGATAATAGCATAGGCATCCGCAAGGTTTGTATGATCAGAGATCTAATAATGGCTTGAGTACATATTTCAGTTGAACCGAAAGCTATGGCGAACCTCAACTAGGACAGTTTTGGATACACCTAGAGGAAGGAAAATCGGTTAGTCGATCGAGTCATCACTGCAACTGAATAAGTCATACCGATGTTTCCATTGAAGACACCCTGCATGCATCTAAACACCACAAGCATCCAGAACGACTTCGAGAGGCCGAACATGGTCATGGCAAATCCAAGTCCGAGAGGTCCCAATAAAAGAACGGGCTTGCGACCAACATAGTCAGATAGCCGGCCCCAGTGAAAGACAGTCAAGGCTTCTGCCAGGAAGAACACAGATTCCTATCAGAAAATATCTTGTCAGTTACAAAATTTTAACGTTTGAAAGACAGGAGGCTTACGATCACTCCAGCATAGTATCCTGTCCGTCGTTCATCGCCCTTCGTAATTCCTGTGCTTCGTACGAACTGGTTGACGAACGGGTATATAACAGTTGCAGTCACAGGCTCGGCGAACTGGATTAGAAAAACAATAAACAATTGCAATTTTGGCAGAGGAGTGCGTTTTTGAGGCTTCAAAGGCGTCGTTTCGTTAGTATCATTGGCCGTAATCGTTTCTATGTGGTCTCTTTCTTGCGTTTCGGTCATTAAGGATGGAGGAGAGGTAGGAGGGATCTGAGAAATCCTTTCTGGCGTGGACGCGTCCCTTAAGTACCTGTTATCCGAAGCGCACCGTGACTCGTTTCGTACGGGGTTCCAATGCCCTCACCAATCATTGTCATCCTGTTGATTGGTAAAAACTGATCGCTACCAGCGTCCAGCTACATCAGGGATCGAGTTTATTTTGATAGTGGACTCCTCAACCCCATTTACACACTCATTTAACTTCTCCCAGGGCCCCGACCATCCCGTCCGATTTCCTAACAGGAGACTTGAAAGCAATATATTACCTAACGTTCGGCCGACGAAGACTTTGGTGTTTTCGCTTCATCTGCCTCGTTTTTTGGGTCACGATGTGCACTCCACGCCTCATATGCTCAGCAAAAGGAATCCTTCTTGCGATTAGAAATTAGCACCAGAGATCGCGAGTAATGAAGCCAAGATATAGTGACATCATATCCACGATGGCGCACCGATGTGCAAGCCAACCCTGGTCCGTTCTGAGGGGGACGGATTTCAATGTTTCCTACCACCTGCACTCAGGCGCAATAGGTTCCGCCAATCGTTCGTTGCAACTGGATTTCCAATCAGATTGATAACTCACCTCACGTTATTTCTGGCCTGGTGGGCCTATGACGCTTGGATTAATCATGTTTGTGGATCCAGAGGACCACTTGCAGGCAAAGTAGGTTTCTTGGGAAAATGACCTACCAATTCCAGCTCTTGAAAAATAAGCAATCCTCCCCCAAAAAAGTGCTAGGAAGGTCCACTTCGTCATTTCATTCTGTGCAACACCGGTCACCAGGACCTTGCCTGCTTGTCCGGTAAGCATAAAGTGGCAGATATCCACCAAGAGCCGAGAGATGCTAAGGCCTCTAAACAACACTATAGAAGATGCAGGTCGATCGCTAGACATTGCCTCCATCTTGGCGAAAAAACAGGAAACAGATCATGGTAGCTTTAGGCGAAGATCGTTGCCTGATTGTAAAACTTTGTGAGCCGTGAGAAATAAATGTAATTGTGATACTTTGAACCTTATCACGCTTGGCTATCATTGACCTGTCTCGCCTCCACCATCTCACTTCAGGCTGTCAACTATGCTTCGCTCCTGAAATCAAGGAGATCGGCGGTACTCGTGGCTTTACGGACGCTTTCGTTGTCTGCTCCATCTCTGGCTATCTCGGTGTTCGTCAGGTGCTTTGTGACTTCGGAGACTATATTAAAGCTGAGGCTACGGACTTTCATCATCTGGTGCATGCTTTCAACTCCCAACCTCATGCATATAATGTCCGATCTTCCTCAGGAGCTAGTGGGCGAAATAGTCTCTCGCCTTGAAGGCGAGGATGGATCTCTACTCGCATGTTCCCTCGTACATCCAAGATGGACATTCTCCAGCAGAGCACAACTTCTTCAGCGCACCGTTTCCTTTCACTTCCGCGATCAAAATATGGCGGCGGAAGAACGGAGGGCTACTGGTCTAGTCCAATGCTTTTTAAAACAGCGGGGTCTTCGCAAATACGCCAATAGCCTTGATCTGCGCTTCACTTTTTGGCAACGTACATTCAAATGGCCAAATGTCATCCCCGCTCTTCTCAATTCTCTCACTCAAATCAAAGATCTTCACCTCGCTCTATTCTGTGGGGAGTTCATGCCCAAAGAGTATCAAGAATCCTTCTTTCATCTTCTCTCAAGGCCTTCTCTTCGTACATTCACCCTGAAGGTGATCAATCTACCCAGTATGGCTACGTCATCCTGGTCTTGCAACCTCACACCGGCAATGTTCTCTCTATCATTAGATGGCGTGAGCATTGTCGCATCCGAAACCCCTATTTTTCTGGAAGATAGTGATTTCTGCCCTTCGAGAAGAGCTATCCCCAAGAAATTTTCGATGCAAGCTTGCCACGCATCGCTAACCGCCATCTCAAACTGGCTGTTCCATCCCTCCAGCCCGTTTAACATCAGCCAAATCAGATTCTCGGGAAGTTACCACGTCGCCCTTGATCAACTTCTCCAACTTTCTGCTCCCAATTTGGAGGTTCTGCGTTTGGAACACACATTTGACGCGCATATAGACGGTAAGTACAGGCTTTGGAGCTTCAACACTTCATCGAATCTTACCCTAGCCGGGTTAGGTCCACGTCCCTTGACTCGAACACACGTCAGCCACTTGCCACATCTGCGTCATCTGACAATAGTGCGAGGGAACATCGGCCCGTTGTTGACAGCCATGTTCGCGGATCTCTTGGTGGACCATTGTCTGAAGACTGTGTGCTTCGAGCAGGCCGTACTTCAAGATTCGGACTTCCCATTGGAGGAGCTTGACCAGTTGCTGACCCAACCCTCACTATCGTCGCTTTCCGACGTCCAATTCAAGTACGTCCAACAACCGGATAGAGAACGGGTGCAAGGGCTTTTGGGTCGCCTATCCGAGCTAAGAGCTCGGGAACTATGCAGCGTCGCTTAACCTTCCCACCAGAAGAGTTGGAAAACAACATTCCGCCCAGTGTTTAAAACGTTGGAAGAGCAACCTGTTCCCCCTTATATTCCACGAACGAGCCTCTAATATCTACTTTGTTACCGTACACAGAAGTTAATCGATCTACGAATCATTCCCGACGGAGGCTTCGTTCCGGAGAAGTGGATGTTTCCGAATGTCTCGTCCAATCATATATCTGCTCCCTCAGCAACCCAGATATTGTTCAGTTGTCCAGGAATACGTGCCAGTAGGATGACGAACGTGTGAATGCACAACGAGGTTGTGGCTCTTGGGTTACGGCACCCCAAGTCAGAGCTGGCTTTAGCTCAAATCGTAGCGAGCAGACGGCGGCCGTGAGTCGCACAATGCCACAGACTAATTGAGTATAGCAACCCTTCCATGGGCAGGAACCAGGCCATTTCAGAGTCGGAGGTGTTCGGGACTCGTTCCTGGTGGGGATCTACGACCCACGTTCGTGCTTTGACACCCAAATGTAGATTAACACACAGAGAAATTATCCCACCTATCTCACGTTGTGAATGACCCTCCATCAAGTCAATTAAATCCGTTGCACATAAGACGAGCGTCTATAAGCTGTTCAAGGGTTGACTCATTCCGCCTCATTCCCCGAGGATGAAAGCACTCCCGCAAGAGTTGGTCGACGCCATAATTCAATGCATCTCGGATCCATTGTCCCTCACCTCATGCGCACTCGTGTGCTCGAATTGGACGTTTTCGAGCCAAGCAAAACTGCTGCAAAATGGGGTCCGGTTTGACCTCCGAAATTTTACAATCGATACCGTCGAATCTCTTCGTACCTCTCTACGGCTTCATCCCCATCTCAGACAGCATCTCCACGACATCGAAATACGAAATGCTGTTCGTCGCATTCCTCCAAAGTGGGGGAACTGCTTGGTTGATATCCTCGACCATTCTCAGAAATTGAGACGCTTGTCACTGAAGACCGTTCGATGGTCCTTCCTCCCGTCCAAGCTACATCAGACCATCTCAAAGGCGCTTCAATTACCGAGCCTCCGCTGCCTCGAGCTCAGGTCTTTCGTCGCGCCTGATTGCACCGCACTCACCAGCCTGCTGAGTTTACCCAAGCATCTGGAATCCCTCCAGCTGCGGAGCGTCACCTGGTCAGATTTCGTCGCGGAAAATAAAACCGACGTACAAAACCGGGTTACGGAACCTCAATATCTCAAAAGCCTTACAGTAATTACCGCCAGTATGAACGGAATACTCAGCTGGCTGCTGGCTGAGCAGCCATCCCTTCGCCTCTCTTGTCTTCGGCGCCTCCAGTTGTCTAATGCCTGCAATCCGTCTTCTTTGACGCAGCTTCTAGAGCTTACCAGCACCACACTCGAACATCTCATCCTCGAGCCGATTTACACGTTTCACCGTAAGTGGTGTACATCATGAATGACCATCGGTAACGGAAGCTGATACCTATGGGCGCTTAGAACCGATTGTTGGCACACACCTCAGTAACCTGCCCCGCCTTCTCCACCTGGAGTTAGCGGGTACATATCGCTTCCTCCTTCCATTGATCGAGAATGCATTCACGGCTATAGTGAACCCACATCCGTTAAAGACAGTGAAGATACAAGTTGAGGAATCCAGTTGCACAGAAGATTGGTGGCCAGTGGACACACTTCTGAGCCAAGATGCTCTCAAGTTGCTAGATTCAGTCGAGTTTCGCATATCAACACGATGCATGAGGCAGGGGGAAGCAGGGTTGAAGAGTTTCTTGGATCAGCTTCCTGCCCTACATGCCAAACGCTTGTGTAGCCTAGCTGTCTATGGGCGCCCCGGCTCGGCAGCGGCAGCAGGAGGGATCAAGGCGTGTGGGTCATAATATCGATCGAAGGAGACTGATTTCTAGAATTGGAACTCATTGAGCCCGTGTGACAAGTCTGCAACTGGCCACTGGAGAAGAGGAATAGACTTGAGACGGTCGTCAAGAAATTATCAGGTTAGGTCTTTCGGCAGGATACTAATACGAGCTTAAACGCCTATGCCGCATCGTGTGACCGTAGTAGAGGGTGTCCATGGAGTGCATTGGAGCGAGTTTGGGAATCGTTAGAAACGCATCAACTCGGCGGTGCATTGCTTTTACCGACCAAGCGCTGTTTGAAACCGCCATCATCACTCATCTTTAGTCTGATGCTCGCCAGCTTGACACGTTATGTGCCCTTTGTGGCCTTCTTGCCACGTACTAGCTACACTTCAGGATACTGGTATTGAGAATTGCTGGGAAGTTCGTCTGTACTGAACTCCTGAGCTCTCAGCCGTGGAGAGTTCAGCTTGCCACTGATGATGCTGATGACGGTTGTCCCTAAGGCACTGGTTAGTGCAACCCTCAAACATGTTGGGACTGGCCGATCAGCATCAGAATATGATCTACCAAATTGGTCGTCAAGCTGGGACGAGGTATATAAGGAGGCCCCCAGCATTCTGGAGTCCTTAGCAGTGCTCACATCTCACATCTCGTCGGCCAGGTTGCCACGAGTCCGTTTGTCCCAAGCAGACGTCTTTTTTGTTCCCATAGACGACCTTGGCTGGTATATTCACTCGGACCAAAGATGATTTCAACTCGTTCCCTTTTCCTTGTTACTGTGCTGTTCAGTGCGGCATCGTCATGGGCCGCCCCCGTGAAGTAAGTCCTCAACCTTCTCAAACAGGATAACCAATTGATCTCATACTCTCAGGTTCACGAGGGCAACTGTCCCAGAGGTCGCTCGTTCAGTCGTCGAGCCGGCCTCTGACATTCATGTCCGCATTGTCGACAAGCAAACGTTCCCAAGGGGATCGAGATCACAGACGATCCGTAGATCTCGTCTTGCCACCGAAGAACCTGGAGCTCTTCGTCGTGCTGTTGAGACTCGTGACACTGAGTCCTCCCAACTCCCACCACGGTCACCACCCCTTCCTCGTGCAGGAAAGGCAACTGGGCAGGAACCACCCACCCAGCCACCCACTGTCAGGAAATACCCCCGCCGCGTATACTACGAACACTACGAGAAACGGTCTGAGGACGCTGATGCGAAGGTCGAGAAGCGTTGTGGCTCCTGCGGTAAAGGAACTAAGGAAGAGGCCCCTGTGCCTCCTGCAGATCCCCAGGAACCCCCTTCCTGCCCTGCACCCTCGAATCCCGACGGTAAAGATGGTCCTCCTTCTCCTGATTCACCACCGGATGCTCCCGACTCCACTGTTCCCGAAGACGGCCCTCAAAGCCCTCTAGGTGGAAAACCCACGGACCCTCCGTCGGACCCTACCGATCCAGCAGACCCCAACGCGCCTCCCAAGGATGATCCCAACGCACCCACTGATCCTGACTCGCCTCCAAGCGACCCCAACGCCCCACAGGATCCTAATGCGCCTGCTGATCCCAACGCACCTCCCTCTGACCCTAATGCGCCTCCCAGTGATCCTAATGCACCTCAGGATCCCGACGCACCTGCGGACCCTAATGCGCCAGCCGATCCCAACGCGCCTGCGGACCCCGATGCACCTGCCGATTCTAACGCTCCTAGTGATCCTAATGCACCGTCAGACCCCAACGCGCCTCCCAGCGACCCCGATGCTCCTAAGGATGATGCACCCTCGTGCCCCGCGCCTGGAAAGTCTGACCCAGGCAAAGACGATCCAAACGCACCGCCGAATGATCCCCAGGGGCCAACAGACCCTCAACCCCCTGCCGATCCCAATGCACCTCCCAGTGACGACCCTCAGTCGCCTCCCAGTGATCCCGAGACTCCCCCTGGCCCGGATGGTCCTAATGACCCCGCCAACCCACCAAGTAGTGATCCTGATGCCCCCACCGACCCGAACTCGCCTCCTAAGGATGACCCTAATGCACCTGCTGATCCTAACACGTCGGCAGACCCTAATGCCCCCGCGGACCCAAATGCACCCCCAAGTGACCCAAGCAAACCATCAGACGATAATCCTACCGATCCTCCCAAGGACGATCCGCAGAACCCTGCAGACCCCAATGCTCCTTCGGACGGCAAGCCTGATGACAAGCCCGAGGATCCTTCTGCACCTTCCGACCCCAGTTCGCCGCCGAGTGATCCAAACGCGCCCCCTAGCGATCCCAATGCTCCGCCGAAAGATGATCCCAATGCTCCTCCCAAGGACGATCCAAATGCGCCTCAAGATCCTAATTCCCCACCGAAGGATGACCCTAATGCACCTGCGGACCCCAACGCGCCCCCCAAGGACGATCCCAATGCACCTGCGGACCCCAACGCACCCCCCAAGGACGATCCCAATGCACCTGCGGACCCCAACGCGCCCCCCAAGGACGATCCCAATGCACCTGCGGACCCCAACGCGCCCCCCAAGGACGGTCCCAATGCGCTCGCAGATCCCAATGCACCTCCGAAGGACGATCCAAACGCGCCTCCGGGTGATCCCAACTCCCCACCTAGCGACCCGAATGCTCCTCCCAAGGACGATCCAAATTCGCCGCCAGATCCTAATGCGCCTGCTGACCCAAGCAAGCCACCACCCACTGGGGACCCCGACGCGCCCACAGACCCGAACTCACCACCGAGTTCACCAACGGACCCTTCGCAGCCCACAGATCCATCTTCTCCGGATGACCCATCCAAACCCACAGATCCTAACGCGCCCACCGATCCCAACGCACCTCCTGCCGACCCGAATGCACCAGCAGACCCTAACCAGCCTGCAGATCCAAATTCGCCTGAGCAGCCTGATCCTACTTCTACTCAGCCTCCAGATCCTAGTACGACGTCGACTGCCCCACCAGATGGAACTGGTACCGGCGACGGCAACCCAGATGGACCTCCAAATCCAGATGGCAAGCCCGCTGATCCTAGGACTTCACCCACGAGCAATCCTGGTGAAGATGCGCCACCGTCTCGTCGGAATTATCGACCACGCGCGCATGGTGGTGAATACTTCAAGCGGTCGCCTCTCCATACAGCACCCAACATTGTGTTTAGGAGAGATGCGACCTTTTCGATGGCATAATTGTTTTTCTTAGTACGAGTCGTCTACGTGATTCGTCTGTAATAAATAATATGACTCCTGAGGACTGGATTCTTCAGGGGAATATACTCATAAAAATTTCTTTCGGTGTGAACAAATTCAAAGTCGACAGGGAATCTTTTCAGAGGAATTTATTCGTACCATGACGACAAACATACATTCGAGACTGAATATGGATCGCTGTTAACAATGTATACATACCACCAACAGAAAGCGAGTTCGTGCATTTGCGAGGTATCGAATACTTATAACGGTCCGTATATATGTAGGTCCTCGCTCGGAGCTACAAGTATCGATTTAGATGCATCCCCTGGATTCCAGGAACGTATGAGTTGCCGCAAGGAAACGTCCGTATCAAGGACACGCCCATTAGTAGCGAGACAATGCTTCCCCAACCTCGCCTGTCCCTTTCGCACCAAGTTGTCCAAGCTCTGCTGAGAAGACAGATGAACAACAATGTTAGGACGCAGTGTCTCGTCAAAGTGCCGCAGAAGGTGCAACAGCGTTCACAGCAGAACATTATCTAGATGCAGACACTGGATATTTTCCAGTGAGTGGACACTACCAGAATACATGGATTCAAAACATACCAGATTTATGACGAGCACTTGTACAGATGGCCGGCGACAGTATATGGCGCCTAGGCGTCGTCACCGAAAGACAGTAGCGTCTTCTTCTCCTTCTTAGGCTTCTTCTTTTGAGGCGAAGACTTGGAGTCCTTGGCATCTTTGTCGAGGTCTCCAATAGCCTTCCTTTTCGCACCCTTCTTAGTTGAAGCGCCCCCAGAAGAGAATGAGAGACCCTGGGTTTTTGTCTTGTCCGAAGCAACCTTCTCTCCTGCCTTAGTAGATGAATACTCGTTTTCTGCTGCCTCGTCCTTCTCAGGGAGGGGTGGAAGACCTTTTACTGGAGCACAATCTCAGTATTCAGTTTCCGAATGTCAGAATGAAATATCTGTACCCTTCCTCCTGATATTCTCGGCCTCCCTCTCTGTCAGATGCTTCCCCTCCTTCAACACCACAACCTGGGGCTTCTCGTCATCTCCATCCTCATCCTCACTCCCTTTATCTCCCTCAGGCCTCTCAGGTATAGCTGGCCGCTCCCTAGGCCTCTTGGGTATCGGTGGTCTCCCAGAGCCATCGTACTCCCATTCGGCCTCCTCCTCGTCCTCCTCTGGTTCATTCGGGATGCCAGCCATCTGGTTCTTGAGCTTTTGGAGGAAGTTAGGGGTGGAGGAGCTGTACGCGAGTTTGGAGGAAAGTTGCTGTCGGGTCGGCTCTTTGCTGGAGGACATGGTGGCTGTTGGGAGGAAAGCGAGTGTTGGAGATCAAACACGTCGGGAATCTGGCGGCATTCGACCCATTCAATGAGCATCATTCAAGAATTTTACACTTTCTACGTACTACACATCGGCCCTGTATATTCAGTACATTCTCGAAGTCCAAACAGGAATTCTCGATGTGTCATATAATTCGGACTTCGCCCATTGAGTTAGGCTGAAAGTTATTAGCCTCCGCCATGACATGCGTTGCAACTACGACCCGTTCCAAAGGAAACATTCTCAGAGATATGCCGTTTCGGATTTACGGTGGACCAGCGTAGTGAATGCTAATACATCTCGTTTGTGGAAATGTTTGTGGATGTGCAGAGGTTCCGTTTTCGGGGGATCTGGAGATTGTTGAACATTAGTGGCTTGAGTCGTCACAAGCTCAATATTCAATGATCATGAGGAGCAACTCTCAGTAATCAGGGCCCCGGTCATTAATCTTGTCCTGCTGTGGTCTTATCCTCAACTCAAGGTTTAAATATACGGATGTCCAAGCTTTCATTTCTCTCTGGATCGCGACTGCCGAAATCACATTTCGAAGTCCGGAAGAGCACAGATTACCGTGGTTACAAGGGTCGGGCCGGTTTTCTGCCTACGAACCCAGAGAGCTGCAAGCTTGACCTCTGTGCTAAAAACGTCCTATCTCCAAGTTTTTTCACTATCACGCTTCACACTATGACTATCTCTGGCCTATTCACTCGTGGGATGATACTGTAGAGCCCCAATTGCAGTCGTCTTTGGCAGATTTCATTAGACTCAGGAGTCAGGCATTTTTCTGATTGCTGTGTAATTTTGCCCCGTTTATCCCCCTCTCCTCGCCTTCCCCCAAATGCACACTAACTTTTCACCTTCTCCACTTGATAGCACGCGTCTTCATGACTCTGCGCCTCTAGCGATGACTAATCTAGGGCACATCTTTGCGGCGGCACGACCATGATCTTTATATTTAAGAACATCGTACCTGTCAACTCAAATGCCGAACCCTCTTTTTTCCTCGCGGTTTCGCGATAAAACTTTCCAATACTTCGTGCAGTCGAGGTTCAGCCTGCTGAAGAGTTATGACTACACACGTTGACGAAGAAACGCCTCTGCTTGCTAATGAACCTATTAAGAAAAAGACACCTCTCCCATGGGCTCAGTTCGGCATCGTCCTGTTTCTCCAGCTTGCTGAACCATTGACTTCCCAAGTCATCTCGCCTTTTGCCCCCGAGGTGTGTTTTCTGTTTGTCTATAACCGGTGCACGTTTATGAACAATATTTCTCTAGCTTATGAGGAATCTCGGAGTTACGAATGGAGACGAAAAGAAAGTCGGCTACTATGTTGGCATGCTGGTGAGCGTCCTCAGAGGTTCCCTCTACTATCAACACTCATCATGGTCCAACTAGATATCACTATTCTTCTTAACGCAAGCTATGACTGTCCTCCATTGGAGTCGACTTTCAGATCATATCGGCCGAAAGCCCGTTATCCTCACCGGCCTGTTTGGATTGTCCCTCTCAATGTACTGCTTTGGTCTGTCAAGAACCTTCTGGGGTCTCGTTTTGAGTCGCTGCCTGAATGGTGCTCTGAGTGCGTTGCTTCACTTTCGCATTTTCGGATATCCGCTGACACTTTACACAAGATGGCAATATCGGTGTCATCAAGAGGTCCGTAACAAATTCTGCATTATCCATTCCATCACGCAATCTGACGGGATTCACACGACAGTATGATGGCTGAACTGACCGACGAGACAAACATCGCCGACGCATTCGCCTACTTCCCAATTGCATGGTCAACAGGTTCGGTGGTAAGTCCTAATCCCTACTCGCGATGATGCAATCCTCACCCCTACCCAGCTCGGACCCATGATCGGAGGTTCGCTCTCAGATCCCGTTCAACGTTTCCCCACCGTATTTGGATCGAGTGAATTCCTCAAAAAATACCCCTACTTTCTCCCTTGCGCCATTCCCGCTACCTTCTCTGCCATCTCATGGGGTGTGACATACATTTTCCTCGAGGAAACAGTTTCGAATACCAAACCTTGGTATACCCTCCTTGGATTCAGCTCGAAGCAGGACAAAGCTGCTGGACTCCTTGACGACTCCGACTCCGATGAGGGACATAACCCGACAATTACGTCGAAGCCGAAACCATTGCCTCTTTGGCAGCTTCTTACACCGCGAGTGATGATTGCAGCAGGCAACTACGCCTTCCTCTCGCTCGTTGATATCTCTTTCCGAGCCGTCCAGCCCGTTTTCTTCTCGACCCCGATCGAGCTTGGTGGACTTGGCTTTGAGCCTCACGTCATTGGGAACGTCCTCTCCGCCTACGGTGCATTGAATGGCATCTTTCAAGTTTTCTACTTCGCAAAGCTACACAGTTATGTCGGCACGAAGGTGCTCTACACCGCAGGGGTGGCTTCCGCCATTCCTGTAGTCCTTACTCTTCCTTTGTTGAACTGGTTGGCGAAGGTCTATGGTATTGGCAACGCGGTTTGGGGTGTTATCATTTTGCAGACGGTGTTGACTGTTGCGCTGAGTATGAGTTATGGTACCTTCAGTTCATCGAAACTTCTGTCTTTCACATCTGACATGGCTCCCAGGTGCTATATTCATCTACATCGCAGCAGCTTCACCCAATCGTGCCTCACTGGGGGCAACGAACGGCCTCTCCCAAATGACAGTGAGCGTGATGAGAGCCGTCGGCCCTGCAGCGGCCAACTCTGTCTGGTCGCTCACACTAGAGAAGGGATATATGGGAGGGTATCTCGTTTACTATTTTCTTGTGTTTATCGTCGGTCTCGCACTGATGGTAGCCTCGTTGCTGCCAAGAAAGCTATGGGCACGGGCGGATTAGACTTGACGTGCATGTGGATGGGAGGGATTGGAAGTGAACCGATGGACTCCGTGTTAAAGGAGAGGCTAGAGCTTTTCTGGGTACGAACTTAATAGATTCCCTGTTTCACCTGGTTTTTCTGGAAATAATACGACAGAATCTTGTTCATTCGAGTCAGGATCTCATCCTCAGGTTGATTGGATGTTAATCAATGTCCAATGCACAGTAGCCTTGTGATTTCATTTGGAGGCGTTGAACGTAAAACGTGAGCTCTAATTTGATATTACACCCTTGTGTTCCTCAGAACTTTGAGTGGGGATAGGTTATTAGATGTAGCTCCTGGTCCGAAATGAAGGCTTCTTTGGCAGGACCGGGGAGGTACTCGTAGGCCAGAGTGGACGAACACTGCGAGGAACGCTGCAAGGAACATGCAAGGAATCGCTCCGCCTAGGCAACCGCCACTCGATTCAATGCAAAGAACCGTCCATTGGATACTGCTAGGCAGTCAAAGACCGCTAGCAGCTAGATTGATCAGAACGAATCTGATGAAAAGGTAGCATGTGAAGGTATTGAAAGATCACCGGATTCCAATTGATTTTACCACTCAGATTCTGGTCACAGGACAAATGGATTCAATTGGACGTCGCCCAAACTTGGCTTCGAACTGTCATGATATAGAAGAGCGGCACGCAGCCGTTGAGGCACAGCCTTGCCGTAGGCATCCAGCGCCATTCATTTCAATCCGATAATCGTATTTCCGTATGGTCCGCGACCGTCAAGTGGAGTTTTCGAGCCCTCCTTGCTATTTTCAGGCAAATCCAGGACGGCTATACTTGGCTGCACCCTCAAGTGGCTACCTCCGTATAGGGGTCTCTCAGCAAAAAGCCCTCTCGCCACACCAAAATACCGCGTCGTTACCGAAAAACTTTGGCTTCTGGATCAACAAGTTTCAACAATCCCACCTTCATCTCCCTCGCCAGGGCCTTCGTCCGAGTCGACGACGATGATCTCGCGGCTGTCGGGCGTGATGCCGAAAGTTGGATGATTTAAAGGATGACATAAGCATGTGGAAAGAAATTTCTGGTAAAACCAATCGGGGCGCATAAATACCAGTATCAACCCGGCCTGGACAATGTTAGTCCCCTTGCTTGGTTATCTTTGGTTCTGCCCCGGGCCAGTCTAGTCAGCCGCCGCTTGGGTTTGTTCTTGACCACCACCCTCATCTCATTCGAGCCACCATGTCCGTCCCTCGAGCCGATGAAGAGACACCCTTGCTCCGTGATCAGCAACCTGTGAAGGCTACTCCTCTTCCATGGGGCCAGTTTGCGATCATCATGTTCCTCCAGCTCTGTGAACCCCTTACTTCGACAGTGATCTCTCCGTTCGCACCTGAGGTATGTCAATCCTATAGGCAACCAGTAGAGCAGCTTGCTCACACGACCGCTTTAGCTCGTCAGGCATCTTGGGGTCACCCATGGGGACGAGACGAAAGTTGGCTACTATGTTGGGATGATGGTGCGCCCCAAGGTTTTCCCCGCCGTTGAAATCTTTTTCTCACCCTATGAGTAGCTCTCTCTCTTCTTCCTGACTCAAGCATTCACTGTTCTTCACTGGAGTCGCCTCTCGGATCTTGTTGGAAGGAAACCTGTAACTCTTCTTGGTTTATTTGGATTATCTCTTTCGATGTACTGCTTCGGTTTATCAAGGACGTTCTGGGGGCTCGTAATCAGGTATGCTTTCACATGCCTATTCTCTTTAGCTGTGAATTCTCATCGTATCCTCTTAAAGCCGATGTCTCAATGGCGCTTTGAACGGAAATATTGGGGTGATGAAGAGGTTTGTCCACCCTCCTCATCAATGCGACCCCAAGATTGACATGTCTTCCAGTATGATCGCAGAAATCACTGATTCAACCAATATAGCTATTGTAGGTGCCTCCTCGTTAACCCCCGGACGTTGACTTACCATATCGAACAGGCGTATGCAATTATGCCCATTGCCTGGTCTAGTGGTAGCACAGTAAGTGTTCGGCTTTAGTGCCGTGCTTTACAGCGTTCTAATCCCATCTCTTTTTTCAGCTCGGCCCAATGATTGGAGGCTTCTTGTCACAACCAGCGGAGAGATACCCTAGTCTCTTTGGTCACAACGAGTTCCTCATCAAGTACCCGTACTTCCTTCCTTGTGCTATCCCGGCAACATTCAGCGCGATCGCCTGGTTCGTAACTCTGCTCTTTATGAAGGAGACTGTGCACAACAGGATATCCTGGTCCGAGCTCTTTGGTTTCCGAAAACCCAAGCTGGACGTCGACAAGGTCTTGAGCGACTACGATAATGCTAGTTACCTCAGCGAGGCGGAAAAGCCTATGCCTCTTAGCAAGCTCTTCCTTTCTTCCCGTGTTCTCATCGCTGGTGGAAACTACGCCACGCTCTCGCTCGTCGATATCGCATTCCGAGCTATTCTCCCTGTTTTCTTCTCAACCTCAACTTCACTCGGTGGGCTGGGGCTCCCTCCCGCGACAATTGGCAAAGTGTTGTCCATCATGGGCATTCTGAACGGCATTGTACAGGTTGTCTGGTTCGCCAAGGTTCACGACTATCTTGGATCCAAGCGCACCGTCGTTTGGGGCACTTTGACCACCTTCCCGGTCATGGCTGCTTTCCCGCTAATGAGCTACTTCGCGAAGACCTACGGCGTCGGCAAAGCTGTTTGGGCCGTCATCACTTTCCAAATTATTTGTTCTATTGGGATGGGCATGGCTTATGGTGAGTCAAACCTGTTGCATAATCATTTGACAGATTTTATGAATCCTGTTGGTTGTTCGAAGGTGCTGTTTTCATCTTTATTGCTGCCGCTTCTCCTAACCGTGCATCTCTCGGGGCAACTAATGGCGTAAGCCAGGTATGTCTATCCGCCTCGTGCCCCAGAAAACCCTAAGCTAACGTGATGTCGACAACTAGATGATCGTCAGTATGATGAGAGCAATCGGACCGGCTGCATCGACCTGCATTTTCTCGCTTACCCTCGAAAAAGGTTATCTAGGCGGATACCTTGTCTACGTTTTCCTTGTTTCCCTTGTTTTCGTCGCTTTGTTTATGGCATCGTTGCTTCCTCGGAAACTTTGGACGCCAACCCAATAATGTTCCGGCACAGGATACCCCACATTTGTTGTCGGTAGAAAAAGGTCCTAGCTACTGTAGCAGTGACCTGTATATATAATTGCATTTCATGTTGTACCACACACGCTACGAGAATATAATGACGGCTCTACAATACATTAAACTAGGACCTTCATCGGGTAGAACCCGGTTAGTCGCCACTATTATCGCCGAGCTCATAATTGTGCAAATATAGCCAAATAACAGAGTATATTAGCAAGTCAGGCTGTGGTCATTGCCACGACAGCCTTCATCCCTTGTTAACATCCTTAGAGTTCTTGTCTACCCAGCTCTGGTCGATGTCGGAAAGATGGCAGGCCTTGATGGCCATGAGCGCCTCCAACACCCAAAAAACCAAGAGCGAGGTGGAAATGGCCCTTGCACAGCGGAAGGAGAAGGAAGCTCAGTTGAGGAAGATACAAGCTGAGAAAGAGAAAAAGCAGCAGGAGATAGAGAAGCAGCTGAGGCTGAAGCATTTTGAGAATATGCAGAAAGAACAGGAAAGGAAGAGGAAGGAAGAAGAGATCAAGAAGGCAAAGGAGGCCGCTATGGAAAGGCGGTTGGAAGAGGAAAGGTTGACGGCTCTGTATGGTCCGAAGAAGGCGAAAGCTAAGTTGGGAGGAGGGAAAGATCCAAACGGCGTGGACTGGCCGAAATCCAGCTCTCAGGACAGGAAGATGGCTGAGGCAAGGCGGCAGAGGACCACAGATGAATACGAGGAGCCCACTGGCTTCGAGTTCCTTACGAGGGAGGAAAAGCGCCAGAGGAAGCAGGCTTTGGAGATGCAAAAGCTCATGGGTGGCCCGAAGAAATCATCATCTAACAACCGCTACACGAAGATTGGGAACAAACTACGAGGGGGTGCCGTAGACGTGATGGCGCCTGCTGGCGCATCTACAGCTGCAGGCGACAGCTCGAAGTCTGTTAGGCAGCGACTTGCCTCAATGCCAAATACCTTGATGAAGTTGAATACCGTCAAGAGGGACACTCGTACGATAGACGAAATTCTCCAGGATCGACAGAAGGGCAAGGAAAAGAAGACACTGGATGGCGAAGACGCCAAGGGATTCGATGACTGGTTTGGTACGAGGAAAGACAAACTCAAGAAATCCTCTGCTCCGACTACTACTGCAGCATCTGCGGCTACATCTGGCGCAAATACTCCCTCCTCACGTAAGTGTTCTTTGGGCATCTGTAGCTTTAGGACACTCGCTGGACACCTTTCTTTCGTTTTATGCAGAGCGATCAACGCCCCAGCCATCTGCTCTTCGGGACGGTAAGAAAGGACCCATTCCTCCTCGACACTCTTCAGCCCAGCCAAGGCTGCCTCCCACTAAAGCAGCCGCTAACAGCCCTAAAGCTAGTTCATCACTTGGCAAACCTAAGGGTAGTTCCCAACCTCTGCCATCCTCATATAAATCTGGAAAGGCTAGCGCTGCTACTAGTGTTCCAAAGAAACGACCTCGATCACCTACCCCAGAGTCAGATTTCTTCTCGGACGAGGATGATTATGATGACCACCGCCCCTCCAAGCGACGTGGAGCTGAGGACGCTGTGTCCGGCCACGACATATGGGCAATTATGGGTTTGAACAAGAAGAAATACACGGCGCTGGATTACAACAGCGACGAAGATGATATGGAAGCTGACGCTCTGGCTGTAGAACGGGAGGAGAAGTTCAGGTATGTGATATATTATCTTCCTTTATCGTAACCTGTGGCCAGGACTGACTGGAAATGCTCCTTTCCAGTGCGAAGCTTGCTAGGAAAGAAGATCTGGAGGCACTCGAAGCCGAAAAGAGGCACGAAGCGGAAAAACGAAGGCGCAAGAAGGAGAGGGAACGTCAGATGGCTCGAGCTTGAAGCACACATTTCCGGGCTTCCCTTTTGGATTTGTGTTCTTGAATTCTTCTAGGAAAATCAACAACTGTAGCTATGATTATTCTTTTTCTTTTCAATTCTGTACCACGTCTCTCAATGTTTGGCATGGCTCCCGCATTTGGCCCTTACGGCCAACAATTGTTTTAACATCATCTCCACTTGTCTCTCGCACGCACGCACACTTACCTACTGGCGTACCACGCCATCTATTTTCTTGTATAATTTGACGTTCTGAACTGTAAAACCCCTTTGTCGCATTATAAGCATTGAGAAGAATATGTATATCATTGTATTACCAGCTTCGTAGAAATGAGCAGTCTCGGATGGAAACTCACATGCCTAGAATAAGACTACGGTTGACTCCTAGGGTATTCTCGCCACTGGCTTGGTCAGACATCTAGGCAAGCGGTTTTACTTCTGTTGTTTTGTTCGTGCCACTTGAGTGCTTTGGCGATGCTGCATAAAATAGAAAGAAGTTCGACCCAAGAGCCCTCCGGAAGAACGAAATCCTCAAGACCTGGCGCATAAAGATTTGTCCGTACACAGACTGGGGTTTTAGTGGGGTCTGGGATAGCTTCGGCAACACCGGTGAAACCTTTCACTTGCCAGTGTGCTTCGACGATGTTCAGGTGGTGCAACCAATGGGCGGGAGATCGACAGACGGCTCAGGTGATGTCTCCCGTTTATATGTGGCGGTCCGGCCACGCCTCTTTGCTCCCTCCCACAACAAGTAACCTGCATTTCGGTACAGACCCCAATGGCCGGAGATTGGCGGACGACTCAGGTGATTCCTCCCATTTATATGTATAAGCGGTCCGTCCACGCCTGTACAGTTTATCCCATTTACAGCCAAGCGCTCCACCAATGGAAATTTCTCGGCTGAAGTCGAGTTCAGTTGGACGATCCTGCCACTTTGAGTTCGACACCTGACTGCCTCAGCCTGCACTGGGTAAGTAAATGAGAAGCATTGAAATCCATGCGAGAGCTGGACTACGAAGGAGGGTATAAAACCTGTTGACTTGCGACAGGGAACGACCCATCGACTCTTACACTCGTGAAAATGCGGTCGAACGCAGTCATTGCCCTCCTTCCCTTCTTTGTTTCCAGCTACGTCTGGGCCACTCCTACCTCCGAGACCAATGAACTCTCTCGTAGAGCGACCTTCAGCAATCCGGTTCTGTGGGAGGATACTCCAGACTTGGGTGTCATTCGCGTCAATAGCACCTACTACTATACGGCTTCCAGCTTCCATCTTTCTCCCGGTGCTCCCATCCTCCGTTCCTACGACCTTGTGAATTGGGAATTTGCCGGACACTCCGTCCCTGTCCTCGATTGGTCGTCCAAGTACAACTTGGCCAACGGTGAACGTGCCTATGTAAAGGGCATTTGGGCATCCTTCTTCGACTATCGCAAGAGTAACGGGCTCTTCTACTGGGGAGGATGCATCGAATTCGGAAAATCCTACGTTTATACCTCCCCATCGGTGTCCGGTCCCTGGACCAAACGTTCCACCATCAACACCTGCTGGTATGATGCTGGGTTGCTCATAGATGACGACGACACCATGTACGTTGCCTTCGGCAACACCAACATCAGCGTCGCCCAGCTGTCTGCGGATGGCCTCACGCCGGTCAAGACCCAGCAGGTGTATTCCGCTTCCTTCACTATCGAAGGATCGCGCTTCTACAAGAGGAATGGCCAGTACTATATCTTCGTAACGCGTCCTGCCGATGGACAATTCATCCTGAAGTCGAGCAGCCCTTGGGGCCCATACACTATCAGGGCGGTTATCGATAAATCCCCCAGCCCCTCCACCGTCAATGGAGGTGTACCTCACCAGGGGGGGCTTATCTCCACCGCTGCTGGTGATTGGTATTACATGGCGTTCATCGACGCCTATCCTGGCGGTCGTATCCCAGCCATGGCTCCTGTCACCTGGTCCTCTGATGGATGGCCCACCGTTAGCCTCGTCAATGGACGTTGGGGAGACTCGTACACGGCGCCTAACATCTCACCGGCTGGAAGCGTCAAGTCACCCGTTGGCACCGATACTTTCACATCTCTCAGCCAAGAGTGGGAGTGGAATCACAACCCGGACAATTCCAAATGGTCCGTCGGCAACGGTCTCAAGCTCTCGACTGCCACAGTTACTGTCGATCTATATGCGGCACGCAATACCCTCACTCATCGCGTCTTGGGTCCGATTTCCACTGCCACCATCGTTCTCGACTACTCGAACATGGCCGACGGCGACCGTGCTGGCCTCGCCTTGTTCCGTGATTCCTCGCAGTGGATCGGTATCGCCAAGAACAATGGTGCCTGCAAGATTTCAGTTGTCGGTGGCATCACTATGGTTGACGGACAGTGGACCACCTCCGGTACAGGTTCATACCAGGCTCAAATCAACGCCGCTGCTACCGGCAAGGTGTGGCTACGCGCTACCGCAGATGTTCGGCCTGGCCAGAATGGCAAGGGCACGTTTGCATACAGTCTTGATGGCAACAACTTCACCAACCTTGGAAACCAACTCACTTTCATCACGAATTGGACCTACTTCCTTGGGTATCGGTTTGCCATCTTTAACTATGCGACTTCTGCCCTTGGTGGCTCTGTCACCGTATCCAGCTTCACGTTGGCGAAGTCGTAATGATAGGAAGATGTAGATGGGCTCTGATTATATCACAATATTTTGTAGAGTTCCTTATAAACGGTAGTACATTGATACTATCTCCGAATGTGTATAGGGGACACCACTGCGAACTACGAAAATGTGATGCAACCTGGGCTGAGTACTGAGTCCTTGGGTTGAAGTAGGAGGTATATGTTAGTTCTCCTTCCTCGTTAGTTGGTGCATTGACCTTCTCTGTGATATTGTTAGTCTTAGTGCTAGCGTCTAAATGCACAGAATCCAGACTTACTGTCCTGGGTACAGATAACAGGTCTTCTCTCCACTATCGGCAATGTAATATCCTGAAATGGATCCATAATCGCTGAGGGCGCAGGATCCAATGACTGTCAGAGCCCGCCTCACAACGTCGTCGACCACGACAGACACCTGACCAGTATTGCATGTAGTGGCAATGGAGCAAGCTCCCTCAGTCAAGGTCGCTTTTTGGTTCTGGCATGTGACTACATCTTCAGAGTTAAGATTCTTGGAGATCAGGGCGAGGCAGTCTGAGGCCGACGCTCCAGAGTAGGGATGGCATGGACCAATGGTTGCTGCATTGGCTACATGAAGTCCTAGAAGCTGAGCGAGGAGGAAGACGAAAACTGTGGAGAGAAGATTCCTTGACATGCTGGCAAACGGCTGAGGTGGGGCGTCGAAAATGGGGAGGCCGGAAGGTACGTGCAAGTTTTTATATAGCCGGCCGATTCATGATTTTCATTTCATACCGGGAACCA
Organism: Clitopilus passeckerianus; assembly: GCA_944990035.1. Classification (NCBI taxonomy): domain Eukaryota; kingdom Fungi; phylum Basidiomycota; class Agaricomycetes; order Agaricales; family Entolomataceae; genus Clitopilus; species Clitopilus passeckerianus. The sequence continues at coordinate 55,775 of CALYLX010000072.1, forward strand.
CAGGCAGCCGAACTAGCTTCCGACGATATCATGATTACAAGTCGGCGGAGAACTGGATGTCCTGAACTCTTGCAAGCTTTGAGATAGCAATTCAGTATGTCCATCAGTACTCAGTTCCAATCCCTTGGATAGTTTTCGAATCAAAGGAGAAGTCTGCAATATCGGAAGCCCTTCAGAATTGACTGTTCAGAGTTACACCTCCCAAGCAGAAAACAGACTGCGGAGTGAGCCCTAGCCTTCGAGGCCAACTTCGGATAGTGCCGATTATCTCCTCCTGGTCAAACTCCGTGTTTACCTGTTCACACCCAGAGTTCAGCTCAGCTTCCGCTACATATTCCGCCAGCATACATTCCTCCAATAAATTCAACGGTAGCTATGTGGTCAAACTGAGCTTCACACCTTCCTCATCTACTATAATTCCCCACCAAAATATTGACAACCTGTGGCACACGATCCATAAGAAACCGTGATTAGCGCTGGTGCCCAAGTCACCCAGGCCCAGGTGGTCACTATTGAAGGCGGGGTCTAAATCTATTTCAATGAGGAACACGGCGGAACCACGAGCACATCTTGTTAATAACCCTCTAACTCTGATATGGGTGATCACGAAACGGGCTGCTTTTCCTGGCTACGGAAGAGAAAAGGCAAGAAACCATCGAACAGCCTAGCAGTGAGTCCTGAGATGTGTGCTTCGTCCGGGGTCTGATTGGTGCCTGCAAGGTGATACCTCGTTCGACGCCAGCCGTCGCCCATCCTATCGTTCATGCAGAAAAGGCAGAGACTTCAAAGGCTCTGGTTCCGTCGAACAAGGAGTATACGATAGAGGCGACGAAGCGAACGCTTGATATTCTTGCAGGCGTAGCTGGCCTAGTAGGGGTTCCGTTGGTGAAGGAGGTCATTGATATCGGCCTTTCGATATTAACGACATGTGAGGTGAGTATCGCTGTCGGTTTCCTGATGGCATTTCCTTGAGCTCTTTGCTTCCCACAGACCATTAATCAGGTACAAGAGCGAGTGGCAGAGCTGAAGAATCGGGTCGCAAGCTATTTGCTCGTCCTGGCCAAGATTGCGAAAGATCCAGAAAATGACCCGATGTTCAAGTCATCCCAAGGTCTGATGGAGGAGCTTCAGGATCTCAAAGAGTCAGTTCTTCCCCAATTCTGTTTCCTACATATTTGCCAACAAATTGCTTTCTAGTTGCCTTTCAATCATCACAGCTCGCCTTGACGCCATCAACCAGCAGAATGTCGTATTGACTACATTACTCCCCGAAGCTAATATGAACACCATTGAGGAGTGTGTTGCTTGCTTCCAAGACGCCGTTGACCGGTTCCAGGTATATTTCTGCAACCTGCTCCTAAACCATGCAGCCAATTTCTCATCTTCGTTTAATAGACTTTACGAGGAATCCATGCTGCGCAAGATCTCACGAGGATACAACACCAAGTCGAGAACATCTACCAGGTTGCACAAGTTGCTGTCCAGAAGATAGACAAGGTCCAGAGCTCTGTTGACAAGCTGCAGGCCATGCTAGAGAGCACGGGCCTGCAAAGCGATACCTTCAGCTCCCTATCGAATATGCCGCCAATCCCCGACGTATTCATCGGTCGCGACACCGTTGTTCAGCGTATCGCTGAAAACCTTACGAGCGACGACCTTAAGCGATCTCGTGTTTGCATTCTAGGGCCAGGTGGAATAGGGAAGACATCAGCAGCCCTTGTGGCCATGCAACATCCATTAGTCACCGCCAGGGTTCCCGAAGACCATCGTCTCTGGGTCCCATGCATCAGCCTAACCTCCCCCGCTGCTTTCCTTGCCTTCCTAACGCGAAGATTGGGTCTCTCCAGCCCAGCAGATCCCCTCCAACTCATTACCTCCACCCTCAGAAACAGTACCGAACCTTATATTCTCCTTCTTGACAACTTCGAGACACTGTGGCATCCCGTCGAAGGAGACCAACCAATGACTAAGTCGATCTTAAAAGCCCTCGATGGAATCTCAAACGTGGGGATCTTGCTCACCATGCGATCACACTTCCCGCCTCTGGTTCATTGGCAAACGGAACGTCTAGATGTCCTACCACTCGAAGACTGTCAACAGATTTATACAGCCATTGAACCCCAGGCTGCAGTTGACGAAGACCTCGACCTACTCCTGGAGACGATCGGCCTCCTACCCTATGCTGTCACCCTGATAGCCAACCAGGCCAAATATTCTTTTGCTTCACCGAAGGAAGTGCTATTTGAATGGACCAAAGTCGGTTCCAAGATGCTGTTCGACGTTGAGGACAGCTCCCAAGGCATGGATCAATCCATTGAGCTGTCTGTTGGGAGCAAGTACGTTACCAGCACCCCAGGAGCGATCGAACTGCTGCAGGTCCTATCGATGCTACCTGCTGGCGTTTACCGGGACGGCTTGTCGATCTGGTCCAAGTCCTGGACACTCGGAGCACTGAGTACACTCCACAACTCTGCTCTCATTGTCACGCGAGAGATGGACGTTGACGGGGCCAAGAAAGTGCATTTACTTGTACTCCCCGTCGTTCAATCCTACATGCGACAACCTGGTCGCACCCCAGATTCTGTTCGGCAGTCGACTCACCAGGCTTGCGTGGATTTTCTTTGTGCAAGAAAATCACTCATCGAGGGCCCGAACGATCCGAAATACAAGGTCGATTTCCCAGAGGTGGAAGCGCAAGAAACGAACGTAGAAGCAATCATGACGGAGGTTCTGAAGGACCTACAAGACGGTGCCTCATCGCGGACACCAGTTGCATCCGAAGAGCAACTCGATGCCCTTACCACATTTGTCTCATACCAATCCAGTTGCCGACCTTGTTTGGCACTGGTTGAGCAGGTTCTTGCGCTTGTGCAACAAGCACAGAGTCTCTACCACGAAGCCGAAGTCATGTTATGTCTTGCATCTGTCCAGACCGACTTGGACCTGAATGCAGTGGCTGCAGAGACGTACAAAACAACCCATAAGCTATTCTTGAAATTAGGCAACACGATCCGGGCGCTTAATACCGACCTTTGTTCCGTCACGAGGACGATTGAAGCTTCAGACCCCGACTCTGAAATACGACGGGAAATAGCAGCAGAGACTAAAGCCCGGTGGGAACACCTCTTCTCAAACCCGATCATTGAAGGACTAGTGCTCAGTTGGTTCAGTGAAACCGTCTGGCTTTCTTACCCGCTGGACTACGACCGACCTCCTGAAGTTCTTCAAGACATGCTGAGGGCCCGAGAGGTTTTCCGCGAAGTCCGGCGACCATGGGCATTGCACAGCGTTCTGGTGAACCTGGTCAGGTCTCGCCTGCAACAGGGCGAGATCGATGATGCCCGAAAGATGGTGGATGATATCATGGAACTTGAAGTCGAGGAGAAGTTGGTCGGGAGCGGATATACCTACGTCTGCTTAGCGCATTGCCTGAAGGCGGCGGACAACTGGGGTCCTGAGCTTCACCAAGTACTGCAGGATGGTTTGAAGATCGAGAAGAAGTCTGGTGGACCGTATAATATCGCGATGCTGCTGGAGGAGCTGGTTGAAGTGTATGTTCGTGAGAAGGATTGGCCAGCAGCTCGCCTGGCGTGCGAGGAGACGTTGAAAGAGTGTAGGAAGGGGTCCGGTTTCAGTATTGACTGGCTGGCAGAGCGTGCCCAGTGGAATCTGGATTATATCAAGGCTAGAGAAGAAGGTCTTGACGAGCCTAGTGAATACTGTGATCCTCCGCGGTGGTGAATAGGGGAATTTCGGGCTTTTAGGTTTCCAGATATATTTATAACACATAAATATGTAACCATTTATGCCATTTTTTTTGTCCATTCATCACATCCTTATACAAACGGGCTTTTTCCTTGAAATTCGTTCCAAAGCTAACTCTCAATATATATCTCGTGGCTGTGCATCACCACGGAAACTGCCTGCGCTTATGATCATCCCTGTTACATGGTATAATCGCCGAATGCTGTCCAGTCAACACTCTGGTATATAAGATGGGCCTGGCACTTTCCCAGGTCTTCAGCTGGTCTCATCCCTCTACTAACCCCCCAAAGAACTGGTGCCGGTCGCTTCAATTCATCTTCACCCAACTTGACAAGTCTACATCCTATCTAAAATGGTTCACACTACCTCTACCCTCGCTGTTGCTGTCGTCGCTCTTAGCGCTGCTTCTACCCTCGCGGTGCCCAACTTGTATGTAAACCATATCATCTTACTCCTGAGTCGTTGGTCTGACTGTCTCGTTCTTAGTGGTGCTGGTGAATTCCTTGAAGCTCGCGACTTCTACGATGACAATGCTCTCGCTGCCCGTGGCTTCTTCGACTTCTTCAAGAGCAAGAAAGCAGCTTCTAAACCCGCCTTGAAGTCCGGCACCTCTTCACTCGCTCCGATTCCAGCAGCTACGCCTGGAACCGCGAAAGGAGCTGCCGCTGTTAACCCAGCTGGTGGGGCAATGCCCACCGTTACAAGGCACCTAAGACCCAAACCCACCGAATGCAAGGCCGGCGAAAGACCTTCATGGGACAAGGTCAAGCATGCGCCCATTCACCGCTCTGGCCGGTTGTCTTCGTCAGGAAAAGCCCAACAACCATTAGCTCCTGGTGCAGCCCCCGCTGTCCCATCACTTGCTGCACGGTCGGCTGCCCCAACCGCTGTCTCAGCTGGCGCCCTAACTCAACCCACTCCTGAGCCCCAGGCAGGTGGTCCCAAGAAGGTCTTTGGCGCCAAGGATGTCATTGCCACCCGAACCACGGCAGGGAAGGACGGCCATAAAACTGTTATACACGTCCTTCCTCCAAGGACAACAAGATGCTACGCGGCCACACCTACTGGACATGCCTCTGCCAACTCGCTGTCAAGGACGGCCAGTCACGAGGCTGATGAACATGCTCTTCCTGGAGCACCAGAACATCATCTACATGCGGAAGCTCATGCAAAACTGTTGGCTAGGGCTGCTGACATTCTGGCTGAATACATCAACCAGCTGGATTAGGTGAAAGATTAGGTGGTTACTTTTACTGCGTACTTGGGGTTTCTATACAGAAAAGTGTGGAACAGGAAAAATAGATTGAAATGAGCGTGAAAGTCTGTTGCATTCTGCAAATTTGTTAGACGCGTTGTTGACGTCTATTGACGCGTTCCAGAGTGTGACATTCCGTTATATTGGGGACCATCAACTCGAAAGCGGTCGAATGCAGTCTGAACGCTGCCTAGCGAAGACTCTCGTGTACTCACATTATTGTTTTACTGGAGTGGTTACAACTTACTTGAGGCTCGTCAAAGCCCTCCAACCATTCACACAGCTAAGACAGACCACCCAAGTCCTGCATCGGAGGTTATCAGGCATCCCTGCCGCAGTGCCGCGTGCTGTTCTATAACCACTTTGGACAATTGAGGCGCCCAGACCTAACAATCTCACCGTAGTTTGAGTGCCCAAAGAAAAGATGCAAGTGTAACAATCACATATTAGTCGTCTGGTTTTAAATCCTAGCAAGCTTGCGTTCAGGGACGGATGCAGAAGCTGGATTCTTCGCCTGCGTGGACAGGCCGCCGGAAAAATGGCTCGGAGATGGCCGGTCACCAAGTCCAGAGTCTAGAAGATTGTCAAAGGTTGTCTTAACACCAGTAGCGGGCGTGCAGCAGATATAGAAGGGCTGAAAGGCAACGAAAATCTCGAGACAACAGTGAGTTCTCTATAATCACATTGCCCTGGTCACCTGCTAGATTCTAGGCTTACTTCTATCACCGTCATGCCACCGCTCGAGTCCACCAACGTTTCTCCGAACTCCACCCTTCCCATTGAGCTATTCACACCCATCGTTGAGAACCTGACCAACACCCAAGCGTTGCTCCGGTTGAGTTTGGTGTCGAAGCATTTCCTCGACATCACCCGAACACGATCGTTCTCGCATTTAGCCATTGGTTCTCGCCATCAACTAAGGAGATTCTTTATATTGCTTTCTAGATCCTCATGGACAAGCTTTACGAGGGCTGTGAGGGTGGTTGAGTTCTGCTGCCCTAGCCGGTGGGAGTACCATCTCTATGAGGGCGCCGAGGCCATCCGCGAAGACATCATACGATCTCATCTCGTTCGCCTAGAGTCGTTGCACCTGAACCTAGTAGACTGGGACTCCATACCCTCCTATCTTCTCAACATCTTCCAAAACCTCGACTTCCTCCATATCAAGATTGTAGGAAATTATATGACAACTCCATCCCGAATCGGCTTTCTCCGCTTCATCAACCATCTCCCATCCTCCCTCCAAACTATCACACTCGAATCCCTCTACTTCCGCAACTTCTATATTCGACTCGCCTCTAAAGTATCTGAGCTTCTGGGACCACTTAATTTCGCGCGGCTTGACTACATTTCTGCAGCGTCCCTCTGCGCTCAGTGGGATATTGCTGAGCTCGACGGCTTGGCTCGCAGGATAGATACATTCGTTCTGGGCAACTTGCTGGATCTTGAGGCGGAGCTGTCTTATGATGTTTGGTCACCTACATTCCACCGGCTCTTCTTCAGGCGCGTTGGGAAGTGTATTCAACATATGGTGATTCAACTACCTTCGGAGATCGAGACTAGAGATGTGAGGCTACCATTGACAGGTAAAATTAAACCAAATTCGCCGCTTCGTGCGTTAACTTCTATCATGATCTCATAAGTTCTCGCAGATGCGCTTGACCGATATGCCATGCTCGACCTATCCCGGTGCTGGAACCTACGCTCTGTCGAGATTCGGACGGTTGAATTGGATCAAAACGGCCAAGAGCTTCTGTCTTTTCAGTTGGAAGTTCTAAAGCTGGCTTTATCCACAATCCCACCATTATCGCTGCACTATCTGACAGTGACAGTCATGCCGCAGGCTGAGCCGCGGACTCTATCCCCCGAGGCTTCAAGCGGAGGCATTCTGCGCGAACGCCCAGTATCATTAGTACAAATAATTCGGGATATCCAAGATTTATTCCCAAATCTGATACGGATTACTGTGGTTCTGGATTTGCACCCCGATCTGCAGCTTCAGGCTGATACATCCCTGACGAAGGGAACTCGGTCGGAGGGGGTGATGGGCAGAGTTATTGCAGAATACGGGATGGAGGCACTGACAAAGGATGAGATGGTGGTGATTCAGGTTCTTTGAGGGAAGATTGGGACGGTCATTGTAGGTCTTTTTGACATGTAAAGGTTAGTATGATTGGGATGTTCATTGTAGATGTCCCAGATTCCCTGCATTCAAAATCCAGAATTTAATAAGTTTTTTTAAAAAAGAAAGGCCAAAATGATCACTGGAACACATGCTAAGAAGCGGATTTATGAGCCTCCAGATCCAGATCCCAATAAAATTAGGGACACTTCTTCAAGGGGCACGCTGAATCGAGTACATCTGCAACGTCTTCCTCTTCAAACGGGTCCGCTTCCTCCATCCTTACCACCCCCGTGGCCGTCACGGAGAAGAGGCGAGGTTAAAAGCAGCTCCTATGCCGGGCGAAGAAGTGCTGAGGCGCGTTCTTGCTTTAATTTCCTGGACATAGACTACAATAATGGCCCAATGATAAGAGCAAGAGGAGAGATAGCAGTGGAGTCTTTAAAAAGGTCACAAGAAGTGAGGGCGCTAACCACGCGTTATTGTGCCTTATTGACGCGTCTGATTCGATCTGCGGCCCGCCTGCCGTGTCCTAAAGGGCTTATTGCCCCATCAACCTCGCCGATAGCGTGAGTAATCCTCCATGATATGGCGCTTGATCACATTGGCAAACGTTTGAGTCGGGCTGCTTATCTCGGCTTAACTCGCCCTGCCTCCTCTTTCACAACCTTGCGACTTTCTTGACGACTAGTAACTGTCCAAGAGATGCTGTTCGAAAAAGCCGCATTGAACGACGGGAATGAGGTTCGTGTGCTACCTATGCCATGTAGTTGATTCAAGAGCTCATTTTGCACACACCTAGATTCCTACTATTGCATTCGGGACCGGCTCAGTTAACAAGTACCACGATATCTGGAAATACGTCGCTCAAGCTATAGATGCTGGGTTCACGCATATAGACACCGCTCAACGTACGCTCATAAACCAATACCTACCACAATTCAATTATTGACACGAGAACTCACTTTTATTCCTACAGTTTACGGGAACGAAGAAAGCGTCAAGAAAGCTATCAAACGTGCGGGTTTGAAGAGAGAGGATTTCTACATTACGACCAAGTACGGAGGCGGGAAGATTCAGGAGAGCGTTAGGCAGAGCGTTGATAAGGTATGTTTCGGCTCCTTGGACTTGAGTTAGAACTTACCTGCCCTGTTGCAGCTCGGAGTGGAATATGTTGACCTGTACCTCATTCACTCACCCAGACTTGTCAATGATGTTCCCGCGGCATGGAAGGAGTTCGAGAAAATCAAGGAGGACGGGTTGGCCAAGTCCGTTTCTTCATCTTCCCTGAACTTGTTGAACCAAGTACTTACTGACTTCCACTCGTAGGAGTATTGGTGTCAGCAACTTCTCCCACTTTGAGCTTCAAGCCTTAGTAGAAGGTGCAAAGATCAAGCCGGCAGTGAATCAGGTTTGATTCCCCGTTCTCACTCCCTCGCTCCCTTCATCTCACCTTTTTCCGCCCTTCTAGATCCAACTAAACCCTTACACCCTCTCTACACACGCCTCCCTGCTTTCATATGCCTCCTCTCAAAGCATAATTATCGAAGCCTACTCCCCGCTTGCATCCCTTACACGGTACCCCGGCGGTCCCGTTGACGTCCCGGTGTCCCAGGCAGCGAAGAAACGCGGATGCACAGAGGCTCAGGTGTTACTTAGGTGGATAAGGCACAAGGGAGCAGTAGTGGTTACTACTACGTCCAGGAGGGAGAGATGTGAGGAGTATTTGGCGGATATTGGTATGTCGAGATCAAGGGTTTGGGGTATGCGGGACTGACTATGGCCCTTGTAGAGCCGTTGACGGAGGAGGAAGTCGCAGACATTGATGCGGCTGGGAAGGCAGGTCCGCCTAGTGATAGACTCACGCCAGCCCTAGTGGGCGAAGATGTACCATTCGGAACCATCCCTCTGAACGACGGGAACAAGATCCCCGGTATTGCGTTTGGTACCGGGAGTGAGCATTTCGGGAAAGACTCGGCTGTGTATGTGGAACAAGCGCTGGAGAGTGGCTTTATGCATGTCGATACTGCTCAAAGTGAGTTTCTGCACTGATTATATGCATCATTTTTAGTTATGGCTGACTCGGATATACAGTTTATCGGAATGAGGAAAGTGTGGGTGAAGCGCTTAGGGAGAGTGGGTTGGCGAGGGAGGAGGTGTATGTTACGAGTAAGTATTATAAGGGGGAGATTGGAGAGGCGGCTAGGGAGAGTCTTGGGAAGGTATGTTTGCCCGTTGCTGGATTCGACAGCGGGAGTTGAACGTTAATGGGACATGACGTTTAGCTTGGACTCAAGTTCCTTGACCTGTACCTGATCCACTTCCCGACATCGGTGAAGGATATTGAGGCTGCTTGGAAGGATATGGAAAAACTTAGGGAGGAAGGGTTGGCCAAGTACGTTTATTCTCATATTGCCAGGAAATCCTCTAATTGGGTTTGATTGTAGGAGCATTGGCGTCAGCAACTTCAACCTTGAGCAACTCCAGACAGTGATCAAATCGAGTAGGGTAAAGCCTGCCGTGAACCAGGTTTGTAATCTAGTTCTCTCGGAAGGACGTGAGTTGATTTGGAAGGTAGATTCGACTCCACCCGTATAACTACGCAGAAAACAAGCCCCTTCTAGAATATGCGAAGAAACATGGAATTGTCATCGAGGCTTATAGCAGTCTTACGTGGGCTTTCAAATGTCTTGGAGGTTGAAAAAAAGGTGATCCTAATATATTCATACAGGCCAATAACGAAGAATCCGGGCGGTGAACTCGACAAGGTTCTAGCAACTCTTGCTGAACGAAGGAAAGCCACACCGGCACAAGTGTTGTTTGCTTGGGTGAGAGTTAAGGGTGCCGTTGTTGTCACGTTAGTTTCAGCAATCTCTTCTATCTACCGCTCTATATGCTAAGGCTCGTTCTGTAGAACGAGTTCGAAGAAGGAGAGACTGGAAGAGTACCTTGGAGCAGCGGAAATAGGTAAGCCATCTGATCTTCCTTGGTCTATATCAGGGAATTCCGTGCTGATCAGGGCCCGATTGGCGGTGGCGTTTATAGATCCGCTGTCCGAAGATGAGATTGAAGCGATTGAGGCTGCTGGTGCAAAGGGGCCTCCACAGGTGTTCAAGAGGATGGCGAAGGAGATATTGGTAGTGGCTACTCTGATGCTTCTGTTCTCTGTGCATAAGCTGGGATGTATGTCGTCGACTGTGGCTCAGTAATAGGTGACGGTGTCAATGTTGTATGTGATCGAGTTTGTGATTGAATCTATGTGTCGTCCATGACATCACTAGTCTCCGTCTCTTCTGTCTGCAACATATAATGCTTGAACATCCGAGATGATCCTCTTTCATATCTCGCCATGGCACTCACTCTCCAAAGTATTACTTTTGCTCAGCAATATATCAACTCATGGCTACACGCAACACCCATACAAAAGAATGAAAATCCTCTCAAGCTCGGTGTTTTGTCTTCCGCTAACATAAATGCAGCTTCCGGTACGTCAATCGTTAGGTGTAATTTCATATATCCGCTGAGTAAATGATGAAATCAGTCATTCATCCTGCCGAATCTCACCCAGACGTTGCCCTCTACGCCATAGCGTCCCGCGACGCCCAAACTGGGGCTTCTCAGGCCAAGAAATATAACTTCAAAAAGTCATACGGAACTTACGACGAGCTCCTCAATGATGATTCTATCGACATAGTCTACATCTCTGTCCCGAATGGTCTCCACTTCGAGTGGGCCGCCAAAGCTCTACAAAAAGGTCATCATGTTCTTCTCGAAAAACCCTTTACCTCGAACGCGACAGAAGCCAAGAAGCTCGTCACCATTGCTGAGAAGTCAGGGAAGATCCTCATGGAAGCTTTTCATTGGCAATTTCACCCCGCAGCACACGCCTTCCGCTCTATTCTCGAGAACAGGACCGAGCACGGACACATCGTGCGCACGCGGGCGATCATGACGAGCACTCCCTGGATCCCGAAAAGCGATACCAGGTGGAAGTACGAGCTCGCAGGAGGGAGTTTGATGGACATGACATACGTGTTATCGTTCACCCGGTTCGCGCTCAAGGCAGAAACGCCGCTTGAAGTCGTTTCCGCGCGGGCGAGGGTGGACGACTCCGGAGATGAGAGGGTAGACAGCGCGATGGACGCGACGATGCTGTTTAGCACGGAGGAGGGATACAATGTGCACAGCACCATATACACGGATATGAAACGGCCGTGGTTAGGTGGGATTATCCCACGAATTTGGGAGTGGCCTTCGATCGAGGTGGAGACGGAGAATTCGGTGATTTACTTCTATAACGCGATGATGCCACATGTGTATCATTACATCTCCATCAAAGACAAGAAGACTGGGAAGACGAGGTATGAGAAGGCATATAGTGGGGGCGAGAAGTGGGGTGATGAGGGGAAGAATTGGTGGTCGACGTATAGGTATCAGTTGGAGGCGTTTGTGGATAGGGTGAGAGGAGCGCAGCCGAAGCATTGGGTTACGCATCAAGAAAGTGTGGCGCAGATGGAGGTTATTGATGAGGTCTATAGGAAGGCTGGGTTGCCATTGCGGCCTACGAGTTCGCTCATTCGTGACTAGCCTACTATCATATTGTGTTCTATATTTTGTATGACTACTGGTGTTCAAGTTCGAAGTCAAAATTTATCATATATATCATAGTTGACATCCACGTCGTTCAGGAGTCGGTGGTATAATTAAAGACGACAAAACCATTATACGCTCAGCAGAAGGAGTCGTTATGCGCTTAGGCGCCAAAACCTGACTTTGGCGCTCGAGAACTCGAGCTTGTTAACAGAACTTGCTGCTTCAACGTTGATTGATGGAACTTCAATTTCAAAGCATATGTTTCCTACCGATCCTCCGTGAAGCTTTGAAAGCTAGTCAGTTGCAACCCGTCCGGTTTATGTCTGGCCACCAGCCACTTCTGCGTCGCTCTAGCCAATGAGAAGCTGTATAATTTTACCATTTACAATGATCTGCACAATTAAACGTCGGATCAAACACCTCCAAACATGCCGGCTTTTGGCAGGGACCATGGTAAACACTCAGGCTCTGAGTAAACGGTGCTTCTTCAACCATAGGAGGTGCGCTTTCAGAATACCAAGTATATTATGCTGATCATGGCATCTTGAGCCAGTCATACCTGGTACACTTCCACCCCGCCCTCCCCAAGGGTGATCATTGATCTGTGATTCTGATAACTATTCCCGCGGCAAGAGTCTGTTTGACTCCGCACCTGGGGCGACAGCAGCTAGCAGGGTCATTTGATTCGTTCGCACTTTGGCCTGTCTAACGTGAGATGTGATACTCTCATTTTTACCCCACGCTGTCCTCCTTCGCCGAGGGCGCTACGACCAACAAAGCTTCGTCACGTCTTTATTTGAGATTGTATGTTGATATGGGCGCATGCTGATCGCTACTCACAAATCCTTATGGGTTGGATGGGCTCAGAAACGGGAGCGAACAAGGATACCGCGGGTAATGTGAGCCAGTGCGTAGTGGGAAATGACTTCATCTTCCTACAATTGACCGCCGTGAGCGTTCATCTGAGGGCTCGGTAATAAGCAACTAGGGCTCCGGTGAGGAGCCGCTGTATCTCGGAAACGAAGAGAGTGGCGCATGACCTGGAGGCTGGCGTTCGATGAGGCATCTCAGCTCGTTTTTTTTTCTCACAAGGTGGATCCACTCTCAATGTTTTTACCGGGCCTCGCTATGAAACTCGTGTAAGTTCTAGTAACCTAATAGCACAGTGGCAGAGTTCACAGTATCTATATATCGTCCGTGGGATTCCTGGAAGTGCCACTTTAGATGAATGATCCATATCGCTTGATATTTCAATGTGGCATTATTTTCCCTAGTAATTGAGTTGAAAGGAAATAGTGCAAAGCCTTTATTTGAGCTCTGCAGGCACTGTCGGCTTATTCATGGGATATGTGGATGGGCTGCAATGAACTTTCCCCTCCCGTCATAACGTACTGTTTCAAGTTCAGGTCTCGAGCGGAGGTACTATCAGACTGGAGTAGCGGTCAAGCTGATATCTCTGATGGGGACTGTCCATGAGACTCTGACAGCTTCTTTCCTGGTGAAGACCGTGGGATGACTTGCGCGTGAGTTGGATGCTTCTGGCACTCAGGTTCCGTGTCGTACCCACGAGTAACACCACCGATGTCACCTCGCCATAGCTTGAACAGCATACACAAACGGAGCTCTAAACCACCCAACCGCAATGCAATGCGAAATATATCAAGACAGTTGGATCGATTTACCGATGATTCATGATCCATCAGTCTTTACGTTTGCGCACGACAGTGGAGGCACCTCGTCAACGTTCACCGCCTACAGCGAACCTCGATCAGAACAATCCTAGCCAGTTACATTTCAAGTTTATGCCATCATACAGATTCCTAGTGAGGATTAAAATGGGACATATTGTGCATAGGAATTACGGGAAGCAGTGTATACATAAGGGGACTCGGAGAGGCCGGGTGACTCAAGAACTCGACTGAAGTGGGGGAAACGATGGGATATCTCTACCGTCTCCGACATTGTATATATCGCCTTGAGCGACGACGACGCGTGGCCGTTAACGTACTGTAATCTGTGAACCAGAAAGATGGTTAATCATCTTGGTGATTTACTGCTGTGAGGATAAGCAATCAGATGGACTCACATGCCCAATCGATTCCATGCAACCCAACGTACGCCGGCTGTTGCGGTGGTGCCACGTAAGGAGGCTGGTTGTACCCAGGAGTATGAATTGGGAAATGGGCCGGATACATATTATTGCCTTGAAAGGGATCTGTAGCGGTCCCATGTGTGCTGAAAGTCGGGTGGGCTAGAATCATGCCCAAGGGTTAGGTGGAGGACTGTCAGTATGCGGCTGAGAGGCTACCTGAGGTATGGTTGGTGCTCATAGTGGCAAATTTCTCTCCGGTGGCGGCGCCAGTAGCAGATTCATTGAAAATGATTCGGCTGCCTGTAGCAGTGAAATTGCCACCGGTTATCTCTGCCGTCTTGACATGGTGGATCATCGAAACCGTCGGCCTGCCATCATCTTGGGCGAGTGAGACACTATTCATGCATGCCAGAAGGGTACTTGCATACCTGGAATACGAAGGAGGTCTCCGTCCTTGACACCCTCAAAGGTGTAGGCAGCGGCCTCGAAGTCACCGCCAGATATCTTCAATGAATCGATGTGAGAGAAACCTTCGACGTGTCTGTTTTCATTATGATATTCAAGAGGGTTCTGCATCGTTTTCTTGGCTCAAGGAAGGGAAGAATGATAATGCCAGTGGTCGTTAAATTCAAACGGCCTCGTCTCAACGTTTTATAATATTGGTAGTCTAGGGCGGTGCTTGTTTCTTCCCATACGGAATGTGTGGAAACATTTCGGGATAGGGTCATTAGGACAGAGAGCCGCAAGAGGAAATAGGCTACGAAACACGCAGGGCATGCACGGCAGTGGGATCACCAAGAGTTAACCTCCCGCTTAATTCATTCGGCACAAGGGAGGCGTCCACTGAGCCAAAGAGAAAAGGCTCAAAAAGAAAGAAATCCAGATTATACTAGCCGATTTTTCCATCACCGGAAAGAAACGATGGCAATAGGGTGGGTAACTCCCGGAGCAATGCCGGATACGAGTCTACGATTCAACAAGGACAGTATATTCAGCCATTGGACGCCAATAGATACCGTTCTGGCTGAAATGGCTGAGCGATACCCCCTTTGCGCGCGGCAATGTGCTTGATCCGCCCTACCATCTCCAACAGCTTCATCTGGTAAGTATCGGAATAGAACGACCGAACTCCCCAGGAACCAGAGAAGGATACAAAGAAATTATTGCTAGATTAAACAAAAACTACCAGGCCAAATGAGCTGCGTATATCTCGCACCCTAGATCCTAGCCCTAAGCCGATTCGATCCCTTACGGAATCTTGATAATATTATCTACTAATGTCGGAGTATATCTTGGACTGGGTCGGTAGACAAATCAGGCACAAGCGATGCTTTCGAAGTGTATCCTTACTGATCGATCAAGAGTCAGTTAGGAGGAGACGATACCCCCAGTGTGAACCTTCAATCGGCTCAATAAACAGCGTCTGAGAGTGTTAAGAGCCGCGTCAAAACCAGAAGGCAGAAGAAAACAAGTGCGACCGCGATTGTCATGTGAATTGCTCATGCCAGCTCGACCAAGGAAAAAAGCTGAGAAAAGTAGCAGAGCCGGAATTCGGTGTGGTCTCCCTGAGTCGCGCGAGATGGATTTTGATCAGCACTTCCGCTAGAATCCTCGCCATTTCAGACAACAGACATCTAAGGTTTGCAACTGGTGTAGGACCCTGGGAGAAACGTAGGTTCCAGTGGGTTGGCCCCGCGAGCGGCTTTCATTTCCGTAGTCAGAGTTTAATCACATGCACATGCTCTCCAGGTCACTGGTATTAGTATACGCAGGATTTTCACACCTTTCTTTGTCGTTACCTTTAGGTATTGGTGTGTGAACGGAATGTATAGCGTCTGGCGTTGACCATCTAATCCAGATGAAACATATTACTTCAAACGTAAGGGACACACCTGTCCCCAGCTAACTCCTCCAATATTGCGCTAAGTCATGTATCCTATCAAGCACCACTGTGATATAACTTGTCTCATTGAGCAAGGTCTCGAAATGCTTGATTGCCTCCTCCTCAGTCAAATCCAGCCGAAACTTTTCTTGGATCTGTTCATGCACGTCTCGGTGTTTGATGTCAGGTATGTTTGCATCCACCATCAGCGCAACTAGGTTGAGAATAAGGTTCGCAGACTTGCGGAGGATAGAGAAGGCAGTGAAGCAGAAGGATTTGAAACGAGCATAGTGAGGGGATTGGGCACCACCCATCCCGTCGACCATTTCTTTGCACACCTTTACCGCAGGTGGGAACGGTTTAGGATCTCGGCCGAGGATATAGCCAAAATCAACTATAGGCGAAGTGATTATTATTCTCACATTCTGCGCACTGGCTGTTGTGATGGATGAAACTGCTTACCATGGAAGAAATGGCCGTCAGGTGCAACGAGGAGATTGTCCAGATGGCGATCACCTACACCTAGGAGATAGGTGACGACACAGTATCCAGCTATGATACCCAATATCAACAACCACACCTTTTGTGGCCTGAAAGGGAAAGGGCTCACCACAACTCCTCACAAAGGTATCAATTACGCTTGGCTCAACCCCACTCGTCCCAACACTCCCTTCGTCAGGATTGTTCACCCTCAGATAGTTCAACAAGTTGCCATGTTCGCTCACAATCGCCGCAATCGTCTTGCTCGGCACGAACTGCATCAACCCCTGCACTGGACCCGTAGCCAGTACGTCGTACGTACTCATCCTCAGGTCGAGATTCTCCTTCCGTAGTAACCTATCCATAAGCGTGAACAGCTGAAGCACGAGTTGATCCTGGCGAAGGTCATCCCCGTCTTTGAATATCACAGGGTACTCCGTCCCGTCGGAGCATTGGAAGTAGAGGAGAAGTGGGTAGAGGTTGGATTTGAACACGGAGGATTTCTCGGCGACGATGCCTGTCACTTCTATGCGTGCGTTCAAAGGCAGTGGGAGAGGCGGGGACAGAGGCGAAAGGTTGGATTTGGGGTCGGAGATGAGAGAGCGTAGTTTCTCGATCTTCTTGGGACGAGGGTCTTTGGAGGTTCGCAGCTCACGAGCACGTTTGGAGAGCGTGTCAATAAGGAGGCCTTGTCGGCGCAGAAGCTCCCGGCGTTCAGAACCATTTTCTCCCTGGGGTAAGGGTGGTGAGCTTGCAGTCAAGAAATTTTTTGCTCAATATAATTTACCTCCATTATCTTGTTCATGAATTTGAACACCACCCTGCCGTACATCTTGGCCATCACTCGGTCTTCCAGAGCGACTTCCACCATGAGGTACCAGTATAGTCGATTCCCTAAGACGTGGTTTGCAACACCTCGTGCAATCAAGAAGTCTGCGAGGCCACTATCGTCATAGGATATTGCACTAGTGGTCGACCTGGCAACGCGTTGCTCGCTGGCTGAGCTCTCAAACTTTAAGGCTTGGACGAGTTGGAGAAGGTAGAGTAGTAGTTCCTGTCAACAGCATAAATGCCGGCATGTTGGTGTGTGGGCGGAAGAACTTACGTCGTCATCAGCTCGAGCCAACTGTCGTACGGCAAAGGCTCTGACCCTTGAATCCACTGTTCCTGGCCCAAGGAGCTCCAGGGCATCATCCGTGTCAATCTCGGTCCATTGAGGCAGTAGCTCTTCCACAGCTTGCTTCACTTCCGCCGAGTCGCGCCAAGTGACGGATTTGAGGAACTTCGTGAGGCCACGCTTGTCTCTTGCAAGGTAGAAGCGGAACTTCCAGATGAGATCTTTCTCTTCAGAGGTCAAGAGTTGGGATGGTGAATAATTGAGAATAACCTGAGGAAAGAGGCGTTCAACATCAAAAGCAGTTGTGATATAGAGGAAAACACATACGCCTAGCTCATCCCGTATCTTTGCGTTTGGCTTGAGTTCCCTGTCATATGGGCTGCTGCGGTGGCTTCGGACGAGACGGCGATGCTTGTCTTCCACAGGGTTCTCACGTGAGGATTCTGGGTCAACAACGGTCCATAATGTGGAATTTGTTGCAAATGACGATGTGATTGATGATGGTACCGCTGGCGTTGGTGTTATAGGTGGCAGCGAGGGTGGCGGTGAGACTGTTGTAGAAGATGACGATTCCTGCAGAGTATTAGTGGGACATTATTGGGTAGAAGGACGTCGGTGGCACTTACTGGGGGTTCGCTGAAGACAACCGGGAAGTCGAAGCGAGGGAGGTCGATATAGAGGAATAGATTCTCTGACTTCTCAGCTTCGGCCTAGCGTGATCGTTAGCCAAGTGTTCCTCCAGAAACGAAAAGCAGGAGCAGCTTACTGCATGAATCTCCTCCATTTTCCTGAAGGCCATCTTATCTAGCCAATCAGATTTTGGAAGGTCGCCCCTCTCATATTTCTTGACAAGCTGGCGGGGGGGGGGGGTATGAGATGAGATTACCCACTCATGCCAAGTCATACGTGCATACCTTCTCTAATCTCCCCATCTCGTCCCGGTTATCCAGTTTACTTGGCGTTGAAGTTTCAATGGATGCGTCGGCTTCGACACCGGGCCAAAGGAGTAGCCTGTGCTTTCCTCTTCGCAAAGTCCTACGGATACAATTAGGATACCTCTGAGGCTCCCCGGGGAACCAGCATGCTCACCATTTCTTTCCGAACAGCCGAAAAGTTGACCCACCTACGGGTACTGCCTTTCGTGGTCCTCCAATATCCCAAACAGTAAACGTGATTTGCGCACTCAATGGAAGATCACAGTAGCGTATTGGCAAGGTGATCCATTCATTCCATCTAATAGGGGGAACCGTTGGTTAGTTGCCCGTTATCTTATGTACAACGAGAATACGCACGCATAGTTGTTCTTGAACGCCTTGAAACTTGTTCGGAAGGGTATTGTCAAGGGCTTGTTATCAGCTATGAGCTGACATGTGACATAAAGGTCTGAAAGGTTTCTTTGAGTTCACCAGGGTTATTCACTACCTTCACTGGAGAAGGAGTAGCTCTTACGGAGACTGTTGGACGCCGTGAAATCGTAATTCAGGATTATCTAGTACTTCGGTGAACGTCTTTGGCTTCCTTAGCCCTTCTATCTGAGATCTATTGGAACTGATAAGCTTCGAATGAGGTGAAATAATAGAGTCTGACCGACATCCTGAAGGTCACAGGTAACTTGAGGTCTGAAAGCTTCGCAAAAGTGAAATCGTCTCGATTATCCTTGTCCATGGTTTCCCCAGCTTAGTTGTTTGTAGATCCCGTAGATGTTCGATGCTAAGGTTGTAGCAAACGACAAGGAAGGAAGCTAGTTGAGGAACTAGGCTAGGCTTGGTGCTAGTGGCATAAGCGCCACCAAGAGACCCTTGTTTGGCAGCAGCGTTTCGTCCAAACACCTCTGCCTCCCTTTCGTCCAGCAAGTCTAGCAACACGCACCTCATATGTACCAAGATGGTTCATGTGCATGAAGTTTCGCCAATACTGCACTCATGACGGCCTCACACCTATTTCAAAGCCTCGCCGAGGTCAGAACAAACGGAGAGAGAGAATTATCTGCTTCCAGTCGGACGAATGGGTTTAACACCAACTTGGCTCCTCTCACCATGGTCTGGTGAATGCCAATCATCCAGTATGGCGAGCCTTGAGCCCAAGCTCTTCTCTTGGCTGAATAGGCGAAAGAAGGAGAAATCAAGCAAGGATGAAGGAGAGGTAGGACAAGACTTGCTCGCACTATCATGATCTAAATAATTTAATAATCTAGGAGAAACCTCAAACCTCTGCTGCATCTGTTGCCTCTAAGCAGGGCGCTGAACCGGATTCATCAAAATCCGCCGTCCCTACGAAGACAGAGTATGCGATTGAGGCAACAAACCAGACGCTTGATATCCTTAGCAATGTCGCGAACATGGTCGGAATCCCGTTAGCTGAGCAAGTTATTAGGATTGGTATTGCTTTATTAACAACTTGCGAGGTTTGTTCATTCTCACTGGATCCCCTGAAACTGAACATAAACCGGTCAGTCTAGAACATGAACGACGTCAAAAGGAAGGGTTGCTGAAATAAAGAGCCAAGTTACAATTCTTCACTTGTCATCGCCAAAGTCGCAGGGGACCCCGCCTACGCCCCATTGTTCGACTCTTCATCAGGCCTGAATGCAGAACCTCAGGAGCTTATTATCAAGCGTGTTACTCCTGATTCTTTCGTCCTCGCTTGGTCTCATCATCGTAGTTCCCTCCGTTCGATCACAGATGACCTTGAAAGTGTCAAGAAGCAAAACTCGTTCTTGACCACCTTGCTCCCTGAAAGCAACATGAAAAAGGTTGATGACTGCATCAGCAGCTTTCAGCATGCTATTACTCGATTTCAGGTACGGTTGGTGTTTTAAGGAAACATGACTACGCTACAACCATGTCCCTTTCGTCAGATTTTACGAGGGATATATGGCGCCCAGGACCTATATCAGGTCCAAACGCAACTCCAAGACACATATGGTCTAACTCAGGTCGTTGCGGGGAAGGTTGACAAGATGCAGAACTCCATTGATGGCCTCCGGGCAATGTTGGGATTCGACCTCTCAGCGGAGATGCCTCCCAGCCCGGATTCGTTTCTTGGTCGTAGCTCAAGCGTCGAACGCATTACCCGCTGCATAACAAGTGGTGCTACGAAGCAGTCATGAGTCTGCATTCTTGGCCCAGGTGGTATCGGAAAAACTTCCGTTGCACTTGCTGCAATAGAACACCCCGCAGTCAGTGCCAAGTTCCTCCCCAAGAAGATCATCTGGGTCCCCTGCCTTAGCCTCGCCTCTCCCAACGCCTTCCTGGTGTATCTCGCTAGGCGCTTAGCCATCCCAAATCAAGCTTCCCCCCTCCAAGCGCTTATCCCCACCCTGGAAAACGACAATAATCCATATATCATTATCTTTTGACAACGTTGAGACCACCTGGCCTCCCATAGAAGGTGACCAACGTCCCACAAAGAAGATTTTGGGCTCTCTTAATACACTTCCCAACGTGTCAATCATCGTCACAATGCGCTCAGAATTTCCGCCACTCGCATATTGGATGACGGAGCGCCTAGATATTCTGGCCCCAGAAGACCCACGACTCCTTTACACAACTATCGAACCCCGATCGCAAGACAACAAAGATCTTGACCAACCCCTCCGAGCCCTTGGTCACCTTCCCTTCGCTGTCACATTGGTGGCCACCCAAGCCAGATATGTTGGCGCCTCCCCCTCAAAAATGTTTTCGGAATGGAAGGAGATCGGCTCAGAGATGCTCTCTGATGTCGGAGACAGCTCGAGGAACATGGATAACTCAATTTCACTTTCGGTCAATAGCAAATACGTCACGAGCTCACCAGGGGCCGTAGAGCTGCGTCATGTGCGCTTAATGCTCCCCGCCGGCACTTATCAAGACGACATCTCGATATAGACCACGTCGCGGAGAGTTTCGGCTTTGAGCACACTTCGTAATGCTGCTCTTGTCGTAGCCCGGGAGTTCGAGGTGGACGTGGAATCAAAGACGCATCTGCTTGTGCTTCCAGCCATTCAAGCCTACATGCGGCAGCGCAGTCGTATTCCGGAGAAGACTCGCTATTCAATATACGACTCCTGCCTCACTTTTCTATTCAACCACAAATTAGTGATCGGAGGCCCCAATGAACCAAGATACAGAGTCAACTTGCCTGTCATAGCGACACGGGAGGCAAACCTAGAAGTGATCCTTACGGAGCTTCTCCTGTTCCTTCTCTCCTATGAAACCCTATCCAACACCCTCACACATTCGGAGGCAGAGCGCTTTTGATGCTTTGCTTACTTTCATATCCTATCAACGCTACAACCGACCCCGCCTCGAGCCGGCCGAGCATGTCATCGAGCTCGCCCAGCGCAAAGGCGGGAGCAATCTACTGCCTAGCATCAATGCAGAACGGGCTTGAACAGAGTTCAGCAGCAGCCGCGAATTTCGATAAAGCCAGGGATCTGTTTTCCTCCCTTGGCGAGCGCGACAAAGCTTGCTTAGCAGATTTCATGGCCATCCTGTGCAAGCGGGAGCCGCACCCTTCTCAGATGCCCAGCAATGATATCCTACGACTCATGGAAGCGGCACTGTCCAGATGGCACCCTCACTTCTCCACCCCGCCATATCTGGTCTGGCCACGTATTGGAGGGCATATTTTGGGTGGTTGGTCTCTCCGCGGTCAGAATCCGACATTAATCGAATCCTCAAAGACCTCATACGCGCGAGAGACAAATCTACGCCTAGCCAAGCGAGCATGGGATCTCCTACAATGCTACGATCTGCATGTAGGGATATGCTTGCAGACCGGCAGGCTCGAGGAAGCAACATTGGCCATCGACGAGGCAATGGTATTGGATGAGATGGAAGGCCACCCCATGTACGGTACCTTCTACCTCTACAAGGCCCAGGCGATGAAGATGTCAGACCTTTGGGGTCTTGGACTGCTGTCGACACTCCAAATGACGCTTGAGTTGTCACGGAAACCTGATCTCCCATATGATACCGCCATCGTATTGGACGAAATGACAGAATACTACGTTCATGAGCGGGAGTAGCAGTCAGCGCGGCTGACATGCAAGGAGACGCTCAAGGAGTGTAGGAAAGGCTCGGGGTTCAGTATCACTCCGATACGTGATCGTGGTCAGGATAATCTTCGCTTCATTCGCACAATGGAAATGGACGGCGATGTTAGGGCGTTGAAGTATTATCCTCCTACTAGACGATAATAAAGGTCATTTCGCACCATTTCCATACTTGGGGTCACAAATATCAGGTTCACTTCAGCCTCTACCCACCACAACACATCAAACACATGACCCGTGAATCCTCTAGACGAGTTGATAATAACTATACCATTTGAACCATGGACGCTCGCGATTCAACATACACTGGCAGTTGGATGGCACAGATTGTGTTCGTGTGAAAGCAAGGCTTGGCGTGGGAGGCCCTCGTTCCTCCAGTTTTGAGTGGCTTGAATTTCTGGTATCCAGTTGCAATAGTCCGCCTTCATTGCAACCTATTCTCAATTCTTCGCACTCCCCAGTTACTTCCAAAAACTTTCAAATCAAAGTTGCGAGCCAGACAAAGATTGCGACCAGCTTCTCAAATCTATCCCCCCCATAATAGGCAACAGCTGTGTAACATCGTCCCAACAAAATTGTCCATCTCACCACCAGTGAGGGGTCCTTCCATTCATACAACTACAGAACAGAATGGTGCCTATAGCATAATCCAGAAGGTTCGAGAGATGAATTGGCCTAAGTATTTGTCAGACATGAGCTATGCACTGCTCCCGCTTGAGGCCGCACCAGTCAATCTGATTCGAAGCAAATGATCGAAGCCACCACTGACATGAGGCAACCAACCTTGGTCCCTTGGCAACTTTCCCTTCTTCCTGCGACATACTGTAATCTCGGCAATGGGCCATGGTTCGGGGTGCTTTGGTTTCCTGCGCAAAACGAAGGCCAGAAAAGCGCCTCGAAATTCTTCAAAGGTTAGTCACATATCATCTATATATTAGGCTGGAATTAAACGATCTAAACTAGATCGTATCTGTGAATAATGAAGAGAAAGGCGTATCTGCCGCGCCTAAAGATGAAGTATCTCGGGATTTAGTACCTTCGAAAAAGGAATACGCAATTGAAGCCTCGAAACGGACCCTTGAGATCCTCACAGGTGTAGCTGGTCTGGTGGGAGTACCGTTGGTGAAAGAAGTGCTTGATATTGGCCTTTCCATGCTATCGACTTGTGAGGTACGAGGCTATTGAGTTCCTATGGCTGTCTATTCCTGACTTGCTGATTCACCGGGAAGACTATCAATGAAGTTCAGGAGAGGGTTGCAGAGCTGAAGAATCGTGTTACAAGCTATCTCCTTGTCATTGCCAAGATTGCAAAGGATCCCGAGACCGACCCCATGTTGAAGTCTTCGCAGGGCTTAATCGACGAATTGCAAGAATTGAAAGAGTGTGTTCAACTCCCACAGCTACTGAGTCTCCGGTATCTTACTCGCTGCTTTACTAGCTGCCTCGCAACCATTACGGTCCGGCTCGAAGCCATTAGCAAGCAGAACGTTGTTCTGACCACTCTTCTCCCGAAATCCAACATGAATACCATCGAAGAATGTGTGGACTGCTTCCAAGATGCAGTGGCTCGCTTCCAGGTGCGGATTGTTCTATGGATGACTCTGGAAGTACGCTGACTTCAGTCATTTCCCCAGACTCTCAGAGGCATTCATGCTGCTCAAGATCTCTCAAGAATACAGAGTCAAGTGGAAGAGGTCTATCAATTGACTCGAGTAGCCGTTGAGAAGATTGACAGGGTTCAAAGCTCTGTCGATAAGCTCCAGGCTATGCTTGAAAGCACGGGGGCACAAAGTGACTCCTTCTCGTCCTCCTCGAAGATGCCACCCATTCCCGACAACTTCCTCGGAAGAGACGCCGTCGTAGATCGTATCACCGAGAAACTCGCAAGCGACGATAAGGACCACTCGCGTGTATGTCTCCTCGGCCCTGGTGGAATGGGCAAGACTTCCGCTGCTCTGGCCATCATGAATCATCCAACAATCACCGCCAAATTCCCTTCAAAAAATAGGCTATGGATTCCATGTATTAGTTTAACGTCACCCAGCGCCTTTTTGGCCTTCCTTGCACGACGACTCGGTATTTCTGGCCAGGCAGATCCTCTCCAGTCCATCATTTCCACCCTCGAGCACAGTGCCAATCCCTATGTCATCCTACTTGACAATTTCGAGACACCTTGGCATCCTGTAGAAGGAGACCAGAGTTTCACGAAGGAAATCATCCAAGCCTTGGATGACGTTACGAACCTCTCCATCCTGATCACCATGCGATCTCACTTCCCTCCACTGACCCATTGGCAGGCAGAACGCCTTGATGTCCTGCCCCTCGAAGATTGCCGGCGCATATATACCGCCATTGAACCACAGGCTGAGAAAACAGCCACAGAAGACCTCGACCTCCTCCTTGAAACCATCGGCCGCCTGCCATACGCAGTCACCCTCATGGCTAACCAGGCAAAATACTCCGATGCCTCACCGGCCGAAGTCCTCTTCGAATGGCACAAGGTCGGATCCAAGATGCTCTCCGAGGTGGAGGATACCTCTAAGGGTATGGACAGTTCAATCGAGTTGTCCATCAACAGCAAATATGTGGCCAACTCTTCCGGAGCGATCGAGCTACTCCAAGTGCTGTCAATGCTTTCCGCCGGCGTTTATCGCGAAGACTTGTCCATTTGGATCAAGTCTTGGAACCTTGCAGCTTTGAGTACCTTACGAAACGCCGCCCTCGTTGTCACACGCGAGATCGAGTCAGAGGGATCTAAGAGGACCCATTATCTCGTCCTTCCCGTCGTCCAGTCGTACATGCGACAGCCAGGACGTATCCCCGACCATATACGTAAAGCCACATACGACGCCTGTTCCGGGTTCCTCTGCGCTCACAAATCAACAATCGAAGGCCCCAACGAATATGCCTTCAGGGCCGATGTGGCTGCTATCCTATCGCAGGAGAGCAATCTTCAAGCCATCCTCACAGAAATTCTTAATATGGTCCAAAGTCGGGGCGCTGCCGCCAGTGGGGCCTCCATGGCTACCAAAGGACATCCCTCCCGAGTCACCCCAGAACAGCTTGATGCACTCCTTGTATTCGTCAGCTTCCAGCGTTATGCTCGGCCTCGTTTGGACCTGGCTGAGCAGCTTGCCCAACTTGCCGCACGAGAAGCACCCGACACCCTCCTTGAAGGCCACGCCATATACTGCCTTTCTTGCATGCAGTACCAACTTGATTGCGCGGAGCCTGCCATCCAGGGATTCCGGAAGGCAAAAGACCTGTTCCTGAAGCTTGGCAATCCATTGAAAGCCTGCAATGCGGATTGGTATAACCTCTCGTGCGTTTTTGAGGTTGAGGATCCATCTTTAGACGACCGGAAACAATTGGTGAGGGAGACACGCGCCCGGTGGGAAGGTTATATGGAGGATCCATTGCTACGAGCCACGATCCTTTATTGGTCGAGTGACAGTATGTGGTTATCCGATGCGATAAATGAACCTCGACCGAAGGAGGTACTCCATGACATGACCGAAGCCAAAGACATCTATGTCTCGATGGGGAATCGCCCGTGGGACCTGGCAGGATGCCTCACTAGCCTTCTCAGATTCCTCCTACAGGAGAACCGAAATGAGGAAGCTCATGCTATTGCCCACGAGGTCCTCGAATTGTACGAAAGGGAAGGATTTCCGGACACAGGGTATAACCATGTCTGCATGGCTCATTGCCTCAAAGCTTTGAACAATTGGGGTCCTGAGCTGTTTGCGACTCTGCAGGATGGCTTGAAGATTGGGCGCACACATGGGACACCTTACAACGTTTCACTACTCTTGGAGGAACTGACGGAAGTATACATCCAACAACGGGAGTGGGCTGCGGCACGGATTGCTTGCGAGGAAATTCTGAAGGAATGCCGAAAAGGATCTGGTTACAGCATCGAAGGCGTGAGGGAGCGGGCAGAATGGAACATGCGGTTTCTCCAGGAATCCAGGGAGGTTGGCTATGAAGATGGACCTGATATTGTGTATTGGGAACCTACGAGGTTTTAAGCTTGCTACGTAATAAGATACGCCTGTGTACTTCTTGTCTGCCTGCCTGATCCATACATGTACTTCTAGTATGTGTCTTCTTTACTCTCCGATGCTACGGTCGTACAATATAATGCTACCCCTATCCTAATACTTCGCCTTAGGGAATACCTCCATCGATTCGGCCTATATTCTTCAACAATATTCTGACTTCAACCCCAATGACCCCGAACAAGAACTCGGCAAAATTGTACCATGGCGGGTACAATAGTTTTCGAATACAATGTAAAAATCATCTCAGGGCGTTGCAGTATTGGCAATATTTAATACAGTGAGGCGTTACATTATAAGCTGTTTATGATTCAAAAATAGTGGTACACGGCCAAATGGGTGACCTTGTCTAAAAACCCAGACGTCAGCGCACAAGGAACATTCAGGACTCAAACCCTCTCACCATGGAGTCTAAGGATAATATGAATACACTTAAGTGATAATTTAATCATACATTCTGCAGATGGTGCGATTGTACGGCCAATTCTTCTTTTTGACGAGGATCTTCAATCCGAAAACTCTGCGTTTGCATGGTCCCTGTGTTGCGTCCCATCTCACTGCTCCACAGGGTATCCAGCTCGACATTGTTGGTGGGCGTAGCGCATACCACATCCGTATCTGTGAACGTCGTCCTTGCAGTGGAGTATATCCCAAGGTCGGCTGTTTCGTGAAGGTTGAGCATCAGGCGGGAGATCATCGTAACAGATACACTAGAGGAGAATGGACAAAAATGAGACATTTCCCCGGGGGAAACCAATGAAGGCAAAAGTGATACACGTACGCACTCGCAAAGCTCGATAGGCTTCCCCGTAGAAACGGCTGTGAAACCAAGTTTCAGAGATCGCCTCCGAACAGCTGAGATGGCCCAGTAGAATACGTACGGGACAGAACTGGTACGCAGGGAGAGGTATCAGCGAATGAAGGAAGACGGATGAAATGAACAAATACATACATAAAATGACAAAATATTGGTGAGATTTGCCAAAGCCATTACTCTTAGATAGTAGATGTTAGTCCTTAGGTTCTTTTGTAGATGCCCTGATTGCTCACGCAAAATATATGGCACCTTGAACAGGCAGAATGATGAGTGAGCAGCAATTGTAAAGGATGCTGCAGCTTACCATCTCTCAATATCAACTGTATTATCGGCACAGAAGTCCGCGTTATTCCATAATCGTGCCTTCCCTTCCAAGTCTTCAGGAGAGTAAGGATAAATAAGTTAAGGTCGTAAACAAACAAAGCCTCCCATGCGGAAGCTATCCTGATTGACCTAGAAGAAGAAAGTAAGCATGCAAGTTACAGAATGAGCCTCGAGGAAGACGAACGTTTCTTTTGCAAGTTCGGTGTGACATCCTGAACCAAACACCGCAGGGGTGGTCTTCTGGGAGAATAATGACCACTATATGGATCCAGATATGAGCGGTGGCGAACAAGCCAGGTCGAGATAGTTTACTCACACAAGCCACTCCAATCAACACGCCTCCGCTTCCCAACATGTACGCCAATATCCGTATCGAACAGCCATACAAAGCGTATATTCGGAGAGTCAACAGAACTAAGAATGCGTTAGATCGAGTTTTCGTGCGTACGGGGGAGAAGAGCTTACGACACACCAACACCTGGTTGCAAATCAGGAACAATTGGCGAAATGTATTATATTGCTTGCAGCTGTCAAGGGAAACTCGGTGTAAGTCGAGTGTCAGGATTGCAAAGTTAATCGAGTCAAACCTCTGCGAAACCGTAAAAAATAAGTAAATATCTACAGACAGAGTAAAAACGGGGCTTACTTGGATGGGAAGAGTCGTAAAAATGAGGATCGTGACGGCAACGTTTCCGAAAAGGGAGAAATAACGGTTCAGAAAGAACCACCAGGCACTCTGGGTCTTCTGTCTTCGCCAAAGGTATTCGATCTCATTGCCTGTCGTGTGCCCGTCATTATGCCATTGGAGAGTCTATTCGGTGAACCGAACTCACCCGACGTGATTAGATGGTCATAAAACAGAAATGCTACAACAACCGATGAGCTCTCCAGTTCCACGTCACTCCCAGTATCGAATACTCACCGACGGCCAATAGGTGGAGATAATCGTGAACCAGGCTAATGTCATATGGCTGGTCAATTCCTGCACTGGGCTGGAGGTAAAACGACTCACTTCTGGTGGACGACGTCCACTGGCTCAATTGCCAGCGGATCCACCATCTCAATAACCTCTACACCGTGGTGGAAGTAGCAAGGAGGAACGAAGAACTCAGCCCTAAAGCAAACGAGATCCCAAGCATGATATTGGGCATACGGCACGATTGTGAGAAGCCTAGTCCATCTCCATATGTTGCGGATAGGTCCCACGAGCTGTCAAATTTTCTCAGATCAAGTCCAGATTTCACAGTCAACAGAGCCATGGCACCGGTATGGAGGTCAGCATAGTGTCAGGCGACTGTCATTCATGATGGGGTCGTCGAGCCTCTGGCAGTTAGATACCCATGAACCTAGCTAACTTGAGTGGAGGAGTCCTTGCATGGATGGCTGAAGATGGCCGTGACCGTCAGTTGCCGGAAAGGAATCAATAAGCTTAATATCCCCAAACGGGTGCGATCAAAACCAGGAACCGAGTCCAGCGATGCCAATGCTCGCTATCTAGTCGAGTCGCCGTATTCAAGTTGTCGATTGACTGTCAACCCTTGCGTAAAAAAAGGGCCCACAATCAGAGGATTCAATATGTAACCAGGGCTCCGAACCCTCAATTCACGGAATCAAACCCCACACATAGAATTATCAGGAATGTTAAAGGCATATGCTTCCGCTATGACGAGTAATATTCATGCATAAACCCATTTAATTCTGTCCGATCCTAAGTATGTACGTAACCGTGATTTATCGAGAGCAAAATACAGAGCGTAGTGACAGTAGCATGCAGTAGAACTAGGACATTAATTATAGAGGAGACCGAACCACTAGTAACCCATGCCACCGCCGCCTCTCCCACCCATGCCACCGCGCGGTCCTTGAGGAATACCACCCCGTCCTCCAAATCCGCCACGACCGCTTGCGCCACCCATGAACCCTCCTCCTCCCATCCCGCCCATACTCATATTTCCCATGCCCATACCCATCATTGGCATGCCCATACCCATCATAGCAGGCATCATCCCTGGGATCATACCTCCTCCTCTTCCACCCATCATGTTCATGTTGTTCATGCCTCCAGCTCCACGGAAAGCTCCTCCTCCTCCACGCGCCACGCCTCCCCCGCTCTGAATGGGCTGCTGGCCAGTTGGCTGTTGCCGTTGCTCTCGTGGAGGTGGTTCTGGAGAATGAGATGTTCAGCTTCTGAGAGCAACTGTAATAAAGAGAGGGATGGGCGCACCTTTTGGCAGTGTGCGGAATGGGTTACCCTGTGATGAGCTTGCCGGTGTCGCCGTGGCTCGCCTACCTTGGAATTCACTAGATGAATCCATCAGAATCGCTGCTGGAAGGTAAAACGAGGTTTAACTCACTTAGAATCAAACCAATCTTTGAGTCGTTGAGCGGACTGCGCATCTGGAGCTTCAATGTAGGCAATGCTGGAAAAGGGTTAGATACAGAAGACAATGAATTCCTTTGAAGGCCTTACCCTTTGCTCTTTCCGTTAACTTTATGTTCAGAGAACGTGATATACTTGTGGTCGATATTGACCCCAAGACTCAGTGCAACTTGCCGGAGGTCTTCATCAGTTGTCCACTGTACATCGCACAGCAGAATAGAACAAAGAAGAACACGTTGAGGAAGGTATTCACATGACACTAAACGACAGAACAAACGGACCCATTGCAAATCGCCAATGTACAACGCGTCGTAAGAACCTTCACTAGTACCGCTCGTAGCCTGGCCATTCATCACTTGGGTATTCACGGATGAATTGAAAGCTTGTCCAGAGGTGTTTTGTGAGCTTGCCCGTGCAGCGGGTGGTGGGTTTGGGACATCTTGCATGTCGTCGTCCCTGGGTCGCTTGTCCCCCACAGAGGGCTCGATAGAGGACATTGAAACAGGAACATTCTGTAAGGCCCACCCGTGTCAGCGACAGGTATTCAGAGTCTCAGTTGCGTGCTCACCTCTTCCGCTTCCAACTCTTGGAATTCATCTTCGGGGTAAAGTTCGACTGTGGATTCTTCAGGCATGCTTCGCGGTGTTTGAACTTATAGTGGGGTGACTAAGGGCTTAAGTGTCCAAAGACAACTGATTCCAGAGAACTAAATAAGAACAGGGTGGGTTTGAGTACCGATACACGACAAAAAGCGAGCGATGGCAGAGGTGGTGGCGATGATGTGGGGTGTGAAGACGACCAACGTGTCCGTTTTACAGGTTTAGCGCTCTTCACAGCACGAAAGTAACATGACAAGGAAACCTTACATATGAATAATATACAGGTAAAGGCTGGTACAAAGAACGCGCAATTCCACCACAGATTACAAGACAACCAACAATCACAGCGAGACGGTGAGAGGAGAAGAATGTGGTTGAGAGGAAAGAATGGTTTGACGCCATCCGACTTCGCGTCCCACAAATTTGTTCCTTATTTGTCCCTGTGTACCAGTCATGCGATGACTTTCCCGACAGCTCCCAATACAAAAGAAGTACAACATGTGTTAGGATCTGTCTAAGTAGGCGCTCGCTTCCCCTTCAGCACGCCTTCGACAACCTGTTCCTGTTGAGCCAGCCAAAGAGCGAAAGCTGGTGTCTTCAGAAATCGTTGGTAAAACTCCGTTCGCTTGTTTGTCGACTTGAACGGTAAGGGGCTGCCGTGGGCCTTGAGAGAAGCAAAGAACTGAGTGTTGTTGAATGGTTTCAGGCGCAAAGTGTGGCCTCGGGAAGCCGAGTTCACTTCACTTGGTGAGGGTATCAAAGTATTGAGGTATCGTGCCAAAGGAGCAATGACCGCTGTGGTCCTTGAGCAAAAGTGACGGCGGAGGAGCAGAGACGCATTGATTTCTGTGAGGACTGTAAGAGGACGCCTAGGACAAGGGGTGACGTTGCTTACTCCTCGTATCGTTCCCCTGCAAAGCTTGTTCCAGGTCTTTTAGAAGAGGTCGGTCTTTCGAAATGTATCGTTTATGCGTTTTCGATTTCCAACCAGGAGCAGGACCAGCTGGGGCGAGAGAAGCGGAATACTTCGGACTTGCATGAGCTCTGTGCAGTGGTAGTCAGTATCCGGTGCCCATCAACGTGATCTCAAACTCACATTCTCTTCCCCAGGCTGAGTAAGTGCGGCCAATGCGCGCACGACTTTTCGAAGAAGGGGTTTGTAACACCCAATATTACCCCTGACTTCGGCGGTTGCTTATTCACAAGTAACGAGTGGTCTCCATCCTGCATCGTGAAGTATGGTCGAAGATCGCCCGCAAGTGGTATCTGTAACATGGGTGAGCTGAATGCATGCGCCATCTAAAGTCAGGACTTACAGGTCGTAGCAAGTCTCTTAGCCACCAGATAGCCTGGCTGGTTTGCGAAGGCGAAGCACCGAATATGAGGATGGGTTCGCAGAGCACCAGACATTCCCATATTGACCAGAGCTGCGCCAATGCGGCTTCAAATAGAAGAATAGGCGGAGGGTGGAAAGGAGGACACGATGCGAGAATCTACTTCATTTATCAGCCAAAAATCTTTCAAACATACAGGCAGCGGTCCTTACATGATTCCGGGGATCAAACTTCTCCGGAACGCTGGGCTCAGCATATTGCTGTTCATCCACGCTCTGGGGCAGGTCAAGCTGCATGACAGACCCAAGGAAACCTAGTTCTAGCCGACTACCAGGCTTGGGTTCCTGCCTTTACTTCGCGTAAAATATTAGAGAAGGGACATTACAACAATGGGGGAGAACAAACCAGGAAGCAATATTATGACATGCGGCCTCTAGCATTGCAAGTCCGTGCTCCTCATACAAAGGTCCAAAGATTGCTATGAGTGCGTAAAAGAGAGCGGGAAAGGGATGATGGGTAAGGATTATGATGGAGGACTGCGCATATAAAAGATGAATAGGCGTCTCGCAGTACCGAACTGCATCACGGACCTGCTTATATCCCCTCTTCGACGTCGGGTCCCGCTTCTGAGTGAAGTACGAGAAGCCATTCACAAAACCATCCTTTGTTGCGAAACGCTTCGCAGGTCCATCTGGACTTAGTTGCTCTTTCATCCGAAATGAATGGCGGGAGGATCCTTGATCAAATTGCAGCGAGTCTGGGAAGGCCGAAAACGCGCTAGAGGAGCAATGGTCAAGAGTGACAAAGATGCAGATAATGAGCGGTGCTCACATGTTTTCGGTTTCTGTGGGAGTGAGCTTAGTAGTGGGGAAGACACCTTCTAATACAGGACCATCGTCGAGGTCAAAATCCACTGTCAAAACTAATGGTGAGCTTCGGATGTTTGAGTGCGAGCATCAGGTAACAGAACCTACCGATCGCTACACCGATGATCCAGTTGCGCAAATTCTCCAAACGGTCGTCTGGCATCTCGAGCTTATCCAGCTCAGCTTGCCGCCTCCTGGGCTTGTCCTCCAACCTAACCACCCTGGGCAGAGTTGCAGACCGTAATAGACTATGCAGACGTCCGTGCCTTCCACCAGGCGATGATGGTGTGCCCAAATCGCCCAGGCTCTTCTTCCTGCTCAACGACGGCAAAACATGAGGAGTCTCGAAGCCTGAAGAAAACGATGGCCTTGCAGGGGTCGGAGTTGTCAAACTTCCTTCATTCGAAGACGTGATCGAGCTGGTCGTGGTCGAGCTCGCTGGTGTCTGGAAACCAAAATATGGGCTGCTGTCGCTTATATCCTCTTCTGCCAGCTCATCCAGGTTGAGGTGGGTGGCCCTAGGCATGCGTCGTGGTGGTTAGAGCAAGACCAGATGACGTCGGCTTAGCCCGAAAGCCGACAGACAACTGAGCGCTGAACGCGTGTTTGCTGGGGCCTTGACCTTCCTCTCCTACCATAGCCATATTACTGGGCAAGTTGTTCACGTATCGCCCCAAAGACCTGTGACAGTTTGTGGCCCACAACGTGCTTGAGCTTTGGGCAAAGTGACAGTGCCTCCCTTGTGCCAACATTGTCCTGTACTCCGATTGGCGGTTTTGCACAAGCTTTGGCTGTTCAAGACATTTTTGCCGAAATACCTTTGATCTGTTTCTGCCTTGGCTACTGTTCAAACGCTTCCTCCGGCCTGTTGCATACACTCAAGATTGTAGAAAAAGCTGATGGTCAAGGTGGCCTGTGCGACGAACTGTGTCCTCCAGGTCCCGTGCCGGCAATTATGATCCACGTGGTGAAGCACGGTCGCGTACAAACGTAATTTTTTGGCGTCCTGAAAGGAAATGTCTATCACCATGGCTGGAAAAGGCTGCTTGGCCACCAGTGATCCCATTGTTCGCTCTCTCATGCCTCCTCACACTGGCATGGTATAAAAGTGTCGAGCATAGTGGTCATCGAGCTATTCACCACACCACGACATACAACCAGATATAGTATCGCAACAAGCATGCCACTTACAAAGACTGCGAAGGGGACATTAATATCGGAGACCGCCGGTGTCTCAACATCCTCGCACTTCGAGAACCGCTCTACCCTCGAGCAGACAGCTTCCTTCTTTGACGCATTCTACTCGAAACGACAGGTGAAATACATTAATATCGCGTGGTTTCATCTTCAGCCGCTGATTAGCTGTAGAGAAAGAAATCTCCTCCAGAATTCCTTACTATTACCGGAACGGAGGCAGTGCGCTCTACTCACAGCTACTCACCTACATCTCGTGGTCCATCGCGAGGAAGGCGCGTCCCCAAACCAAGGCACGTTTCTCCACGTTATCTTGACAGACATCACCAACTGATTGCATTTCTGTGATGTGTAATCCCCTTCAAGGCCCCATATCACCCCCTAATCCTTTGCCGCCACCACTACCTTCCAGTTCAAGGGTTTCGCGAGCAATATCCGACAATTTCAAACAGCACCCAAAACTGACACAGAAATTGGGCTTTTCTCCGACGAAGATACTCGTACAGGACGAATCTCCCAACCTTGCTCAAAGGTCCCCGCAGAAAGAAGCCGACTTTGGAGACGGATTAGAAGATCATGGCTCGGGTGCTGAAGTAGATTTGTTTCCGAGTTCCTGGACTCCGCCCTCAAGTTCTTCGTCCTCCTCCAACCGAGAAGCTCCGTTTCTTCCTTCCGCCTTTTACCTACAAGTCGACCCCCGCTGGGATCATCGAAGAGGCGAGCCTGCAGACGTATACATCGTTCCTTCAGAGCAAGGCTTGGCACCGTCCAGAGATCATCGATTTCCACGTGGACGAGGCCCAATAGATTCTAATTTACGAAGACCTGCTGGTCCGTGTTTGGCTCTCGAATAGGAGCCTGTTGTATTCCAATCCACGTGTACGAGGCATACTAGCAACATGGTTAATCTCGAGATGAATTCGGACTAACCTGCATGAGTCGGATCCCGAGGATGACGTTCTCCATCAGTTTCTCAAGGGGTCCAAGAAGCCTTTTGAGTGCATTCTGCCTCTGTTTCAAGGAGTACTGGATGACCACGAGAACAAATTTAAATTCGCGAAGTGCGTACAATCGCAGAACCAGATCCAGAATGGAGTATTCTATCCCACGGGGTTGAGCGGGCCGACCGTAAATGTTGCTGATCACGATGAACTCTGAATTTTCAATTGACGAGCTCCATCCATCTCTGATCATTCTTGAGGCTGCTGACTCTCAGAATTCGGAAGAATCTCTAGTAGCTACAACCATTCAGCCAGCTACGATGTGGTATTTTGTCCGGCGTTGGCATTAAAGGGGAAGGTACGAGGAGCGCTTGGCAGATTTTAACGGACGTCGTCACCATCGACCGGCGAGTTGTCGGTAGAGCACCTTTCCGAAGGAATGCTACCAGCGTAGTCGAAAGGATAAAAGGCGACCAACCCTGGAGCTAGCTTTACAACCACGTCTGACTTTTCCTCAGCCAACATGGTTCTGAGTACTCTCTTAAAAGCGTTCACTTTCTCCACACTTGCGGCTGTGGCCAATGCCGCTGCTGGTCAACTTCAGCAAGTGTCTAACTTCGGTACCAACCCTACTGGAGTACAGATGTTTGTCTACAAGCCCGCCAAGCTCGCAAACCCTACTCCTCTCATCGTTGCCATCCACTACTGCACTGGTACGGCCCAAGCATTCTTCAGTGGCACCCAATTTGCCACACTTGCTGATACCTACGGTTACATCGTCGTTTACCCCGATGCACCCGACCCAGGCGGATGCTGGGATGTCCACACCAATGCTACCCTCACTCACAACGGTGGTGGTGACTCCATTGCAATCGCATCTATGATCAAGTACTCGATTTCAAACTATGGTGTTGCCTCCGATCGCGTATATGTAACTGGAACCTCCTCTGGTGCTATGATGACCAACGTCCTTGCTGGTGCTTACCCCGACCTCTTCCAAGCTGGCGCTGCCTTCGCCGGTGTTCCGTACGGATGCTTTGCCGGACCCAACTTGTGGAACAGTGCTTGCGCCACAGGGACCATTTCCAAGACTGCGCAGCAATGGGTAAGATCCCTCTCATTATCCTGACCCAAGAAATACCAATTCATATTGTTCTTCAGGGTGATCTGGTACGAAGCGGCTATCCTGGATACACAGGACCCCGTCCCAAGCTGCAAATCTGGCAAGGAACCCTGTAAGTCGATCATACAATCTCAAACTTCCCTTCTCTGAACCTCCGTCAACAGGGATACCACCCTCAACTACAAGAACTTCCCTGAAGGTATCAAGCAATGGACCAACATCTTCGGATACAGCGGGACCCCATCTCAGACTCAACAGAATTCTCCGGTCTCTGGTTGGACTCGTCAGATCTTCGGTCCTAACTTCCAGGCTATCAGCGCTGCAAATGTCGACCATAACATCCCCGTCCAGGCCAACGATGTCCTCAACTGGTTCGGTATCACTGGCGGATCCGGCACTACCACGCCTCCCACCACCACTACACCGCCTACAACAACACCTCCCACCACGACCAATCCTCCGGGTGCTCAACAGAGTCATTGGGGTCAATGCGGCGGGTGAGCTCTTATCTAACGTATGATTCGAAGGACAGTGTTGATCCCTCCATTGCAGTATCGGCTGGGCCGGACCTACAACTTGCCAGTCCCCTTGGACCTGCCAGGCTGCAAACGCTTTCTACTCTCAGGTCAGAATTCCTCAGCTCCTGGGGTAGTTGTCGCCTGACATTCTTGACAGTGCTTGTAAGCGTATAAAAACAGGGGCATGACATCGGTACTGGTGTAGTCTGTCAATCGAATGTCTTGTGTACGTCGTCCAGAAGAATAAAGCTCGGGTGATTTTCGGTGAGAGCTGTAAGGAGCTTTTCAAAGTGCCATCGGCTCAAAAGAATCCGCTGCTGCTGGTGGCTGTGAAGGAAACCGTGTGATCCCCACCGGCATCCAGATGACTAGATCCCGGTTTGATGTCTTGCTTGAACACCATTGAACTGCGAAAGCACCAAGCCGATGGCATCGAGCCTCTTAGGCAACCCTGTGGAAGTTCTTCGTAATAGTTTCTTGCTGGGGAAGCTAAAGCCTATCTAGTTGCGGCGGCGGCCAGAGCTCCTAGCCGAAAATGGGAGACCCTGACATTTGCTGACGATTATATACAGCCTCATATGGCACCGAACCGAGTCACCTGAAAGAGCCCATTCTCGACCCCATACACTGCTTTAGACTCAATTAGACCGGCACTGGATTGCCTAGAATCTGATCAGCAGGGCACTAAAACTTCTTTTGTTCTTGATTGGGGAACTTCTTTATTCTTCGCAACTATGGTCATGTACAAGACTGCTGCCTCAAGCTTACTCAACCTAGAGGACCGTTGGTTTTCGGCCAGTACAGGTGAGTACAGGATCAATTGAGGGCAAGGTTCTGAAAACTAACCATTGTCGCGGTAGAACGCCTGCATCCTCTAAAGTTGTCCGGTTCTGCCTTGGACGTCTCCTCCGCAACCACTCATTCGGGCGGTCTGAACCTTGACATGCCTGTTCCCGTGCGGGCGTTCACACCATCACCAGAAGAATTCAGATTTGTGCGTATGCATGATTCCGCGATTATTCCTTCTAACACTTCGTATTGCAGGAGTTCGCATCTTTGTCCAGTGGAAACACTCTTTCCCTCATCCCTCCCAGAGTCAATGCACTCAAAGACAGTCCACAAATATCCCATCGCCAACGACTTCCACGCGTTCGCGTGCCACCATCAGATCTCTGGAACCTATTGGATGCCAAGTCACCGTCATCTCAACAGCACACGACCTCACTACCCTGCGGGCCCACCGCATCCTCCGACGCTTCTTCCATCCATTACAATGAAGACAAGGCGGCTTCTGTTGGTGGTCCAATGGCAGTGGACCGTCGGCCTTCCGCTCCCATGAGTAGGCAATCTCCCATCGGGACAGGACGGCCTCAGGGAAATGAATCTGGATCTCACCAATTTGAAGATCTTACGAACCCTTGGGGCTCAGGCTCCCCAGCTACATCATCATCTCGCCTATCTCCCCCTTCACCGACATCTGACGACACGATACTCGTCTCGTTATCGCCAGGGATAGCGGCCGGAAGAAGGACCCCAACGCCACTGTCCCGTTCTTTCTTTGATGTGTTGCTCGAAAATAAACGAAGGCATCCTCATGCCCCTACTATGGTGTCCATGTTGAACCCTTTGCGGGAGCAGGTGACATTCCGAGCATGGGCATGCATCCCTGTGCGATCCGGTGGCCACCCAACCAAAGAGCAGTTAGCTCTACCGAGCTCAAGGTTCCAAAATTCCCTTCCTTCTCTTTACCAGTCCACTCGTTCCCGGCAGTAAGTTCTTTCTTTGCTACATACCTTTCATCCATTCATATTGTTTCCAGGGCTTGTGATCTTGCCTGTTCCAACCTTCGCGTAAACAAGCGATTCTACCTCAGGAAGACCTCATACCACTGTTCACACTGCAAAAAGGACTCAGTTTACAAAAAGCTCCTCGTCATCCTCTATTTCGGGAACCACCTCCGCAACCTGTTCAAACCATCTTTATATGGTCGACCGACTTACGCCCGCTCTACAAATGCTTTGAAATTGGACACCAAAACTAACTCGGCTTTAAGTAACCTAATGGGCAGACCGGCAGTGGTCGTAGACTCCGAATCATTCATGGATGAAGGTTCGGATATCTTGGACACCCCACTTTTAAAAGACCTCGACGATTTCGACGACTACGAAGATGCACTGGATGACATGGACGAAGGCATTCTTGCAGGCGAAGATTCACTGGAGCTTGAAGGGGTTGATGCGGACGGAGATACGGAGATGCACGACGCAGACCTTAATTGATGACCATTCTTTTTCATGACCTTCACGCACATAGACATAGACTACAATTGCATTTGTATAATATAAAAACACATAAGATATATTCCCTGGTATAGATAGAAATACATTGCCCTCGTACATTCGTTCATTTCAATATTATGCAAGCCCCCTTCCACCTTTGACCATCTTCTCGCATTCGCAGTCCTCAGAACACGTTGTATTGCCTGGTCAAAGGCAGCTCCGTGGCAGCTTCGACTGTCATGGGAATATCGTCCGCCTTGACCTCATAGTTCTCTGGGTCGACTTCCATACGAGGAGTATACGAATTCCACTTCAAGTCCTTTTTCGTGACCGTCCTGCAACCCTTGACAGCCTCCACCCTCTTCTTCAAGCCGTAGGTCTGAACCGTATTGGAAGTGATACTGATTTGTGAAACGAATGCGAGCGAATTAAGTGACGCCGCGGAGACTTTTGAGCCCCACATGGGTTTGAGTGAGATCGGTTGGACCGTTGCGATGGAGCCGTTTCCGTCACCCATCTGAAAGAGGCAACGACAATCACAAAACCGTGGATTATAATCAAATATGGAATGTGGAACGAAGGAAGTGAGATAGGTTAACTTGGCATAGAAGTGAATCCACTGACCTGAGCGAGGACAATTACACCACTCTTGAGCACCATCTCGGGCTTCGCACCAAAATTCTCCGGTTTCCACATCACCAAATCCGCAAGCTTTCCTGGTGCAATATCACCAATGACATGGCTGATTCCGTGGGTCATCGCACTATCAGGACAAATAGTTCAATAAAGGCCAAGAAAAAGAAGCAGCAAAACTGACGGATTAATTGTGTACTTGCTGATATACCTCTTCACCCTCGCATTGTCCTTCCCTTCCTCGTCTCCCAGATCGGCTAGCGGACCTCTCATCTCCTTCATCTTGTTCGCAGTCCTCCAGGTCCGGCTCACAACCTCGCCCACGCGGCCCATTGCCTGTGAATCAGAACTGATCATTGAGATTGCTCCCAAGTCATGAAGAACATCTTCGGCAGCCATAGTCTCTCCACGAATGCGAGAATCTGCGAATGCGACATCTTCCTGGAGATTAGGGTCCAGGTGATGGCAGACAACCAACATCTATGGGGCGAGGGCAGGTGTAAGAATATGAAAAGGAGGTAAATCCGGGTGGGACATACGTCGAAATGCTCTGCAACGGTATTCTTGGCAAATGGTCTGGTCGGGTTTGTAGAGCTTGGCAGTACATTATCCTCTCCAACAACAGTGATGATATCTGGCGCATGTCCTCCGCCGGCACCTTCTGTGTGATAGGTGTGGATCGCTCGACCTCTGAATGCCTTGATAGTTCCTACATGCACAAGATAGTTGTCGTCAGCTTCAGACTTGCTCAAAATCTGGGAATGACTTACGGTCAACGTATCCACTCTCGTTCAGGGTATCGGTGTGAATCGCAACCTGGACATCATATTTCTCCGCGACAGCAAGACAACTGTCAATAGCAGCTGGCGTGCTCCCCCAATCCTCGTGCAGCTTCAAGCCAATGGCTCCTGCCCTCACTGTCTCCTCGAGTCCAATTGCACCATTATATGGAACGACTGTCGAAAGCTCTCCGCCTTGCCCAATGGGAGACCCTCCCTTGCCTGCGTCATTGCCCTTGCCGGTAAAGCCGACATTCATTGGTAGCCCATCCGTCGCAGCCAGCATCATCCTCATCCAGATTGGGCCCGGTGTGGCCGTCGTTGCGAGTGTGCCGTGGTTTGGTCCCGTTCCGCCACCGATCATTGTCGTTGTTCCGCCTGCAAGGGCTTCGTCTACCTGCTGTGGACAGATGAAATGGATATGGGTATCGATTGCTCCAGCGGTGATGATCATCTTCTCCCCAGCGAGGACTTCCGTAGTAGCGCCAATAATCATGTTTGAGGGATGGATTCCTGACTGGGTATCTGGATTTCCAGATTTGCCTATACCAACGATGTATCCTGCTTTAACACCTATATCGGCCTGGAAAGGGAGGATTAGTGTCGGGCGTTTTTGTATGTTCTACAATGACAGACCTTGTAAATGCCACTCCAGTCGATGATCAATGCATTGGTGATTACAAGGTCAAGGCATTCTTCAGCGGACCGGTTTGTAGCTTGTCCCATGCCCTCTCGGATGACTTTGCCACCGCCAAACTTGACTTCATCGCCGTACAACGTCTGTCAGAAGGTCAGGGTCAGAAATAAGACGAACTGAAGGCCAAGAAAATCGCCTCACATGATCCCGTTCCACCTCAACCCATAGGTTCGTATCCCCGAGTCTAACCCTATCTCCTGTCGTAGGACCAAACATCTTGATGTATGTCTCTCTTTCAAGGACCTCAACCCACTTCGGCACGTCAGGGTCACCTTCAGGTTCATTACCCATTGGGATGGGAGAAAGACCGTCCCATATTGGCGCATCGGGCTGGGGTTGGTGTCTGAATCCCATCTTGACCAAATTCTCTACAATCTCGTCGGTCCTCCTGGGGTCGTATACGCCCGAAGCCAGATTGTTGCCGCCAGAGATTATTCTTGAGCCACCAATATCCACAAGGGTTACTGTCTGTGGATCATGCTCAAATCGCTTGGCGGTACCAGCGGCAATATCGAGACGTTTTCCATACGCCAGTGCTCGATCGAACTCCAGGTCCGGATTTGTTTCGATGAAATGATAGTGCGAGCCAACCTACTCCGGATGATTAGAGGAGCCCAAATTACGGCACAAAATGGCTACATACCTGAATGGGCCGATCACCTTTGTTATGGACTTTGAGAATTACTTTTGAACGTCCACTGTTAATCTGGATTGGCGCGTCTGCCTTAGCAATGACTGCGCCAGCGGTTTTCTCCGGCGATATATCGTCTTCGTTGAAGGCAGGGAATAGTTTGTCGGAAGGGGTAGGGAGGAAGGAGCCATACAATGCCGCATTAATGTCACCGTCCGGGGAAGAGATAGGTTCATGGACGGTGAGCAGGAAGACTCCATCATCAAAGGTGCCTTCGACTTGTATGTCGTGAATTAGGTCTGCGACTCCTGGAAGGACGTGCCTATACCCCAGGATGTTCTTCCCCTTTTCCATAAGATCGCTGACGGAAGGTGCAATTCCGTCGGGCTGTAACTCTCCACCATCACGGATGAGTTCGTGCAAAACCGTGCAGAGCAAAGCAATAGCT
This sequence comes from Clitopilus passeckerianus, assembly GCA_944990035.1. Classification (NCBI taxonomy): domain Eukaryota; kingdom Fungi; phylum Basidiomycota; class Agaricomycetes; order Agaricales; family Entolomataceae; genus Clitopilus; species Clitopilus passeckerianus. Next base: position 97,740 of record CALYLX010000072.1, read on the forward strand.
TCGGTCCGGTTGAGTCGCAGGCCACGAGCAAGGCGTTTTTGTGCTAAGAAACCAGCCTAAGTGCACGAGAAAAGGGGAAGGTTGAGTATGAGAAACGAAGTCACGACTGTGAAATGATATGGCCACGTACCTGATGTAAAAGAAGCTTTTCTTGCTCCCTTGGATGTAAACGCATTTCTGGTGAGGGTATATGGTTAAGGAACCTTGAGCCCTACCCCAGACGGTGGACAAGGGTAGAAAAATGAGGTTCCGGAGCAGCGAGATAAGCCTCAGGGACTTTGAAGGGTCTATGTTATCCGCGACATCACGTGTAGAGATAAGGACATAGAGCCGAGAGAAAGCTGGAAATAGTCGTATTTTTCTTGCGAAAATATGCCGAAGCAATGGATGGCCCCAAGGTCTCGTTCATGAGCGAACACATGAACATCCTGTTGTTGCAGGGGAGAAATGGTATTGGTTTGAGTTAAAGGAGGGTTTGGTGGCTGTGCCACCCTGGCATTCGGAATGTATGGTGGTCAATGAAATGTGTTGGCATTTACAGAGAAGGATTGGAATGCATAGGGCAAAGAGAATACAATGATAGATACTAGTATACAGTGATAAATTGCACCACCAAATGAAATTCTTACAACCTTCAGGATCGCTCGGGATACGAATAGTATGGATACACAGGCTCGTCGTCAGGATGACCCTCCTTAAACCCAATGAATTCCAGATTGCGAACCGCACGCCCACTGATAGTTGAGATACTCCAACCTGATCCTTTCTTGCATTCCTTAATTATCTCTTCGTACGCCAGGCGCGCTGCAAGCCAGTCCTGATTGCGAACGTACACTTCGGCAAGCTCCTCAAGAATCAGGCTGATTTCATAAGGCCATCCAACCTTATGTGCACTGGTCAGACCGTTTCGCAACGTTACCAGGAGATCTGGTCCCCAATCCTCCACCTTCTTCATGCAACGAGCCTTGCAAAGGTAGAAGAAGCTGTCCTCGGGTAGGAGTTCTCGTGCCGTCAGCTCGAGCGCCTGATCAACAGTGAGGCGAGCCTCCTCGGGTTGATCCTCTTTCAGGTAATACCTAATCAAGGCGAGTTGGCAGAATCTGAGGTCATATGGTCGTTGGGTGGCTGAGAAGATCTCCTGCGTCTCCAAAAACTGTGCCAGGATTTGGGGATACTCCACACTGGTCATCGGGAGCATTAACCAGTCTAGTTCAGCCGTCCAGAACTTGACAAGCCCATATATAACGCGGTCTGATTCGAAAAATGGCTCCCAGCGAGACTTGATCTCGGATAAGGTAGCGTCAAGCTTTTCTCTCCAGCCAGGGTCGCTTTCGTCATCGTGGATGCAATAGAGGATCGGATAGTCTGAGATACACGCTTTGAGCGGCATCCCAAGGGCCAAATACATGTCCCTGGCCTTCGCAAATCCGTCAATGGCTAACGAGTTTAGCCAAAGATTAGATTGCTGTCGTGCAAGGCAAAATGTAGCCTCCGCCTCGTGCAATGGGCTTTGTGAGCGCTGCGCCACTACTAAAACCTGCTCAGCCGTGTCAAGGCGTGGGCGGGTCCAGCACTGGTAGAAGGTGAAGGTAAGGAATGCGTCAAGCTGGATTGCGGTCGGTAGGGTTGCGTTCGGGCCGTGTAGTTCTCGGAGAATCTCCGCCAGGACTGCCTGCAGATTGACTTCTTGGGCTGCAATTTCCAGCATATCCGTCTTGTAGCGTGGGTCATTGGGACCCTCGATCATCGACTTGCGGGCGGAGAGGAAACCAATGCATGCATCGTGGACAGAATGGCGGATTGTGTCAGGAATGCGGTTGTGTTGTCGCATGTAGGATTGGACAACTGGAAGGACGAGTAGGTGCACCTTCTTCATCCCCTCTATGATCAACTCCCGAGTAACCACGAGAGCGGCATTGCGAAGGGTGCTCAACCCTGCAAGCCTCCATGACTTGATCCATATTGACAGGTCGTCCTGATATACCCCGCCTGGAAGCATGGAGAGAACCTGCAACAGTTCAACCGCACCCTGCGATGTCGTGACGTATTTGCTCTTGACTGAGAGTTCTATGGAGTTGTCCATGCCCTTCGAACTATCTTCAACATCTGCGAGCATCTCGGAGCCGAGCGCATGCCATTCCGAGAGCATTTGGGTCGGTGAAGCGCTGGCGTACTTGGCTTGGGTCGCCACCAATGTCACCGCGTATGGAAGACGCCCGATGGCTTCAAGTAATGGGTCAAGGTCTTCGTTGTTTTCTGCCCATGGTTCGTACGTGGTGTAGATGCGTCTACAATCCTCGAGGCTCAGTATGTCCAAACGCTCTGCCTGCCAATGCAGGAGCGGCGGGAATTCTGAGCGCATTGTGACAATGATGGAGACGTTTGACAACTTGTCAAGCGCTCGGAGAATGTTCCGGGTTAGCGTCTGGTCGCCTTCCACTGGGTGCCATGTGGTTTCAAAGTTGTCGAGGAGAATAATATATGGATTATTATCTTGCTCCAAGGTAGTAACCATTGCTTGAAGGGGATCGGTTTGGCTAGCCGTACCAAAACGACGGGCAAGGTACGCCAAAAGAGTACTGGGGGATGTGAGGCTTATACACGGGGCCCAGATGCAGTTCTTGGTAGCAAACTTTGCTTTGACCGAGGGATGGTCAATGGCCGCAAGAGCTGTTGAAGTCTTTCCGATTCCGCCTGGGCCAAGGATGCACACGCGGGACTGTTTCGTATCACCGCTGACTAGTGCTGCAGCAATGCGCTCCACCACTACATCTCGTCCCAGAAAGACTTCGGGGACGGGAGGCATCTCTGTAGAGGCGGCGAAAAGGTCGGTTTCAGCTCCTGTCCTTTCCAGCATTGCCCGAAGTTCGTCAACAGAGCTCTTCATCTCGCGAACTTCGACCTCGATATGTTCAACCTTCTGAACGACGACTCTGGTGAGGCCGTAAATCTCCTCTAGTTGATTATGTATTTTCGTGAGATCTTGCGCAGCATGGATTCCGCGCAGGGTCTGTTGTATAACAAATATGAATGGTAGGGAAGATTGTAGCAGGAAAAGGGTACTGACCTGAAAACGATCGATTCCATCCTGGAAACATTCCACGCATTCCTCAATGGTCTTCATATTCGCATCGGGGAGTAGAGTCGTCAAAACGACATTTTGGTTGCTAATGGCTTCCAAACGTGTCGTGATCGAGGTCAGGCAACTATAGAATGAAGGAATGAGTCGATGAGTTATGGGCATGAAGGTTGAAAAGAACATACACTTTCAGATCCTGAAGTTCTTCAATGAGGCCTTGAGATGTCTTGAATATGGGATTGTCCCCTGGCTCTTTGGCGATTTTTGCAATGACCAAGAGAAAGCTTGCTACACGATTCTTCAAATCCCTCACTCTTTCTTGCACCTGATTTATAGTCTACACAATGTCAAACGAGAAAACCAATCATGGATTTGGTAGAACACCTACCTCGCATGTGGTTATCATGGAGACCCCAATGTCCAGAACTTCCTTAACGAGAGGGACACCAACTAGACCTGCGACACCACTCAAAATGTCGATCGTTCTTTTGGTGGCTTCAATGGCATATTCTTTCTTCGAAGGAGTAGCTGCCTCGGGTTCTGTCTCATCTCGTTGTTTCGAAGAGCCTTTGGCGATAGTGGAGCCCTTCTCCGCCTGTCGAAAGGTTTTAGCGCCTGAGTGGGGTTGTGATTACCAGCACGCACCTCTCGTGACCTCTTCGGCTTCCCCTTCGTCCTTCTTTTCAGCCATGAGAAACATCCTGAATCATGGCTGGGCATCTTGGAAGCAGCAGAAGCACAAATGCTGTGGAATCTCAGTTTGAAAGGACATGCTGCATACTGGTGCCTGGCACAAGCCGTCTTCAAGACTAAATGAATTGAATCATGGGTCACTACTCTGGTCTGTCACCGAGCGCTAAAGAGGCAAAGGTTTGAAACTGCGGGAACTGGCTTTCGAGGTGGAAGGTAGGTAACAGGTAATGACAACAGACGAACTTCTACATGATTCGGATACGCGACCAAGCGCGAATTGGTCAACGTCTTCCGTTCTGCACTGATGGGTGATTCTCAAATCCTTCAATTTCAAACCTCTATGTTTTCTCGGCCACCAATCCTTCTTTCGGTTGTTTGCGGAATAGCTTGACAGATTAGCGCCTGATCACCAGCGCTGGCAGCCGTAAATCCAGGTTAAACGTGTTGCATCCATTCAGCTCGAATCGTTACAACCAGGATGCCCGATACTGATGTAGCGTTTTCTCCTTGTTCAGACGTTTGAAGAAGGGGAAAGCGAAGGGAAAGGGCCAGAAAGCACTTGATGTAGGTATGAACCCTTCCGTATTAATTTCAATCGCATTGACCATCGTGACTTCGCCTTCACTGCCCTTCAGACTCTCTCACCATCGACTTCCAACCTTTCAGAAACAGTAGAAGACTCCAAGCCGCAGACTCCGGCGACGAAAGACTATGCATTTGAAGCCACTAAACGAACAATCGATATCCTGAAAGGGGTAGCGGGAATAGTTGGAATACCCCTTGTCAAGGAAGTGTTGGAGATCGGCCTCTCTATTGTAACTACCTGTGAAGTAGGCATCCGCATTTATACAATACTTGAAATTCTCATCCTGATTCCACATAGGCTGCAAATGAGGTTCAGGAAAGGGTGGCCGAGTTGAAGAACCGGATCGCCAGCTTTCTGTTAGTCATCGCAAAAATCGCCAACGATCCGAAAACTGCAACCAAGCTCGAGGCTTCGGTTGATCTTATGGAAGAGCTTAAAGACCTAAAAGAGTGAGAGCTGTGGTCTGTTCTTCGCCTGCGTAAATCCTCAATGTTCCTCCAGTTGCCTCACTGTCATCACAAGGTGGTTGGAGACCATCGGCAACCAGAACTTTCTTCTGACAACCCTGCTGTCTGCTCCGAACATGAAGACAATGGACGAGTGTGTAGATTGTTTCCAAGATGGGATCAAACGATTCCAGGTCAGTTCCTGGGGCATCCCATGTCGAAGACTTTTGAAATCTGACACCGTTCGACTTCAAAATAGACCCTCCAACAAATACATGCTACTGAACATCTTGCTCAGATTCAAGATCAGTTAGAAGGTGTCCTCCCGAAGCTCGACCACATTCAACTTGGGGTTAACGAGATCCAAACTGAGATAAAGATTTCCTTCGCCGAGCTACGTACTCGGGTTGATAGGATGGGCGCTAACACAGGTAGCTTTACTGCTTCGACGAGTATGCCACTTGTTCCCGAAATCTTTCTTGGCCGGGATACCATTGTCGAGCATATTGCAGAAGCTGTATCCAGCGGCAACACGACACGGTCCCGCGTGTGTATCCTAAGTCCAGGAGGCATGGGGAAAACATCCACAGCGCTTGCAGTAATGCATCATCCAGCATTTGAGGGCGTAATTACCCCCCAAAATCGCATTTGGGTACCTTGCGTCAGCCTTACATCCCCTAATGCTCTACTGGCATACCTTTCCGGCCGTTTGGGCATTCCTAGCCAATCTGACCCTTTCCAAGCAATCGTCACGGCTCTGAAGCAAGATCGTAGCCTATATGTCATCTTACTCGACAATTTCGAGACCCCTTGGCACCCCATTGAAGGGGAACAGGCATTGACAAAGACCATTATTCGAGCATTTGACGGCCTGACGAATGTCTCTATCATAATCACCATGCGCTCGGGATTCTCTCCCATCCCCCACTGGCACGCAGAACATCTGCATATTCTGACGTTTGAAGATTCGCGGCGCGTCTACACTACAATCAGAGAACAAACAGAGAGCGATGAAGCGCTTGACCCACTTCTGGAAGCAGTCGGCCGCCTTCCCTACGCCGTAACGTTAGTAGCTACTCAAGCCAAATATGCCAGTGCTTCACCATCATAGATGCTGTCGGAATGGAAGGCCATAGGCTCCGAGATGCTTATCGATGGTGACAATTTGAAGGCCATGGACAACTCCATAGAGATGTATGTGAAGAGCAGCTATGTCACGAAATCGGCTGGTGCCACTGAGCTACTCCAAGTACTCTCCATGCTTCCCGGTGGCGTCTACCAGGACGACATCTCAGTTTGGATGAATTCATGTAGGCTGTCGGCGCTGAGCACCCTTCGCAATGCCGCGTTGCTTGTTACACGCGAAGTGGCCATAGATGGAGTGACAAGGCTTCATTTCCTCGTTCTCCCTGTGGTCCAATCTTACATGCAATGCCATGACCGAATTCCCAGGAAAGTCCGACAATCTGTTCATGATGCATGTACCAATTTTCTCCGCGCCCGCAAATCCGTCATCGAAGGACCCAATGATCCCCAATACAGAATCGATCTACCGGAGATCGCAGCGCAGGAAGCCAATCTGCAAACCATTCTAACAGATATTCTCAATGGTTTGCAAAGCAAAGAGTCCTCCCCCTCGTCCTCTTCAGAGTCTGGCGAGCTCCTAGCATCTCCGGAACAACTTGATGCCCTCATAACATTTGCTTTCTTCCAATGCTGGACACAGCCACGTCTTGACTATGTTGAGCGGCCTTCATACAGCGTATCGGGAGCCCTATCCATGAGGCAGACGCCACATTCTGCCTTGTACACCAGCAATCCGGCCTTTGGCTCGAGTCGAAGGCTATTAGTGGATTTGAGAAAGCCAGAGATCTATATCTCTCTCTCAATATGATAGTCAAGGCCTGCCGTTCAGATGCCCGTATCTTGCACGCCATGGCCGATGGCGAATTTGATTCTGATGCAAAGTACAGCATTCAAGCCGCCATCAAAACAAAGCAGCTTCAATGGGCACCTTATTTCGCCCAGTATCTGGCTGTATATGGCCTTGTCACATTCTGGGCGACATACATCGCATGGGGTTGCGAACTTACCAGCTTCAATGATTCATTGAAAAACCTCCTGGTAGCCCAACAGGCCTTTACGACCGCCCGTATGCACCTGGAGCTCCGATTGTGCCTACTTACCCTGGCCGGATGCTACTTGGAACATGATGACGACGTCTCAGCCTCCGTCACGATTGAGTGTGCTTTTGAACTAAGCGCAAAGGGACATCTACCCAACGACGGGGAGTTCATCTTCCTCTTTGTCTTCAAAGCACGCTGTCTCAAAACTCGCCGGTGAATGGGGCCCAGAACTCCATGCCGTTCTGCGACAAGGGTTGACCAGTGCGGAGGCCGGTGGTTAGATTTATGAAACTACTCGTCTCCTGGATGAGCTTGGTGACGCTTATGTCGATGAAGAGGACTGGGTCGCGGCGCGAGAAGCTTACGAGGCAATAATAAAACAATCCAATAAGGGGTCGGGTCGTTGTTTACGAATAATTTCGGAGCGGGCGCAGAACAATCTGACCTACATAACTGCTATGGAAGCTGATCCCAATGGTTTATCGGAAGATACACCAACCGTTAGCTTCTGGCCCCCGGAGAGGTGTTAGGAACTTTCCCCGGAACCCACTGTATATTCTTTCTTTTTTTTTCCTTACGGCCACCGTATATACTATATTTACCAGGATTTGGCGCCATCTCTCAGACGTTACCCAGTCATCCCAAGGCCACTGCAAAGTCATTCCCAATTCAATCACCAGTCGCGAGGCGACCAGCCATTCCAGAAGATAATTCAGTTCATCACGCATGCCATTATCTATAGGCCGACGTTTTGTATTGCAGTGCTAACATATCATCCTCAAATCTTATCACCCCCCGCCCAAGGCCAGAAAATCGGCACAGTCCTCTTGTACTCCTTCCACTCCGCATCATCCTTGAACTTTTCGTCCGACTTTTTCTCGAGCGGTGGTACACCGGATGCCTAGGTGCGTGCGTAATCATTTAGAACTTAGAGATGTTAAAAGACTTGTACTCACATGGCGAACAAGGAGATACGTGAACAACGGACTAACGGCCGCACCCAACCACATCCCTCTCGAGAAATACGGCGTCTGGAGTGCCTTGGTCGAAAGCAACCACATGCCCGTCCAAATTCCTACTTCTCCGACATAACTATATGCGAGTCAGATACGCCTTTCCGAAAGCCAAAGCTCAAACTCACTTCGGATGCCGACTAATACCCCACAACCCATTCCTAACAAACTTCTCCTCATGCTCCTTCCTCTCTCTCCCCTCCCTCCACTTCGCCTTCTGCCAATCCGCAACAACCTCCCACACCAACCCACCTGCATACAACCCCACCCCTACCCAATCTCTCACTCCCAGCCCAGGATGCACAGGAGCAGGTAAAGTGTTCACCAAATAGACAGGTAACCCCACCACCGAGATCCACGTCGCCTGTGCCATCCACGCACCCGTGAACTTGACCTTATCTTTCTTGATCCCATCGAACCTCGAATCCCCGCCTGCTTTTATGGCTCTTTGGGCTAGGAACGTCCCGAGGCGGACGGTCCAGATACCGAGCATTAAGCTGATGAGGATTTGGCGTGGGGCGAAGGTTTGGAGGGAGAGTGGGGGGAGGGAGGTGGTGGTGCGGTGGTAGTATTTTGCTTTGAGGGAGGGATAGTAGAGGGAGAGGAAGGTGGTTGAGAGGAAGCCGAGGGCGCCGCCGAGGTCGTAGTATTTGTCGGTTTGGGTGGGGACGAAGAGGAGGGCGAAGACTGGGTCAAAATTAGCGGTTTTGTTTGGAAGGGAAGAGACAGGAAGACTCACATGACTGCAAAGCATATGCGGATGTTATACTCGGTAGAAGGCGGGAGAAGACTGCCATGGTCGTCGTTTTCGGTCGTATGGTGTTCGTAAGAGAAAAGAGAACGAGGTGAGCGAAGGTGCAGCTCTAACTTTAAGTACTCCCTTGAGCGCGGATGAAGACGTCATCTCGCTGTAGATCGAGAGTTAGACACATCGTCACGTCCATTCGTTAACGCGTGCACCCTTTTGCTCTATGCCCATTGGGTCCAATTTCTTTCTCGACCTACGGACCATAGACGCCCTGATAGACGCCTCAGGACCAAAAGTTCGGTCCGGCGTGACAAACCCAACACCCTCGTCACACCATCACCCCCATCATCAATCCACCGTCACACTAACCCACGAAAAAAGAATTCCCCAAATATTTCGCGAGCCAGGTGTTTTCCAGGTTCTGCCGATTTCCCACACTCTCGACCATCGTCGGTCAACCCATACGTTGCGGCAAACGACGCCCCGAGTCACAGGTTCTGGCTCGAGACCACATTGCTAAAGTTCTTGCTCGTACAGAGAAGAGTCTTGAAAGAAGCGCTGAGAAACGACGGGCTAGCATTGAATTTGGTTGAAGGCTAGGGTTACACCAAAACCTCCGACAACAAACCCAATACGACCCGACTCGGAAATAAACAGCAGAAAATAATATAATCCCTGGTATGTGTAGGTGGTACCCATTCGGCGATACGACGAATAACCAATTGTTAGGACTGCACCCGCTTGCAGTTTACCCCACTATCTGGAAAGGGGGATCCTCATCCGGGATCGACGTCGGTGTAACTGTTGGTTGTGTTCGAATTTTGGAATATCTTCACTCGTTCGACTCGACTCATACTACACCCTGGTGTTACGATCTCTGGCGTGTTTCAGCCTCCCTTTGACGTTCCGGGACTATCACTCCATAATTCAACAACCGAACCTTGAACCTTGAAGATTAACCATGTCAAACCCACAACACTACCAACCCCTCTCCCATGCCCTCCATCCTCTCCCACCACCACCACAATCCCGGTCGCAGGCGTCCGGGTCAACTCCAGCTACATCCTCCTCAACCTCAACTTTCCAGGTCCAGCTACAGCACCGGAGTTCATACGGCACGACAAGTCATGCACAGCAGACGTATACCGGGAGCTGGAACTACACGGCTGCGGGTGCGAACTCGAACTCTAATCATGGACATGCGGGTAGGACGGGGACGAGTCGGAATGCCAACACGAACGCGAACATCGGCAACCGCGAGCATAGTCAGAACCATGAGCGTACACATGCACATGTACACGCACAAGAAGAGGAAGAAGAAGAGTCCTCGTCCTCTTCGTCGTCATCTTCTTCTGACGAAGGCGAAGCACTGGATGGGGACGCGTATAGGGAAAGAGATGGGGACGGAGAGCACGAGGAAGACGATGATGAAGGAATGGTGGAGGAGCAGTTAGGGCTTGGGCCGAGGATGGGGAGACATGAGAGGGAGGAGCAGGATGAGGATGAAGATGTTGACATGGAGCCTGTGCACGTATTGGCGAATCCGAATTCGCATTCGAATGCACACGACCACGGACGCGAGCAGGAGCGGGAGCATGATCCAACGCCTACCGTAGCACCTGCGAAATCACCACGACGGCCTGGACGGCCGAGAAAAGTTGTAGCTGCGACTTCGGGGTCGAAGCCACCTTCGACATCTGGAGCTGGTCCGAGTTCGTCTTCACTGCCCCAAAATCCTACCAACACCACCACCACCGCCTCTCCATCCACCAGCACCTCCCTACCCGAAGCCAGTACCTCCTCTTCCCACCCTAATCCCAATCCAGACACGAGCACTACGAACGAAGATGATAACGCGGGAGGCACGAAGAGAAAACCCGGCCGACCGAGGGGGAGTAAGAATAGGAAGCCGAGGGCACCGCCGGCTGCGAAGACGGATGGTGCGACTGGGAGTTCGACGGGTGGGTTTTATGCTACGGGTGGGAGTGGGAGTGGGGAGGGGCAAGGAGGAGCAGGAGGGGTGAATGGGGTTGCGAGTGCGAGTGGGGGAGGAAGTGGAAGTGGAGGAGCTACTGGACCAGGGCCTGGAGGACATGGCGGGGGGACAGCAGGAGCGAATGTACACAACCACCAACCACCACTGCACCCAAACGCGAATGTCCCACAACATCCAGACGTGAACGCGCATAACCAACTGTATTACGAGTTCCAGTGGAGGGTCTTGAATCTCTGTGCCGAGTTTTACGGAGCGGCTGAGGAGTTGGTCGTGAGTTTCTCCGTTTCTGTATGCATTTGGGAGAAGAGATGGCTAATGAAGGAACAGAAAGCAACAAATCCGATGGTGATTGCACAGTCTTATTCAATGGGAGAGGGAGTGAAGGTAGATCCGTTGGTCATGTTGGGTGATGCAAAAAGGAGTTGTGATACGCTCGTCAGTTCATCCATCTATCTAAACTAGCTAAACTATTCTAACTATCTCATCTATTCTAGCTATCTAACCCAACCAGGTTGATCACTCATCCACCACCACCGATATATGCGCCTCCTCCGAGATTCTATCATGGGCCTGTTACGTTACCTCCACCCGTAGACTCGCCAGCATACGTGCAGCCAGCGATACAGGTACCACCACCACCACCGCCAACGTCAACGGAGGGGTTGGCGACTGTTCCCGCTAGTGCACCGGCAGCGAAGGAGAAGAGTACGAAGGCGAGAGGGAAGGCTGCAAAAGCAAAAGAGAAAGACAAGGACAAGGAAAAAGAGAAAGATGGTACACCTGCGCCACCGCCACCACAGCAAGACTCACAACAACAACCAGCTGCGACAACAACGGCCACGTCGAAATCAACACCAGCACCTCCACCCGCATCTACATCTACACCGGCACCACCAACAACCGTTGCTCCCTCCGCACTCTCCCTCGCAGCACAAGCAGCAGCCGCATCTGCACCTCCGCCACCTTCAGAAACGACCCCAAGTACGAATCTACACGCTCCACCAGGAACATCGACTTTCAAAGTTAACCTAACCAACCCTGGGCCGAGTTCTACATCCACGACGGGGACTACTACGCCTGCACCAACGGCGGCTGCTACAACGACAACGGCTTCAGGCGGAGGTGGGAGTACGAGTACGACCTCGACATACCCACCAGGCCAATCATACCAATACCAGATCTACCCCTCCTCCGCTCCTCCCGTAACACACTCTACCTCATCCTCATCCTCAACCTCCGGGAACCCCTACCCCCATCCACACTCCCCCTACCCCCCACCACCACCGCACCACCAAGGCGCATACACCTCCCCCGGCTACCCCTACAGCATCCCCGTCCCCATCTCCTCCATAGGCGTCCCAGTGCCAGGATACCCCACGACGAGTTATTACCAGTACGCATATCCGGGTTCGCATGGGGGGTATTATCATCATCCTGGGGGACATTATCCGCCTCCGCCGCCTGGAGTGGGTGCCTATACGAGTACGGGGCATTATGCGCCACCGGGTCAGGGTGGGTATCCTGAGGGGTCGTATGGTGCGAGTGGGTCGGGAGCTGCTACCACGACGGCGAGCGGAGGTGCCGCTTCAACGGCAGCACCAGCTACAGCCACGACGACGACTTCGCCTCCAACAACCTCCGGCACAACCCCGCTCTTTCCCCCAGGCTTCGTCGCCCCTCAAAAGCCCGTCCCATCCACGCACCCAATCCCGAGCTCCGCACCCGCCCAGGGTCCCTGGACACCCGCCGAATTGACTCAACTCACCACCCTCGTCGAGCAATCCAAGACCGTCAAAACCGCAGGGAAGAGTAGAACCTCTGAGGCAGTGGAGAAGGGAGGGGAAGGGAGGATACTTCCGGTGGGGGAGGTTGATTGGGATTGGGTGTGTAAGATGTGGGGGCATGGGAGGACGAGGCATCAGATTTTGATTAAGGCGACGAGTTTGGGGTTGAAGGAGAGTTCAGGGAGGGGGGGGAGTGTTGCTGCGACAACTGCTGGTGCAGGTGCTACTCCCACAACTGCTGGGACAATGGCAACGACGGGTGGAACTGAAGCAACGACGGCTCGAGGGAAGAGGAAGAGAGGAGACGGAGATACGGGAACCGGAGAAGGCGCGAGTGCAGCCAAACTATCGAGGTCGAGGCCTGGGTCTTCTTCCACCGTGACTTCAGGCCCTTCGACCTCTTCTGCTGCGAGTGTGAATGCTTCACCTGCAATGGGACATACCTCTACCTCTACTACACCACGAGTTCCGCCGCGTCCAATCTCGTCTTCCGGAGGTACAGCTACCTCACCTACCAACACCACCAACACCGCCACGAACAAAAGACCCTCCACCTCCTCCACCTCAACAACCCCCAAACTCCCACCCACCGCCATTTCCTCAAACAAACCCTGGCCAATGCCCGTAACAGCTTCAGCCACAGTCGACATCGTCGCCTCCCCCATCCTCGGTCGCTCGCCGCAGGCGCAGGCCGTGTCGGTGCCTACACCCACTTCCATAACGCCCCCTGTGACGCAGTTGCCGGTTGTGCCGGGGAGCGGGGCGGTGTCGCCTGCTGCTACGATGCGGTCACCGCCGCCGCCGGCTCCTGCACCTACAATAGCGACGACGACGACGCAGCAGCAGCAAAGTGGGTATGGGGAGGGGATTGGGAGTTATTATCGGAGCCATGCTACGACGCCAGGTGCGGCGGGTGGGATGGGGAGTCGGCCGGGGAGTAGTCATGGTGGGTGGGGGTCGAAGTGAGGAGGGCGAGGAGGACAAGATATCGATGTATATAAAAGTCCTAATTATTACACCCATACTGCTAGCGTTGTGGTTCATGTTTTCGTTCTTGTTACCTATTTGCATTTGTACTTATGAGTCGAGTCACCAGTGAGGGCATTTGTAGTAATAATTTGTGTTGATTGTATTTACTTTACCCGGATGAGATGCCGATTAGTGTGTAGATTTACAGTATAACTATCAGACATGGATTAGATTTCTCTGGACTGAGGATAACTTCGGAATGGCCGCAGCTGACAAGTTGATGACTTGAAATCTTGACCAAAAACGCGTTCGCAAAATTCCACGAGAAGATACATACTCCAGGATCACGTGCCTGTTTAGGGCGGGTCATTTGGCGTCAAACGAGGCAAGCTTGGAGACGAAGAATTGCCAATGTTTGCCTGCTGTTGTTGTCTTCTTCACGGAAATTGACCCCTCGTGAATACTAGTAAACTCTACGCTTTCTTGCGTGAGATTCTAATCGGCAAGTTGACCATGAGGCCAACATGCAGTCCTTCCTAAATGTCATTATCAGCGTACTCAGCCGAGAGACCTTGCAAACTTCTGGCCGATATGGAACTGGGGGATTGTGTGTGCCGCCTAGGTCCAAACTGATATGAGGTAAGTTGCTCATTGCTGTTGAACAACCACCTGAACAACATCGGTGTCAGGACCTCCATCATGGTCACACTCGATCTTGACTTAGCAGATCACCTCATTGTTTATACCCAAAGAACTACCACTGTGGAACCCGCGAGTATGGAATTTCATACGCCTGTTTCATCCGTTGGAAGGGTTGAAAAGGTATAGATACCAGCCTGTAATCGAAAGAGTTACCACCCAGAAATCAACCGAAAGGCGACGGGGTTTCATTCTTTCGTAGACATATTTTCCACCCTAAATAGAATGTATAGATAGCGGAAAACAATACATGATATGTATGAACATCATGTCGAAATTCATCCGGAAAATGACACACTCCATACCTTCATTAATCCATATTAATATGGTTTTTCTCTTTGTTTTACGGATCAAATTCCACATAACCAGTGTGGTGGTTTTCCACACACAGGTGGCAAAAATTCAGTAGGTACTTCAACACAATTTCCAACCAATATGTCTGATGGGTTGGTGGGTTTTTGTCCGTTTTGAGTGCGTGATTACACCTGGAAAGATGGAGGAAATATCCTTATCCATGATGGAATCCAATCGAGAAACCTGTGAAATGCCATCCATAAGGTCATGAAGTTTCTATTACTGTCAGTAGGTTTAGGTCACATTTCGTTCATAAATCCAGCCGGGGTTGCTCGGAATCTCATACAAATTTCATACATTTCAAGCATTAAAACAAGTATTTCACAGAGGGAGAACACTGCTAATCCTGGTGGTTGCCTGGGCCTTTACTCGATACCCATCTCGCTGTCCTCTGGCTCCCCATCATCCTCTCCATTGTTACCTGCACCTCCGCCTTCGCCTGCACCCGTCCCATCTCCCTGAGATGGACCCTGATCCGCCGCCTGACCGTCATCATCGACCAGTTGAGCATCAGCCGTAATAGCATCAAAGCCATGTTTGCGAGCGTAAGCTCGCTTGTTCTTGAGGTTGGCTTTGATCAGCTCTTCAACAGGCCAGGTGTTTACGAAGTTCTTGAGGTACTCATGCCGAGCTCGAACCTACAATCCGGGTATTAGATAATGCTATAGCGGCTGATAAATGGAAGGACATACAATGGCGATGATTTGGCAGATCTTATCCTTTGGCTGATGTTTCCATGTCATCTTGTAGTCAAGGCCGGCAGCTGCAATAGTTGCACGAACGGATCGCTGAGATGGGATTGTGAGTCTTGGGATCATATGACGAACTGGACTACTCACGCGGATGGCAGCGTAAAGCTCCTTCTTTTCAGACAACTTCATCTCGTCTTGTAGGTTGTAATCTTGTCCAGCAACTCCATAGATAGGACGGGGAATGGTAGCCTTGACCTCCACTGATTTAGCCACTTGCTTTTGCAGGCTGTCATACGAAGCTGAAATCAGGAAGATTAGTAAGGGTCAATGTGCAAATCAAGGGGAAACTGACCTTGAAGCTTCTTCAACTCTGCCGTCAGAGAAGCAACCTCTACATGTGAAGGTAAGTTGCAAGGCGAGATAGGAGGTAGATGAGAATAAATGCACACCTTGATTGGTATTGGTTGCATCGCCGAGCCCGTCTTCTTTGCTCGCGCTCCACCAGAGGCAGTAGTTGCCTTCCTGGCAGTGGCAGTGCTGGGGGTTGATCTGCGAGTGCTGTTTGTTGAAGAGGTATTGTTTGCCATTGCGTTGAGAGGGTGGTAGCTTTGTAAGAGTGTAGTGGTACTGGCTATCACAAGGAGTGCAGTACCTCCTTAAATAGTGCTTATCTGCCGTGAGACAAGTTCAATTCAATCTCAGTCAGTTCGGCGGCGAGCAAGCACAAGCAGACTCACCAGAGAGATATATCCACTGGTTACCACCGTCACCGATTCAAACGAGAAGGATGCATGCGGAGGCACCTACCCTGCATTGCATGAAGCCAAATATCGGCCCCAAGCAAGTGACTTGTGTGGTAGCGGAGCGTGTTGTTGGGCTGTGTTCACAGCCTAGTACCCGACAGAAATCAGCCTGGTCAGGATCTTCAGTTGGCACCTGGGAAAGCAACCACAAGGTATCATTCACCGATTGGCATCCAATTTGAAATGGTGGAGACTGGTCAGGTTGCGACATTGAAAATCCCGACGGTTTCCGAGGTTAAGAATGAAGAATATCGTATTTGTCGACATGAAGAATGAAATGCTGTCAAAAAGATGTCGTCATTGGGTGCCAAAACCCTCTGAACCGATGGCAATTCCATCCGCAAAATTGAGTCCGACAAACGAACCTTCACAAAAGGCTTAATGGGCGTGCTTGTTGGTGTAGGCAGGCAAAATGAAGCACGCGACAAGCATAATGTTCGTCCTGGTTTTGCGGAAAGGGTGTGAACACAAGTGGATGCTAAAAAGAGATGTTATTGGTTTTCCATCGTCAAAACACCCAACTTACCCCAGCACTGAACATCGCCATGGCTAGATTATCATCTCCCGGTCTCGAAGTTGGTCGTGCTCCTCCTCCGCCCAAACGATCTCGTCGTCCTGCTCATCTTCATCGAGGTATTGCTGCCTTATCAACGCGCCCTGCTGCGTGTGAGAGCGATGTGTTTGAGGGCGACGATCGTACTGGCGAGACAACTCCCGACAGTTCACCAGGGCTTGTAGACAAGCATGAAGCTTTGTGGGGTGATCCCCTGTCGATGTCAAAGCCAACTGCCCCCAGCCTAAGCAACACGATCCACTCACCATCCAACTCTGTCATCAGCAAGAGCAACAAGGCTGGCGAAGATGAGACTGTTGCCCCTCCATCCCAACCTATCACCATCAGCGACAGTGATGACGATGTACCCAACGTAGGAGCTCCAGACAAGGGTGGTAGAGCCGATGAGGATGGTTCCCAACCTGCCAAAGGTAAGACACACCGTTTTCTGTGCTTTTTGGTACGTGCTTGACAGTTGATGTGTTCAGATGTTCTTGTCTCGACACCAGTCCGGCGCAAACAAACCAAGGGCAAGCAACCCCCCTCTTCAATTCCTCAGGCTCAGAATCAACTCGGCGACCCTCAAGTTGTCAAGGAAATATATCAGCTTGATATGACGCCTGATCTGCGAAACAGTGAGCCGCCATTACCTTATGTGCTGAAGTTACTTACTGAATTAAATCTAGTGATCATTCGTCACAATGGTTTATCATCGGGACAACTATCGGAGGGTAAGTTGATGCTCGGCAATGCATAACAAGTGCTGACCTTCTAATGCCCAGTCTTCAAGCGTATGCACCGTAAGCGCAAGAATAGGGGTGGCCATAAAAACAGCTTGGATGGATCCAGTAGCGACATCAGTGGTGGGTCAGATGCCGAGACTGATCACCACAACAAGGCTACTACTTCGGGAGCCGCTAATGTCATAGACGAAGGTGACATGAGTGCGGGAAATAACTTTAACCAAAAGGTAAGGACGTACCACTATGAAAAGAATCGGCCACTGACAACAACAACAGGGGAACATTGTCCTGAATCTCAGCATCGGAAAGCTTTGTTCTCCTGACGCTGTTGTGGATGTGAACATTACAGCTTGCTGCAGCACCTGTAAACGAAAGCTGGAGGATGATGTTAATGTTAGCATTCACGTTAGTGATAAGAAGCGATCGAAGACTGTTCAGAAATAACCTACTTGTGTCCCCAATACATGGAGTCATGTTTTCCCCCATCGAGGAAGAAATATGAAAGAATATGGATTACAGAAGTACATTTAAACAATGGTTAATTGATACATCGGGGTAAAATAGGAGCTCGACCAAAATAATCCCAAAAGCTTTGACAATAGAACTGAGCTGCTGCATCCTCAACATCGAAGAAGCGAAAGTTATCAATGAAGTCAACTCCCAACTCGGCCCGCGATAGATTACGAAGGATTAGAGGCACATTCTTCCATTGCCGAAGAATATTAACCAGTGCAAGCACAAAAGGAATCCGTGCTTTCCATTCCTTGTGAACGAGACCATCGTTGAATGTGGGGATGTTTGAAGGAACCAATGTATTATCGGGAAAGCACTGGACAACCCGCGAGAGCCTCTCAGAAGAGCTAACACTCATATTTGACGCTGCTTAGTCAAGAGCAAGGAGTTCAACCCTAAAGTTGGCCTCATTGAGTTCCCACAAGACTTCATGGAATAGCCAAGTTGGTGGTAGAGTGTCGCGCGAAAGACGATAACCACGCCAGACGACAGAGGTGGCATCTATTTCAGGCGAGGACCGGCTGGGACCAATGTTGTCGAGAACACCGGCAAAGATTTTGGACAGCATATCTCGCGTGGCGGCTGCTCGGGAATCCTGACGCAAACCTGAGTTGCGCCCAATCATCTCCAGCAGCTCTCGCCAATCCTGCTTTTTCCAACGAAGCTGCTTCTCTTGTCTGATCTGGTGGAGAACTGCAGGGCGGGCACGAATCCAGGCAATGATGTATGGAATTTTCTTCTTCTCCTCTTCAGGCGTTAATATGGAGGTGGGATCGGGGGCGGCATAGCAATTGAAGTTTGAACGGTGACCACTGACGACCTTACGGCGGCGAACTTGTGCCAATGCTGACCGCCAGTATGACTTGGAGGGCGGGATGAGCAAGGATTTGAAGTCCATGAAAGGATCGCGTGGGTTTTTCTTCGCCCCTTTTGATGGCCCCGACAATTTGCCAGGTTGTGAAGGTGCCGGTAATGAAACTGTTAGTTCTAGATGTCGTCAGATACTCAGCAAAATATGAGACTTGTCATGACTTACCAGTAGATGCGAGTTGGTCTGGAGCCAGGTTGGGTGCTACTGTGATGTTCGCTATTAGTTTGCGCTTTGCGAGTAACAGCTGGAGACAACCCTACCTGCGTGCGATGATGATTGTGCTTGGGAGAGGTCATTTGGAGGTAGCTGTTCTTCAAGAAGGTCGGCCATAAGGCGAACGTGCGATGAGTTTGCCAGATGCTCGGTGACCAGGTAAGGGTCAACAGTGCTGGAAGAGCCATCCTTGTCGTAGGGGTCTTGGTAAGTCATCCATGTACGCGTGTAACGGTGCATTGCGGCGTGTTTGGCTGGCACATTTGTACGCCCTCGGAAAATGACAGGGAATGGTGGGCTCGCGTCAGAGAGTTGAAGGGTGCTTTTGGGATCGAGGAGCTGAACAAGCTCCAGGATGTTTGGCGGAGATGCAACAATTGCTGCGAATGGGCGCATGAAGTAGACGGGTAACCCAGCGTCCAAAAAATCTTCGACAATACGAGG
This sequence comes from Clitopilus passeckerianus, assembly GCA_944990035.1. NCBI lineage: Eukaryota > Fungi > Basidiomycota > Agaricomycetes > Agaricales > Entolomataceae > Clitopilus > Clitopilus passeckerianus. The sequence continues at coordinate 117,065 of CALYLX010000072.1, forward strand.
GGTGGTTGTGAATGTGCCAACACAGGTTGCAGGTGATTCGGCTTTGGGGCTGATTCCATCCATTCGAGGCTTGTAAATCTGAAGGTAGTCGAGAAAACCCAGTACCTCGAGGTAGTACCGTTGAACCTCGGCAACCGCAAAACGCATTTCCGCGTAGGTAGATGTGCACCAACCGAGGCGTAGGTACGAATGTTCAAGGGTTTTGAGGAGGCAGCATAGGGTGTAGTTCGGCGTGCTGCATGCTTTGAGATATTCCCGAACTCGAGAGACAAGTGTCCTACACGGGTGTTCGATTTGTTGATATTTTTCGGGGCGAAGTGTTCCAAAACTTTTGTAAAGCCCTCCTTCTTGCGAGGTAAAGTCCACCGGGCAAGGATCCCACCACATGATCGCAAGGGGATCAGAGGAATCCGATGGTTTTGAAGGGATAGCGGCGAGGTGGCAATAGTCGGGTAGATAAGCTTGTGGCCACAGGGTATAATCGTCGGCACCATAACGGAAATCGGCGCGGAGGCGTACGTCGGAGTCCGCCCAGTATGGTAGCGGTATCGTGTTGGAATTTGGGCTGGTAATCACCCATTTATCGATAACGCAGGCCACCCTTCCATCTGATGGTCCTAGTGGTGCTGAAAGGGGTAAATGAAGGCCGTGAGGAGCGTTAAGCATAAGAAGATTTACCTGCTTCATTCCGGTTGGCCAACAGCGCCTCCGGGCTAATTGGGAACCCTTGGGCATCCATGGATGGTTGTGGAAGTCGCGTTCTTGAGGGTGCAGGGAAGTCTCAGAAAGGAACCGCCAAGGTCCTTCGAAGTTCAACACCAAGTTGTAACTTCACCCAGTCAACACCAAGTTGTACTGGATCTGGAAAGCCGCAGATGATTTTAAGGAGTGATTAGGATAGCTGTGAAAAACAAAACATCAGTTTGCGTTTGGTGAGATGAAAGCAACTGTATACCGCGGGCTCGAGCCAGAATCAGAATCGAGAATCAATCTATTAGGTATGGAGGGTAGCGTCAGGAGCACAGAAAAAGAGAGATAGAGATAGAGAAGAAGAGAGTCGGGGTCGAAATGGAGAAGAAGAGAAGAAGAGCACAGATGGATGGAAACTGGAGAGCGAGGCAGTGGTTGAACGTTGATCACGCTAAGTTCGTTGATTTCCTTATCGGGATGTTTGTTGATCAAGCCTCGTTGGGATTTTGTTGATCAACTCTTCATCCTCGTCCATCTACTATTGGCTCAAACGCTTGCCAATCGAGGTTCGGAAAAATCCCGCATGCAAGTAAGTAATTCAATTCTATGATAATACGACTAGCTCAGCTCATCGAATTTTCACCAGGATGACAATGCTCAAAGATAACCTCCCGAAAATTTCTGTCTGGCGACCATTGACGGAGGAAGATTGTTTGGAAGAATTCGCGCTTATGGGACATGGGTAGACCAAGGACGCCGATTTCTGGTATCAAGGGAGACTAGCCACTACACTGGCTGATGAACATGTAGAAGGCGTGGATAGCTGCTTCAAGAATACGACAAGGCATTTCGGATGACCGTGTATCGCTGCTTATCGGAGGACCTCTGTAGTATCATTGGCCAACGTAAGCCCTTATTTTCCTCAGGTACTGTACTTGCACTAACAGGGGATCACGCAGTCTCAAGATGCAATTCAAGACCTGCAATAGCTGAGCCGGTTTCTTGCAACTAGAACCCTCAGCCAGTCCAAACCTCAAGGCACGCAACATCCAGCACAGAGTGGGGGGTACAACTTGGAGTTGACCCTTGCTTCTATCATGCACAACTTGGTGTTGGCTGATAGAGATGACTTGGTGTCATTTCCTGTGCTTTGCAGCCTGATCCAGACGTCAAATCCGGCTGCTCAGTGGTTCAACGATCGGCGATATTTTTGCCTGCCACACAGTCCTATCGGACACGCTAGGATACCGCCCATCTCCTCTCCTTCAATACACGGTGCTCAGGTAGGCGCCTTTCAGACAAGATTGCCCTCCGATTCTCTATCGCCGACGACCCCACCCGACTGTCACTGCCAACATGAGGCTGTCCTTCAAGAACCGAGGTCGTCATCGTTGTCACCTGTCGCCACCTCTGCCTCCAAACTACTCGGCATTCCGGTTATGTCTGCACAGATCTCCCGAACCACCGAGAGCTGGTATCATGACTCCAGCTTTGTAGTCCTTCATGTCAATATATAGGGCGAATTTCAATTTTTCTTTGCTTGTGCTATCATCCCTTCCTGTATGCCTAGAGAGCCCCCACCGAAGAGGTCTTGCATCTGTGGTTGCGGCCGGAATGTTTCTCGTTCAACTGAGTATCGGCATCTCAAGACAAATATGGCCAATCACGTCGTGAAATCAGCAAAGTCTCGAGTCAAGGCAGTATTTCGCAATGCCCACTTGAAGACCTCAGCGTTCACAACAGAAGGCGGGAACATTTTGACTGAGATCCCTCCTGCCGAGGTGTGTTCTGAGTCTTCCATGTAGTTTTGTCACTCATTCTATAAACCAACAGATGCCTGCTCCCCTCCAAGTCGATGATGCGGACACAAACATGTCAATGGACCCTGGCCCCGAACACGACATAGGCGACCTACCCGAGCAATTCCCTGCCCCAGATGATGCCGACCCTAGTCCTGCTGCAATACCACTTATGTTTGACGATACCCCACCTGAATCAACCACTCCTTGCACTCGACGCTCAACCAGATTGGCAGTAATTGCACAGCAGCGCTGGGGTTCTGCATCTCAGGCAAAGAATTTTCACGAGATCAGCAATCCCATCGAGGAAACAGAACCTTTAGAGGAAGGTTCCGGCAATAACGAAGAGTTGTGTGATATGGATGACGATGATAGCGATGACGAGACCTTCTACGAAGGTTTACGGGCCGCTAATCTCATCTCAGAGAATTTCGCAAGAGATTTCGCTTCAATTCGTACGTCCTTAATCCGCTGAATTTGCTCCAGTAGCTGAGACGGATCTGTAGGGAATGACGTCCTTGAAGAATACGACATGTCACTTCTTCGTGCATATATACTCAAGACCGAGGAGAGTCTCACCAATCGGACGTATGAAAAGTTCCGTTACGCGTTCCCCGAGGTCGAAATTGGCACGTTAAAAGAGACAGAATCGCGTGTACAGTTTCTCTCTGGCATTCGACCCGTTCGATATGACTGTTGTCAGTCATCCTGTATCTGCTATACCGGCCCCTATCAGGCTTTACAAAGCTGTCCCACCTGCAAGAGTGACCGGTTTAGCTCGGACGGCCGTCCTCGAGCATATTTTGAATACTACCCCATCATACCTCGTCTTCAAGCCATGGCCGCTGATCCTGCCGCCGCCACTGCCATGCAATATCGATCCACCTATGAGAGCGGGCCCGGAAACGTTGGCGATATCTTCGATGGGTCTCACTACCGTTCACTCAAGGACACACAAGTGTCTATAGGAGACGAAACCCTCCCCTTCACGTATTTCTCCGACCCTCGTGATGTCGCGCTCGGTCTATCAACAGACGGTTTTGGACCATTCAGGCAGCGAACAAAAACTTCCTGGCCTATCATACTCTTCAACTACAATCTTCCACCCGCTGAAAGATTTCTTCGAAAGAATATCATTGCTGTTGGGGTAATACCGGGCCCCAAAAAGCCGGCAGACATGGATTCATTCCTGTGGCCCCTGGTTGAGGAGCTTGTCGACTTGCTCTATGGCGTTGGTGCTTTTGATGCTCTGACCCAGGCAGCCTTTGAACTTCGTGTATATCTTGTTCTTGGGTTTGGGGATATCCCGGCAATGTCATTGGTTATGCGAATGAAGGGTCAAAACGCGTTGGTCCCTTGTCGTATGTGCGCAATTCGGGGAATCAGAGGTCCAGATTCCAGGACCCTATACATCCCGTTACATCGCAATAACTTCTCCGCCTCTAATGAGGCCACCTCCTACGATCCACAAGCGTTGCCGATTCGTACTCATGACCAATTCCTTGAACAGGCCAGGGAGATCGAGAACGCTGACACCGTCACCGAATCAGAACGATTGCAAACCCAGTACGGTATCAAAGGCACTCCTCTCCTGAGCAGCCTCAGATCACTGTCGTTTCCCCTCTCATTTCCATACGACTTCATGCACCTCATCTGGGCAAATCTCCTTCCCAACTTGATCCTTCTCTGGACTGCCTCGTTTAAGGACGTGGACCACCAAGCACAACCTTATGTCATCGACAAGACTGTCTGGGAAGCAATCGGGGCCGCGGGTACAGCAGCGGGAAAGACTATTCCAGCATCATTTGGCTGTCGAGTACCTAACCTGTCGAACGACAAGGCACAGGTAACCTGTGAAGCCTACTCAATCTGGACGTTCTATCTCGCTCCAACGTTGCTTCGAGGGCGCTTCACCAATGCCCGGTATTACAACAACTTTGTTGAACTTGTTTCCCTCCTCAATCTTTGCCTGAAGTATGATCTTACAAGTGCCGAGGTTGATCGGATAGAAGCCGGTTTTGTGAAATGGGTCAAGGATTACGAAAGGTAAGTTGTGCTCTAATTCATAAGTCAAGCCCTGATTAATTTGTACAGTCTCTATTATCAACACGAGCCCATGCGCGTATCGTGCTGCCCGCTTACAGTGCATGCACTATTACATATTGCATCGTCGATCCGCGCTCTCGGTCCAGTATGGGCTTACTGGGCATTCCCTATGGAACGGTTCTGTAACGAACTGCTGCCCCACATCAAAAGCCGAAGATATCCGTACAAGAGCATCAACAAGTATGTCGGTGCCAGGGCGCATATCTCTCAAATCAAGTCCCTGTATAATCTTCACAATGAACTCGTTCTACTACCCCCTCCCTCTCGTGAACATGAGTTCACGCTTCCCAACTGTGAGTACTTCCTATATTTTCTCACAAGCCGTGGCCAATCAGAAATTTCATCAAGATCCAGACTGGGCGCTCCTATATCCTATACGAATCAATGTACCACTTCCCCAAGGGCTACGACAAAAACTTATCGCAACCCTTACAACCCGATACGAGAAAAGTTACACACGCATAAACAAGCTACTTCCCCCAACTTCTTTCACGGTGTGCCTCTACGGCCGTGCTCGGAAAGCCGACGGTGATACTATTCATGCTCGAGACATGATCACGGACAGGCCTGATAGTCGTGATATGACCTTTGTACGGGTGAGGGTTAAGATTCATCAGATCTTTCCAAAACCTCATGATGTTGTTACAGTACGAGCTTGAAGTTGATAAATTCACGCGTCAGCGACGTCGAGAACCGGAGTATGAAAAGGAAGCTTTCTTCGGTCAGGCGAAGTACTTCTTTGTGATGGAGATGCCTGCATCACCGTCGTTGAACATTTCAAAGGCAACTCTTATGTATGCCGCTATCCAACAAGTGACAATTACAGAGACTCTGCCGCCTCCGCACCGAATCAGCTACTATGAACATGAATCCGGGCCCTTGGATATTGTTGACCTCAATCATATACGTGGTGTCGTTGGAAGGATTCGCGTTGACAACAAATGGGCAATTGTTGATCGAGAGGATAGTGTTGCACGGATACATGTTTCTTGAATTCTGTTTTTCCTCACTCTACGAGATGAATTTAGTTGTATGAACTCCCGGTGGAATATAATCATTGTGACGGCTGAACAAATGCATGTTTTTGATGCTGAATTCAATATGCCGAAATCATGCGGTATTCGAAGGGTTTTACACCAAACCAAATGGTATGAAAAACCCAATATAGATTCCTCCAATTTCCAGATATCTAGTAACCTTCTTCAGGCTGGAAAACATCCGTTTCATTCAGCCTTTATTTCATCCTTCAACGTGTGGGAAATTTTGTGCCAAAAAAAGTCCCATAATTCATCCGTTCTAGATTCAATACTTTATTTGAGGAAATTCCTATTTAATACGGTAAACGGATTGATTTAATGCGCCATCAGTTCCACAGTGTACCCTTCTCACACTCAGCCAAACATCTCGGTATTTCTGTCAGCACTGTTGAAGAGTCCTGTTCAAAACCGTGATCTTTCATGATCAGGCCGATGACTGTCGGATAGACCCATTTTTGATCTTCTCGATCATCCTTTTATAACGGTGGCAATGCCTGTACGAACTATAATATTCAACCAATCGTTCTCAAACCTCTCCTATTGCCATAAACAGCTCAGGCCAAACACCACCCATCTGGCCCAGAAGCTCATCAATATCACCCTTCTGTGATTTTACTATCTACCAGCCTATGGCCTCAACATTCCTCCAATGGATATACTTGACTTTATGGCTCACCCGACAGCTGACAGGATTGAGGTTGATTCTGTCATATTCTCACATGTCGGAAGACTCATTCACTTTTGGAATTATCATCAGCAAAAGGGGAAAATACTTTTCAGTACTTTTCTCTACTTTTTGTACTTATTTTAGTGAAAAGTAGGAAAAGTAAAAAAAAGTAATCCCCTCTACTTTTTCTCAAATGTTACAAATAATCAACATGTATTTTTCAAAAAAAGTACTCAGAAAAAGTAGGAAAAGTAGGAAAAACACGACTTTTTTTGGCAATTAAGAACAAGAAAAGGACTAAAAAGTACAAAATAAGTAAGGGGGATCACTTTTTTTACTTGTTAAAAGTACTCAGATTATTTACTTTTTCGACCGAAAAAAGTAGAAAAAGTACGGAAAAGTATTTTCCCTTTTTGCTGATGATCTCTCTTCCACCATGAAGCTACTCACATTCTACAAGACAACACTGCTTCTCTACCCCCAACCTGTTTCGAACAGCAAAGGTAGAGTTCAGGGCGACAATAATCAAGTGGATTGTTGTTGCATTTGGGATGCCTGTTTTCACATCAATGTGATCTACAATGCTTCATTGATCAGCCTTCATAGAGCTGGGGTGCTCGTGGACGGAGAGCCTACTCCAGTAAACAAGTTTTATTTGCATTTCTGGAGCTCAAATGATGGAGAAGATGAACTTCTTTCAATCACGTCCAATTTCCTTTGCTGTTCGGGCCCTACCATCTGCCATCTAGTGATCAATCTCTGCAACAGCTTCCCAGAGTCTGACTCTAGTAAGTCAAGCATTTACTTTTTCAGCTTTCCTCACAATGTTGACTATACTCAGATCTCATGGCATACTACACACGGATCGACCTCTTCTACTGCACAAGCCTTACCACAGTGTCCATTGGGATCATTGAATTGGCTGAAGATCACACACTGATCTTCAAGGAAACCAGGCGGACAACCCTTTCATCTCTACCCAACCCACCTATCATTCAATGTGTTAAAGTCATTTTTGGCTTTACTGGCAAGAAAAGAAAGGCAGGTAGAGATTACAGATGCATCCTTGTGGTGCAGTCTGATTACAAAGTTGAAAACTGTATTTCCTCTTGCCCCTTGCTTCTGGATCTGTATAGGATTGTTTGGCACAGATAAAGCAACTTTGGAAGACCTCTTCCAACGGTCCCAGGTATGGGAAAAGCTGAAATGTATATTTAAAGACATGGAACTTGTTTTCACCCTTATAGACTGGATCCCTTCATCTCAGCATCATGTAAGGCTTTCAAACAAGTCTTAGTCTCTTACAAAGGACTAAACAATGTTTAGATTCACTTGTCACATTAGGACTTTCTTGCTATAGTTTTATAGTTCAAATATATTTGCATGTTGGGTTAGAATGTGCAAGCTATTGGAGTCCTTTCCGCTGCTGAAACCCACATGAGAAATGGTACCATATGATCTGCTCTGCCAATTAAACTGTGTCCGCATGACAGGGGTGGTCAAACACCATTTGTTCATTGACGACTAAAAAGGAGAAGATTAAATGGCTTGTCCTACATCCGTAGAAACTGAATTCAGAAAGGTGTGTTTCACCCAGGCTTTTGACTGATGTTTGAGTACTTTACAGAGCTGAGAATATAAGAGACGGAAGGAGTTGGTAGGTAGTAGAGATTGGTGGAACAATGAACATGGGTAGGAAATATAATGTTATGTACAGACAGCATTGGACGAAATAGAGCAAATATGATCAAGCTGCAGTCAAAGAGAGGGAGAGCAAACAACTAACAAGCATTGGCGCACTGGAAACTGATGTCAGATATATTGTAGGATGAACAGTTCGGGTCAGCTTCTCTAGCATCTATAAAGGCCAGATTATTCCGCGCCCACTCAAAGATGTCCCGTAAACTGTGGCCTGGACCGTTCTTTGACTGTTTGATTATTTTTTCATAGGCTGTGCGCACCGCCACCCAGTCCTCCTCCAGAACATATGCTTCTCCAAGTTCATCCAGAAGACGAGCAATTTCATAGCTCAGTCTACTGCTTCCTGCACTGGTCAATCATTGTTGCAGAACTGTGTGAAGTTCTGGGCCCCATTCGCCTACATATTTGAGGCATCATGCCTTGCAGATGTAACAGAAGAGAAAATGTAAATCCACTGGTGGATGTTCCTTGACCGTCAGGTCAAAGGCTTCTTCAACTATGATGCGGGCCTTGCTAGGTTGGCCGCACCACATATGGTATCTGGCCAGAGTAACCAGGCAGAATCAAAGGTCTAAAGGTCTCTGTCGGGCAATGAAGATTTCTCTTATGTCCATGAGATTTTCTAAGATTGTTGAACCTTCCAGGATTAAGCTGTGAATCCATGCAAAGTTCGTGGTTCAGAATGTGACGATTCCATACACAATGGGATCCTGGGTGAAATAAGGTTTCCACTGGAGTTGCATCATTTCCATGGTGGCCGGGGGTCCCTGTCCAGTGCAAGTGTTGTTGTTGCTTGAATCATAATTGTTAAGGCAGAGCCTAACAACTTAGGTAATACTGTTTACACTCGATGTCTTTAATAAACAAAGACAGAGATTTGTACTGCACAGCATATGTGAGTAATTGTGCATGGGTAAGCGAGCTGGAGTATGTAAGGAGAAACATGTAAGCAAAATCATAACATTACCCTCTCGCTATCATTGAAGTCGTTGTCTGCCTCCACAAATATAGCATCTAAACCATCGGGGTGGTGGTGGTCAGTTAGCAAGGTATCCGGTGTGCGGCGCCTTCTGAGACGATATTGTCAAGGGGGAAGGTTCACCAGCGTTGGTGAGTCGGACTCTGGTGGGCTTTTGAATGCAGAGAGGTATGGCGTCAAAAGGTTTGCCATTGGGGTCAATGTTTTCCTTGTTGTTGTCCTGTTCTTTTTTGACAAAGGGGTTATGTTTTATTTTTGCGGCGGTGTGTAAATTAGTGACAGGGGGAAATGCTCATAGGGTTCCACAAACTTGACGTGCAGTGAGAATCGTGATTTCCTCTTCTTGACTTTCCTCAGTGTCGAACAGGCACACCCCCAGCAAGGTGAGGTGCAGTAAGGCTACTAACCTGGGATAGAGTAGAGTAAGGCTGTGTGAGCGAACTAGAGAGAAAAAAAGTGTAACTCCTTGTTATATTGAGGTAAACTACTGCTAGTATTTATACAAAAAGATAGAGTGCACAGACCATGTATATGTAAGCATATCTAGAATGTTCTATGCTAAATATAGTACGGAATACACAAGGAATGACAAAGAATAAGTCATATGTACATGAGTCATGATGATGTCATTGTGGAGCAGAATGTGCTAGAAGTATTTGTAATGCTCCACCTGTGTATGTTGTGATAATGATGCAATCAAGTAATGTGATTTGTAGTCATGTGGTGTCACGTGACTATTCATGTGACAAAGATGTGAGATATGTCAAGTTCAACACACCCCCGTGCTAAGAACAACTAGGTAGGTTTCTGAGCGGATGACTTGGATGAGTAGAACTCAAGTCCTAATTGGCTTTGGAATTTTCCGAATTTGACATGTCCTAGATTCTTGGTGAACATATCTGCTGGGTTTTGTTCTCCTGGTATGAACTCAACATTGACGATGCCATTTTCAATGCATTCACAAATATAGTGATAGCGAATTTCAATGTGTTTTGTTTGTTTTTCCTAAACAGGGTTTGATGCAATGAATAACGACCCGTGGTTGTCACCAGCAATACAGTGACTCAAACAATTGTCTGGATGTTTCGCACTTTTTGAGTATTTGCTTAATAACCTTTGCTATACTAAAGTTTGAATTATAGTGTTGGTACATAAAACAAAGCATTTGATCTCTGCTACAAGAATATATAAAAGTTACGCAATTCGGATCAAAGTCCGTTTAGATATAGTAGAAACAAGTCAGAGATACATCCGGACAATTATTTGACTGTGCTTCCAGAAACACAGACACAGCCCAATTGCAGTGTGCATAGCCCTTGGCAGTGCAGCACAGCCTTAGAGGCTATGCACTACAGCCATATGGCTGTGTTTGCAATACATATAAGCAGCTGAAATGCTATCAGATCCCCACAATTTACCATGCGGCCTATTCCATTTGCTCAGAAGGAAAACATTATTTCTCTGGCTTCTAACAATTACTCTGTCTGGTCTATTGCCTCCAAACTCAATGTAGGCCAGTCTACTGTGGCTACAGTGCTTCAAGAAATCTGTCCCAACCGCTCTAAACCTTCTTCTGGCCACCCTTCTAAGCTCACCCCTACTGATAAACGAGCTGTTCTGGCACAATTCAACCATGGCAGATGCACTAATGCTGTGCAGGTCACCAAACACATTAACACCATCATTTCCAACACCGTCTCCCCACAAAAAGTCAGAAATGTACTCAAGAAAAATGATTTCTATGCTGTTGTGTTGAAGCCAAAGCCCTTGCTTACTTCTGCTCAAAAGAAGGCGCACGTAGCATGGTGCCACAAGCACAAGAAACGCACTGTAGAGGACTGGAAGAGGGTGGTATGGTCAGATGAGACCAAGATCAATAGAATTGGGTCAGATGGAAGGAAATGGACATGGAAACAGAAGGGCCAGGGCCTTATTCCTAGGGAGATAAAAAAAACGGTTAAACACAGAGGGGGGAGCATCATGGTATGGGAGTGTATGGTGTGGAATGGAGTGGGGCAGCTTGCAGAGGTTGAGGGCATTATAGACCACTTCCAATATCCGGACATTTTGAACCAGCAGCTGCTGGTCAGCATGGAGAATTTGGACATTCCCAAGGACGAAAGAATTTTCCAGCAGGACAATGACCCCAAGCACACCTCTAATGTGGTCCGGTGTGGATGGAAGACAATGATATTAATCTTCTAGACTAGCCAGCACAGTCTTTTGACCTCAACCCTATAGAACACCTCTGGGACCATATCAAAAGGAAGCTTGATGAATATCCGACCCACGCCAAGAGGGTTTTTGAAGTTTAGGAGAGAGTTGCAGAGGTATGGGAGAATATACCACCAGAGGTGTGTCAGAACTTAATAGAAAGTATGCCCAGAAGGATAGAAGCAGTCCTTAAGGCAAAGGGAGGCAATACCAAGTACTAATGGCTGAATTTTATATATCTAATGTACATAGTCAAATAATTGTCCGGATGTATCTCTAACTTGTTTCTACTATATCTCAACGGGCTTTGATCCGAATTACGTAGCCTTTATATATTCTTGTAGCAGAGATCAAATGCTTTGTTTTATGTACCAACACTATAGTTCAAACTTTAGTATAGCAAAAGTTATTAAGCAAATACTCAAAAAGTGCAAAACATCTGGACAATTGTTTGAGTCACTGTAGGTGTCATATCATATTCAATCCCAATCTCGGAAAGGAGAGATTGAAGCCATGTGACTTGGCAACATGTGTCAGACAAGGCCATGTATTCAGCTTCAGTAGACGAGAGTGCAATTGTTTTTGTGCATGTGATTGCCAACAGATGATACCATCAGCAAGTTTCATGAAAAATCTGGACATGGATTTGTTATGATTTTGCTTACATGTTTCTCCTTACATACCCCGGCCCGCTTACCTATGCACAATTACTCACATATGCTGCACATCACTGCGCATTTTTCACCTTTTTCCATGCTTACTCCGCATCTCTCACGATCGTGAGAAGACTTATACCTTATCTGACTCTTTCTGACTCACATCGAGTCATACTGACTCATGTACTTACTCATCATGCTGTGCATGACTCATTACTTACTCAGCATGCTGCGCATGCGCTATATTTAGAACTACTAGATAGGTATATAAACCTGTACCATTTGGTCAAGGCTCCTCAGCTTGACCTAGGCAATCTACCTAACTGCTTAGTTCTCTACTTCGCCTTTAAGTCTCTTGCTTTGTCAATCTCACCAGGTCGTCAGTACAGCCGCAGCTGCTGATAAATCTCTGTCTTTGTTTATCAAAGACATCGAGCGTAAACAGTATTACCTAAGTTGTTAGGCTCTGCCTTAACAGATTGGTGGGTATTCTCGTCAGATGCCCAATCACTGTCTGTAAATGCCACTAAACCTTTATTGAATGCACCATTGTAAACAAGAGCATATTCTTGAGTTCCAATAAGGTATCGTAGAATATATTTAGCCTTATCAAGATGTTCCTGGAAGGATTAGCAGAGAACTGCGACAATTTGATTACAGCGTAAGCGATGTCTGGTCAGGTGCCCAGCATCAGATACAGTAGTGATCCAATTACAGATTGAAACTGTGAACAAAGTTGTGGGTCTGGAGCCTGAGCATTAGCCTTGAGCTTCCAACCAGTTGGTAGCGGTGTCGGAGCAGGTTTAGCATTAGTCATTTTAAAACACTGTAGGACCTTTTTGAGATATGGTACCTGATCAAGTTTGATCGTGTTACTGGTCCAAGAAATTCTCATGCATAGGAATTCCTTAGCTTCTCCAAGGTCACGACACTCTCACTTCTTCATAAATTCAGATTTTTCTTCAGGACAAGGTTCGATCTGATCTGAAAAACAGGGTGTCATCCACATAGACAACAGCAATGACTATCTTATTCAATGTATATTTACAGAATTCTAATCTATGTAGTTACAGTGATGAAAGAATCCAGCAGTGTCACCCAAAGTGATGGAGAAGGCAGCTTCATAGAGATGAAGGTAAACAGCCGTGTCATCCCTACTGAGGTTGAGGTCTTCATGGTCAAGTTTACCTGCAGAATGGACATGTGCCTTGATGACTGAAAAGGCAAGCTCAATGGGATTGTAGTTGTTAAGCTAGTATCGCTACTCGCTTAAACAAGTATCAAGAGTTCAGCTGCTTAGTCTTCCACCAGCCTTTGTAGAGACGAGTGAGAGTAATTGAGCAAGTCAAAGTTAAAGCAAATAGCAATGTATAGGCTTTTAGGTCAAGCTGGAGAAGCAAGACCAAAAGCATAAAAGTATTTATACAAGGTTGGTAGGGCTAAGGGTTGGGCATTGCGCAGCAATGCTGTGTAAGTAAAATAAGTATGACACAGAGTGAGTCAGGGTAAGAGTCACTATGAGTCACGATAAGTAAATATAGTACAAGTATCTCACGATCGTGAGAATACTGAGTAATCAGTGTAAAAAAAATGAATAGTGCGCAGCACTGTAAGGTAAGCAAGTAGGTGTAAGTGGGCCGAAGTAGTAACAATGAATTAGTAAGAAGGAAAAAGAGTCCGGGTGCGTATCCAAGGTAACTGTAACAGTGAGAGCAGGAAGAAGCGAGTATTTGAGAGAGAAACAGGTTAGTAGAGGTAATAAATCAATGTGAATGATAACACACCGCTGTCCCCTGACAAAAAAACTCTTCTTTTCAACTTTGAATCCCTTGAATGCCTACCCGCGCTGCCACAAAGCTGTACGTCGGTCAAATGAACTCTCGTCAACAAAAACCAACTGAGATGGCGAGAAGTTGAGGCCGATGTAATATTGAAAGGCTGCTCGACGGTCTTCATCTCGTTCGACAGCTTCTCGTGTCACCTAAAGCCTATGAGTGGAACAGACAGCAACTCATAGAAAAAACACTGTACCCTTTTCATCATCATTCCTGCTTGTTTGAGAGCCCTCCAGATTGTGGACTTGTCAACTTGCTTCCCTCGACGTGTCAGGAGCAACTCTTGAAGCTCATCAAGGTAGTAGTCAGGGTTGTGCTGAAGCAATCCAATGAGAAACTGTCTCATGTTCAGCATTGGCATCTCTCAGCAAAGTATAAACCATACCTGAACATCCACCAAGTCCAATGCTCTCCTCTTTTCCCTTAGGTCAAGCTGCTCCAGCACCTGCACTGTCTTTGGCTTTCCAAGCCTGAGGTTTCTGCAATGCTGTGTTAGGACTTGTTGAACTGTACACTTCTTGCAGTTGGTGAATGTGCATATCTCCTGTATTGAACAACTCCTGCACATGTACAGGATGGTATTCTAAAGGTCTTGAGAGAGTGGGCGACCTCAAGTCGTAGTGGTTGAGTGGAATGTGTCAATCATCACAAGCACAGTGTGATTGATGCACACCTAGCTGCCGCCAGCCTGACTCATGAGGCTATTTGCGAAATTCATCATCGCCATTGTGCTCATTGCCTGCATTTGCTGCATCATTGCAGTGAGGGTAGTGGAGGGATCATTAGCTGGTGGTAAAGGGTTGATAGAAGTTGACGGCACTGGCTCAGGCTTTCTAGCCTTGGGAACTTTAGGGCATGCATCATCTGTAATCCCAAGTTCAGCATGGAGAATTTGGACATTCCCAAGGACGAAAGAATTTTCCAGCAGAACAACGACCCCAAGCACACCTCTAATGTGGTCTGGTGTAGATGGAAAACAATGATATTAATCTTCTAGACTAGCCAGCACAGTCTTCTGACCTTAACCCTATAGAACACCTCTGGGACCATATCAAAAGGAAGCTTAATGAATATCCGACTCACACTAATGGGGTTTTTGAAGTTTGGGAGAGAGTTGCAGAGGTATGGGAGAATATACCACCAGAGGTGTGTCAGAACTTAATAGAAAGTACATATGCCCAGAAGGATAGAAGCAGTCCTTAAGGCAAAGGGAGGCAGTACCAAGTACTAATAGCTGAATTTTATATATCTAATGTACATAGTCAAATAATTGTCCGGATGTATCTCTGACTTGTTTCTACTATATCTCAACGGGCTTTGATCCGAATTACGTAGCCTTTATATATTCTTGTAGCAGAAATCAAATGCTTTGTTTTATGTACCAACACTATAATTCAAACTTTGGTATAGCAAAAGTTATTAAGCAAATACTCAAAAAGTACAAAACATCCGGACAATTATTTGAGTCACTGTATGTAAAGTATCAAAAAAGTCCGTGTGATTGCGGGAATCAAGCTGTTGCCGGTTCTGCTAAATCTTCTCCAAAGAGTGAATCGTAGGAGGTGTCACTATAACTTTTTGATTAGCA
Organism: Clitopilus passeckerianus; assembly: GCA_944990035.1. Classification (NCBI taxonomy): domain Eukaryota; kingdom Fungi; phylum Basidiomycota; class Agaricomycetes; order Agaricales; family Entolomataceae; genus Clitopilus; species Clitopilus passeckerianus. Next base: position 132,337 of record CALYLX010000072.1, read on the forward strand.
CAGGATCTGATATCATGTGAAAATGGTACTTGCCTGTTGTCCATATTGAGATCGACAGTTTCCTCCAATTGCTCACCGGTGACCATGGGAGAACCTTGATGCTGATCTTCGATTTCCATTTCCTCAGCCCAATTGCTAGTGATGGAAGAACCATCAAATTTGAAAGGGGTAAGAGAGCAAGAACACTTCTTTGGGCAAGGGGAATTGTTAACCTTATCAGCACGCTTGTCCTTAGAAGACTTTTTGGACAGACATTGGCGCGGGTCAATGGTTTTGCCGCAGTTGCTGGCGTGTACAAGTGGCAGTTTGCTAGGTGCTACTCAGCAACCACAACGAAATTGACACATCAGCTCCTCTTCATACTTGGCGTGATTAGGATACTCACATAATTCATCATTGACGCAATCCAAGAGATGAGGGTAAGGGCAATTCTCCTGAAGGATCGTAGCATAATCTTTTTCAACACCATCAATAACACGTTTGGTGTCCCAGTAGCCTGGGAGACAACCCACCCAGATGTTATAGTCAAATGATGGCCGCTCTGATGTCAATGAACTTCAGATCGGCAATCTTCTTGCCGCTTGACAGTTGCATGGCTGCAACTGCATCCTATTTGGCAGGGATAGCAGCAAGCAAGATCATTGCTTTGATAAACTCAGGGATTTTGGCGTCTCCTAAATTGGAGTTGAGATGCTCAAACAACATGTTAAGATTACTAATTTGCGGAGTTGGGGCGGAGCCGTCCAACTTGAATGCAATAGCTTTCTTAAAGTCGACAAAGACAATGGATGGGCCAGGGGTAGCATATGCTTTCTCGAGACTGTCCCAAGTTTGCTTGGCACTATCTCCAACGTGAACACATATACCCTGGGAAAGTGTCAAAGTGATGTCGCCAATGGCTTGATCATCTTTGCAGTCCCAATCCTGTGCTGCCTTATGTAGTGTAGTCTCTTCCAGCTTAGGCAGAGATAATTCAGTCAGGCAGGGAATGCCGCTGTTCATGTACTGCCACACTTCTTTTGATCAGAGATAGGCTTTCATCTGTTCTGACCATTGGATCCAGTTACTTCTGTCAAAGATGGAAACAAAGTTCTTGACGTTTGACGACATGGTGATCTGTCAAAACAAGAATGTTAGCTTATGTTGCACATGCAACAGTGAGAAGCATGCTATGAGCAACGAGCTACAGCCCTCTATGCTGTTCACAGCATAGAGTACTTCCTAAGCAATATCAAAAGTGCTGCCCTTCAGGCGCTACACTTTGAGCTCAGTGGCAAAGCCAAGCTGCACAGCGATCAGCTACAATTAAGTAGCGATCAGCTTGCGGGCAGGGCCCATAACCTGTCGAACAGGCACACCCCCAGCGAGGGAAGATGCAGTAAGGCTACTAACCTGGGGTAGAGTAGAGTGAGGCTGTGAGAGCAAACTAGAGAGAAAGAAGTGTAACTCCTTGTTGTATTGAGGTAAACTACTGCTAGTATTTATACAAAAAGATAGAGTGCACAGACCATGTATATGTAAGCATATCTAGAATGTTCTGTGCTAAATATAGTACAGAATACACAAGGAATGACAAAGAATGAGTCATACATGAGTCATGATGATGTCATTGTGGAGCGGAATATGCTAGAAGTATTTGTAATGCTCTACATGTGTATGTTGTGATAATGACGCAATCAAGTAATGTGATTTGTAGTCATATGGTGTCACGTGACTGTTCATGTGACAAAGATGTGAGACACGTCAAGTTCAACATGAACCACCTTTTCCGAGACATGATAGACGAAGGATGGGTCACCATCTATATGGACGACATCCTCATCTTCTCCAACGACCCAGAGAAACACCGAGAATGCACACGCAGAGTCTTACAAAGACTACAAGACAACGATCTCTACCTCAAAGCAGAGAGATGCCAATTCAACACCACAAGAGTGGAATACCTCGGGTTCATCATTGAATCAAACAAGATCTCCATGGACCCTGTCAAACTTGCAGGGATGCGTGATTGGCCCACGCCAACCACAGTAAAAGAAGTCCGATCATTCCTAGGATTCGGAAACTTTTACTGCAGGTTTATCAGAAAATACACAGAAATTGCCAAACCACTGAACAAACTTACCAAGAAGGACAAGAAATGGGAATGGACCGACGAATATCACAAAACTTTCACTACCTTGAAGGACAAATTCCTGGAAGCACCGGTGTTGTTAATGCCTGACCCCACAAAGCCATTTGTGGTAGAAAGCGATGCCTCCAAACATGCAACAGAAGCAGTTCTACAACAACGCGATGCCAACGGATCCTGGCACCCATGTGGTTTCATATCAAAATTGTTCTTGGAAACAGAATGGAACTATGAAATCTACGATTGAGAACTTCTAGGCATCATCCATGCCGTTAAGCTACAGTAGTATTGCTACTTGCTTATTGTTGTTTGCATCAAAGTTGGCGCATGTCAACATTCATCAATAAACTTGCACGAAAGCCTCAAAACTTAGAACATGAATATCTCATGAAGTACTGCTCGGATTGACTCAAAAATTAGTGCGCCTAGATTGTAGAATGTGCCCGCAGTGAGCCCCATAGTTAGAATAAGAAAATTCGGTCATTTTACATTTCGTGAAATTTCGGTCATCCCTGCACTGTAACATGATTAGCACATGCTGTAGTGGTTCAAAATTCTTGAAATGAAGATATATTGTGCATGGGTACTGTATCTAGAGAGCCCTACTATTTACAGGAAGAAAAGTAATACACAGAACAACAGTGTCCTATTATCAGTCGGTGTTCAGAGCTCTGAAATTCCAAATTCCAATGAGGACCCTATTGCCGACCAAACCCTGCCGCGCACTAGCAGCACATCCTATAGCACCCTTTTGACAATGGAAAATGGACATAATCAACGTTCCAAACCTAATGAGAGAAGAAAAACTCGCAAGGACACACCAGAGTCTGAGGAAGACTCTGAGTCTAAAACAAAAAAATCACTGCCTAAACCACGGCCAGTTTACAAGAAGGCAGCAGCAAAGCACACACCTGCACCCACCAAGGAGGTAGAAGAGCCTCTTGAGCCTGAAAGCAAAGAGTCTAATGGCGAAAAGGCAGCAGATGAGGAGGATGACATTGAGGACTGGGAGGAGACATTCACCTCCACACAAACTAAGGTTGCTCAGTTTCTGATTGAACTCAAGCAGGGGAAGGCAAAGACAAAGGCTACAAGTCCTCCTAGTAGAATTCAAGAGGTGGAAGAAGAGGATTGGGACCTTCCACCTTTGAATAAAGGGCAGGAATCTGACTTGGAGCCCGAGGTAGAAGCCAACGTTGGAGAAAGAAAATTACCTGGCAAGAAGAAGAAAAGGAGTATGTTATTTCCCCTGTTAGCAAAGCAAAGTTGACCTTGCAATAGAAGATGCCACACTACCTCCAACACCTGTTGTAGAGCACTCGTATACAATCAAGTTCGATGTCCCATACCGTGGCAAAGCATTCCGTTGCATGTTCATCACTTCCACCTCAACCATTTTCGAGTTCTTGTTATGTGCTGCAGAAGCAATGGAATGTGACGTGGACAATTTGGAGCTTGGATACATTCCGTTGTGGTTGCCAGTGAGCGATCGAGGGAGGAAGAAGCCCAAGTTTCTTGAGAATACCACCGGGTGGGCAGAACTCTTGGAGGACATTGATAACCACCGTACTTCTGCAAAAAGGTCAAAAGAGAGGAAAAAAAACTGAGACAAAGCCGTTCTATATTGAGATTGTTGACATGATGGAGGGCGAAAAGAATAAAAAAAAAGGGTAAAGGTGGGAAAGAGTCAAAAAAGGTAGGCTTCTGGCTGAACAATTCATATATCTTTGATCTGACAGCATCACAACAGGGATCGACAGAAGGGAAAAGCACGCATGTCACCGAGGCTGGTGGGTCCAATAGTATTGATGTAGAGAATATGGCGCAGCTTTTGAAGAAGTACAAGTGTGCTTCTTGTAGCAGGCCATGCTGGGTACTTTCCAATGGTTCCCATCATATTTTATCAGCTCATGAGCTAGTAACATGAGCATATCTCATGGTATGTGAATATATATTCATCAAATGACTACAGTTGTGACCTAAAAATTATCTACTGTGCAACACTGCAACCAAGCAGTGATTGGACATCCACCCGAAGAACTTAGGATTACAGATGATGCATGCCCTAAAGTTCCCAAGGCTAGAAAGCCTGAGCCAGTGCCGTCAACTTCTATCAACCCTTTACCACCAGCTAATGATCCCTCCACTACCCTCACTGCAATGATGCAGCAAATGCAGGCAATGAGCACAATGGCGATGATGAATTTCGCAAATAGCCTCATGAGTCAGGCTGGCGGCAGCTAGGTGTGCATCAATCACACTGTGCTTGTGATGATTGACACATTCCACTCAACCACTACGACTTGAGGTCGCCCACTCTCTCAAGACCTTTAGAATACCATCCTGTACATGTGCAGGAGTTGTTCAATACAGGAGATATGCACATTCACCAACTGCAAGAAGTGTACAGTTCAACAAGTCCTAACACAGCATTGCAGAAACCTCAGGCTTGGAAAGCCAAAGACAGTGCAGGTGCTGGAGCAGCTTGACCTGAGGGAAAAGAGGAGAGCATTGGACTTGGTGGATGTTCAGGTATGGTTTATACTTTGCTGAGAGATGCCAATGCTGAACATGAGACAGTTTCTCATTGGATTGCTTCAGCACAACCCTGACTACTACCTTGATGAGCTTCAAGAGTTGCTCCTGACACGTCGAGGGAAGCAAGTTGACAAGTCCACAATCTGGAGGGCTCTCAAACAAGCAGGAATGATGATGAAAAGGGTACAGTGTTTTTTCTATGAGTTGCTGTCTGTTCCACTCATAGGCTTTAGGTGACACGAGAAGCTGTCGAACGAGATGAAGACCGTCGAGCAGCCTTTCAATATTACATCGGCCTCAACTTCTCGCCATCTCAGTTGGTTTTTGTTGACGAGAGTTCATTTGACCGACGTACAGCTTTGTGGCAGCGCGGGTAGGCATTCAAGGGATTCAAAGTTGAAAAGAAGAGTTTTTTTGTCAGGGGACAGCGGTGTGTTATCATTCACATTGATTTATTACCTCTACTAACCTGTTTCTCTCTCAAATACTCGCTTCTTCCTGCTCTCACTGTTACAGTTACCTTGGATACGCACCCGGACTCTTTTTCCTTCTTACTAATTCATTGTTACTACTTCGGCCCACTTACACCTACTTGCTTACCTTACAGTGCTGCGCACTATTCATTTTTTTTACACTGATTACTCAGTATTCTCACGATCGTGAGATACTTGTACTATATTTACTTATCGTGACTCATAGTGACTCTTACCCTGACTCACTCTGTGTCATACTTATTTTACTTACACAGCATTGCTGCGCAATGCCCAACCCTTAGCCCTACCAACCTTGTATAAATACTTTTATGCTTTTGGTCTTGCTTCTCCAGCTTGACCTAAAAGCCTATACATTGCTATTTGCTTTAACTTTGACTTGCTCAATTACTCTCACTCGTCTCTACAAAGGCTGGTGGAAGACTAAGCAGCTGAACTCTTGATACTTGTTTAAGCGAGTAGCGATACTAGCTTAACAACTACAATCCCATTGAGCTTGCCTTTTCAGTCATCAAGGCACATGTCCATTCTGCAGGTAAACTTGACCATGAAGACCTCAACCTCAGTAGGGATGACACGGCTGTTTACCTTCATCTCTATGAAGCTGCCTTCTCCATCACTTTGGGTGACACTGCTGGATTCTTTCATCACTGTAACTACATAGATTAGAATTCTGTAAATATACATTGAATAAGATAGTCATTGCTGTTGTCTATGTGGATGACACCCTGTTTTTCAGATCAGATCGGAACCTTGTCCTGAAGAAAAAATCTGAATTTATGAAGAAGTGAGAGTGTCGTGACCTTGGAGAAGCTAAGGAATTCCTATGCATGAGAATTTCTTGGACCAGTAACACGATCAAACTTGATCAGGTACCATATCTCAAAAAGGTCCTACAGTGTTTTAAAATGACTAATGCTAAACCTGCTCCGACACCGCTACCAACTGGTTGGAAGCTCAAGGCTAATGCTCAGGCTCCAGACCCACAACTTTGTTCACAGTTTCAATCTGTAATTGGATCACTACTGTATCTGATGCTGGGCACCTGACCAGACATCGCTTACGCTGTAATCAAATTGTCGCAGTTCTCTGCTAATCCTTCCAAGGAACATCTTGATAAGGCTAAATATATTCTACGATACCTTATTGGAACTCAAGAATATGCTCTTGTTTACAATGGTGCATTCAATAAAGGTTTAGTGGCATTTACAGACAGTGATTGGGCATCTGACGAGAATACCCACCAATCTGTTAAGGCAGAGCCTAACAACTTAGGTAATACTGTTTACGCTCGATGTCTTTGATAAACAAAGACAGAGATTTATCAGCAGCTGCGGCTGTACTGACGACCTGGTGAGATTGACAAAGCAAGAGACTTAAAGGCGAAGTAGAGAACTAAGCAGTTAGGTAGATTGCCTAGGTCAAGCTGAGGAGCCTTGACCAAATGGTACAGGTTTATATACCTATCTAGTAGTTCTAAATATAGCGCATGCGCAGCATGCTGAGTAAGTAATGAGTCATGCACAGCATGATGAGTAAGTACATGAGTCAGTATGACTCGATGTGAGTCAGAAAGAGTCAGATAAGGTATAAGTCTTCTCACGATCGTGAGAGATGCGGAGTAAGCATGGAAAAAGGTGAAAAATGCGCAGTGATGCGCAGCATATGTGAGTAATTGTGCATAGGTAAGCGGGCCGGGGTATGTAAGAAGAAACATGTAAGCAAAATCATAACATTACCCTCTCGCTATCGTTGAAGTCTCCTGACTTCAATTTCTTCCTTTACCCCAGAAATGACTGTCTATACCCTTGTGGTAGCGTTGTGGGCAGCTAACTGGGTAATGGCCTGGGCCACGATGATGGCACAGACGACACACAAAACGAAAGCAATGACACTGTCGGTGTCTGCCTCCACAAATGTAGCATCTGAACCATCTGGGTGGTGGTGGTCTGTTGGCAAGGTATCCGGTGCGCGGCGCCTTCTGGGACGATATTGTCGAGGGGGAAGGTTCACCAGCGTTGGAGTTCGTCGGTTTTGGTAGAGGGTTCCTTGTTCTCCCACAGCGGTGAGAGGGTTGTCGTCGCTGCTCCAGGCAGTATGCGTACGGAGCGCCGTAATAGCGGTATCGGATTTGAAGGTGTTGCGGATGATGGTGCGGTCGTAGGAAGAGGCATTTTGAGACATTGTTATATAGTGGATGTGAGTGGGTTTGCTATGTGATGTCAGGTGAGTTTCTTCCTCTTTTTATACTCGGTGAGTATTTCCTTGGCGTTCCGCAGTTCCGACTCGGGCATCCATTCGTTGTCCGCTGATGGCCATCCCTTCCATTTTACGAGGTATCTGTGTCGCCCTTTGCCTTGTTTCTGATGGGCCACAATTGCTTCTATTTCGTATTCTTCTATTCCGTCGATTTCGTCAGGTGGCGGTTTAGAGAAGCTGGGTCCATGCGCTTTGGTGGAGATGTAACGGGTGAGAAGTGATGCGTGAATCACCGGGTGGATCTTCCATCGTCTTGGCAGGTCGAGTTTATAGGTCAGGTGTCCTTTTACCTCAAGTATCTTGAAGGGTCCTTCTCGTTTGGGTGCTAGTTTCTTGGAGATGTTTCCTTGATTGAGATTTGTGGCTTCTAACCACACCTTTTCTCCGACTTTGAATGGGGTGAACTGTCGTGTGATCTTCTCTGCCATGCGTTGCGCAGCAAGTGCATGTGCAGCATTTGCTTCATCGCGTGCTAGCAGAAGTTCCTTGATCCGTTTGTCAACTGCGGGAATTTTGCTAGTGGGAGCAACTGATGGGAGTGCAGGTGGTTCATATCCCATCATTAGGTAGAATGGGGTTCGTTTGGTGACAGAGTGTGTTCGGCTGTTGTAGGAGAATTCTAGAGTGGTAATCCATTTGGACCAGGATTCGGGGTTCTGTGCACAGAAGATGCGGAGATAGGCATCAATCTCCTGATTGATCCTTTCTGTCGCACCATCGGTTTGTGGGTGGTAGGCGGTGCTCATGTTGAGCTTGATTCCAAGGAGTCGTCCCATTTCTTGGAAAACTTTAGAGGCGAATTGAGGTCCTCTGTCTGAAATTCCTTTGTCGGGGAGTCCAAAGCGACGGTAAACGTTGTCAATGTAGGCATTTGCAGTTCCTGTGGCGTCGATTTTCTTTGTGCAAGGGATGAAAATTGCCCCCTTCGTAGCTCCATGGTCGACCACGGCCATAATGCTATCGAAACCATTACTCTTCGGGAGATCCGTGTGAAAATCGTACGTCACTAGCGAAAATGGCCTAGTGGTTTCGGATTTGATGGGCATTAATGGTGGAGCGGTGGGGTGGCGATTGATCTTCATTTGCTGGCACATTGCACAGCCCTGCACAAAGTTCTTGATGAACACTGACATCCCTGGCCACCAGTAGTCCTTCCGGACTTTCTCCAGTGTCCCAAATTGTCCAGGGTGTCCTGCGCTGGGTAGATCGTGATAACGTTGGACTATCTTCCTTCGGAGGTCTTCGTCATCTGGTACCACACACTTGTCTTTGTAGTACAAGATGCCATCGTCAAATTTCCAGTCTTCCAGGTTTGATCGGATTGGTGGGGGTCCGTCTTCTTTGGCGGTGCGAATGGCGTCAACAATCAGTTTGTCATTGACCATCTTGTGTACAATTTCGTCCTTTAGTTCAATGTCAATTGAGCGAAGGAAGAGTTTGTCGGGGAGGAGAATAATGTCTTCGTTGTCGGTATCTTCACCTGGGATGTGGTCTGGTCGTCGAGATAGTGCGTCGGATTGTATCATCTTTGCACCAGGGGTGTGCACAAGTTTGATGTTAAACTGGGATAGCATCAGATTCCATCTTGCTTGTCGTCAGTTTAACTTCCAGGCTTCTCGGAAGTATGTGAGGTTTTTGTGATCGGATAGAATCTGTTAAGGCAGAGCCTAACAACTTAGGTAATACTGTTTACGCTCGATGTCTTTGATAAACAAAGACAGAGATTTGTCAGCAGCTGCGGCTGTACTGACGACCTGGTGAGATTGACGAAGCAAGGGACTTAAAGGCGAAATAGAGAACTAAGCAGTTAGGTAGATTGCCTAGGTCAAGCTGAGGAGCCTTGACCAAATGGTACAGGTTTATATACCTATCTAGTAGTTCTAAATATAGCACATGCGCAGCATGCTGAGTAAGTAATGAGTCATGCGCAGCATGATGAGTAAGTACATGAGTCAGAAAGAGTCAGATAAGGTATAAGTCTCTCACGATCGTGAGAGATGCGGAGTAAGCATGGAAAAAGATGAAAAATGCGCAGTGATGCGCAGCATATGTGAGTAATCGTGCATAGGTAAGCGGGCCGGGGTATGTAAGGAGAAACATGTAAGCAAAATCATAACATTACCCTCTCGCTATCGTTGAAGTCTCCGACTTCAATTCCTTCCTTTACCCCAGAAGTGACGGTCTATGCCCTTGTGGTAGCGTTGTGGGCAGCTAACCGGGTAATGGCCTGGGCCACGATGATGGCACAGACGACACACAAAACGAAAGCAATGACACTGTCGGTGTCTGCCTCCACAAATGTAGCATCTGAACCATCTGGGTGGTGGTGGTCTGTTGGCAAGGTATCCGGTGCGCGGCGCCTTCTGGGACGATACTGTCGAGGGGAAGGTTCACCAGCGTTGGTGAGTCGGACTCTGGTGGGCTTTCGAATGCGGAGAGGTATGGCGTTGGAGGGTTTGCCATTGGGATTGATGTTTTCCTTGTTGTCGTTCTGTTCTTTTTGACGAAGGGTTATGTTTTATTTTTGCGGCGGTGTGTAAATTGGTGACGGGAGGAAATGCTCGTAGGGTTCCGCAAACTTGACGTGCAGTGAGGATTGTGACTTCCTCTTCTTGACTTTCCTCAGGCCCCCAGGATTGGAGGCAAGGGTTTCGAAGTCTGTCTCCTCTGGGTTGTTGAACCAGTTTTGTCGTTCGGGAAGAATTCGTCGAGGAAAGCTGTTCCTCCAATAGCAAAGAAGAGGTCTGTGAGGGTCTCCTCCGTTTCTCGATCAACTTTGTCCAAAAGTTGATCAAGATCGTCAGTGGTTTTCGCAAATTGGTGGCGCAGACGAGCCACTTCGTTGCGGTTTCGGTTCGTCGGTTTTGGTAGAGGGTTCCTTGTTCTCCCACAGCGGTGAGAGGGTTGTCGTTGCTGCTCCAGGCAGTATGCGTACGGAGCGCCGTAATAGCGGTATCGGATTTGAAGGTGTTGCGGATGATGGTGCGGTCGTAGGAAGAGGCATTTTGAGACATTGTTATATAGTGGATGTGAGTGGGTTTGCTATGTGGTGTCAGGTGAGTTTCTTCCTCTTTTTATACTCGGTGAGTATTTTCTTGCCCGCAGTTCCGACTCGGGCATCCATTCGTTGTCCGCTGATGGCCATCCCTTCCATTTTACGAGGTATCTGTGTCGCCCTTTGCCTTGTTTCTGATGGGCCACAATTGCTTCTATTTCGTATTCTTCTATTCCGTCGATTTCGTCAGGTGGCGGTTTAGAGAAGCTGGGTCCATGCGCTTTGGTGGAGATGTAACGGGTGAGAAGTGACGCGTGAATCACCGGGTGGATCTTCCATCGTCTTGGCAGGTCGAGTTTATAGGTCAGGTGTCCTTTACCTCAAGTATCTTGAAGGGTCCTTCTCGTTTGGGTGCTAGTTTCTTGGAGATGTTTCTGATTGAGATTTGTGGCTTCTAACCACACCTTTTCTCCGACTTTGAATGGGGTGAACTGTCGTGTGATCTTCTCTGCCATGCGTTGCGCAGCAAGTGCATGTGCAGCATTTGCTTCATCGCGTGCTAGCAGAAGTTCCTTGATCCGTTTGTCAACTGCGGGAATTTTGCTAGTGGGAGCAACTGATGGGAGTGCAGGTGGTTCGTATCCCATCATTAGGTAGAATGGGGTTCGTTTGGTGACAGAGTGTGTTCGGCTGTTGTAGGAGAATTCTAGAGTGGTAATCCATTTGGACCAGGATTCGGGGTTCTGTGCACAGAAGATGCGGAGATAGGCATCAATCTCCTGATTGATCCTTTCTGTCGCACCATCGGTTTGTGGGTGGTAGGCGGTGCTCATGTTGAGCTTGATTCCAGGAGTCGTCCCATTTCTTGGAAAACTTTAGAGGCGAATTGAGGTCCTCTGTCTGAAATTCCTTTGTCGGGAAGTCCAAAGCGACGGTAAACGTTGTCAATGTAGGCGTTTGCAGTTCCTGTGGCGTCGATTTTCTTTGTGCAAGGGATGAAAATTGCCCCTTCGTAGCTCCATGGTCGACCACGGCCATAATGCTATCGAAACCATCACTCTCTGGGAGATCCGTGTGAAAATCGTACGTCACTAGCGAAAATGGCCTAGTGGTTTCGGATTTGATGGGCATTAATGGTGGAGCGGTGGGGTGGCGATTGATTTTCATTTGCTGGCACATTGCACAGCCCTGCACAAAGTTCTTGATGAACACTGACATCCCTGGCCACCAGTAGTCCTTCCGGACTTTTTCCAGTGTCCCAAATTGTCCAGGGTGTCCTGCGCTGGGTAGATCGTGATAACGTTGGACTATCTTCCTTCGGAGGTCTTCGTCATCTGGTACCACACACTTGTCCTTGTAGTACAAGATGCCATCGTCAAATTTCCAGTCTTCCAGGTTTGATCGGATTGGTGGGGGTCCGTCTTCTTTGGCGGTGCGAATGGCGTCAACAATCAGTTTGTCATTGACCATCTTGTGTACAATTTCGTCCTTTAGTTCAATGTCAATTGAGCGAAGGAAGAGCTTGTCGGGGAGGAGAATGATGTCTTCGTTGTCGGTGTCTTCACCTGGGATGTGGTCTGGTCGTCGAGATAGTGCGTCAGATTGTATCATCTTTGCACCAGGGGTGTGTACAAGTTTGATGTTAAACTGGGATAGCATCAAATTCCATCTTGCTTGTCGTCGGTTCAACTTCCGGGCTTCTCGGAAGTATGTGAGGTTTTGTGATCGGATAGAATCACAACTGAATGTTGGGATCCATGGAAGTAGTGTCGCCAGGTTTCTAATGCGCGGATAATGCCTAGAAGTTCTCGGTCGTAGATTTCATAGTTCCGTTCTGTTTCCGAGAACGATTTAGATATGAAACCACATGGGTGCCATGATCCGTTGGCGTCACGTTGTTGTAGGACTGCTCCTGTTGCATGTTTTGAGGCGTCGCTTTCCACCACAAATGGCTTCGTGGGATCAGGCATCAGCAACACAGGCGCTTCCAGGAATTTGTCTTTCAGGGTAGTGAAAGCTTTGTGACATTCATTGGTCCATTCCCATTTCTTGTCTTTCTTGGTGAGTTCGTTCAGCGGTTTGGCAATTTCCGCATATTTTCCGATGAACCTGCGGTAAAAGTTTCCGAATCCTAGGAATGATCGGACTTCCTTTACTGTAGTTGGCGTAGGCCAGTCGCGCATCCCTGCAAGTTTGACAGGGTCCATGGAGATCTTGTTTGGTTCAATGATGAACCCAAGGTATTCCACTCTTGTGGTGTCAAATTGGCATTTCTCTGCTTTGAGGTAGAGATCGTTGTTTTGTAGTCTTTGTAAGACTCTGCGTGTGCGTTCTCGGTGTTTTTCTGGATCGTTGGAGAAGATGAGGATGTCGTCCATGTAGATGATGACCCATCCTTCGTCTATCATGTCTCGGAAAAGGTGGTTCATCATTGCTTGGAAGGTACCGGGTGAGTTCATTAGTCCAAAGAACATCACCATTGGTTCAAATAACCCTCGGTTGGTCTTGAACGCTGCTTTCCATTGGTCACCATCTTTGATGCGGATGTTGTGATATCCCCATCGAATGTCGAGTTTGGTGAAGACAGTTGCTCCTTTGAGTTTATCGATGAGTTCGCTAGCCAGCGGTAAGGGGTAAGCGTTAGGTATTGTTCCTTCGTTGAGTCGTCGGTAATCCTGACATGGTCTCAGGGCTTCCGAGTCTTTCTTTGCAACAAAGAAGAACGGAGATGCTTGTGGGGAGTTGGATTCTCGGATGTATCCTTTGGCTAGATTTTCCTTGAGAAACTCGTCGAGTTTTTCTTGCTCTAAGGGGCTGAGCGGATAGACCTTGCAGTCTTTTGGCACGAAATCTGTCTTCAGATCTATGGCGTGATCCCAGGGTCGGCTTGGTGGGAATCGTTCAGATGCTGCTTTCTCAAAGACTTTTCTGTAGTCTTGAAGATAGTCGGGATGATTTCGTCAAGGGATTTCTTTGGTTCCTTATCTTCTCGTTTATGTTCCAGAGCTTGCGAAATTGATGTTTTCGCACGTATCCACACCTGCTGTGTGTGGTGTCTGGTTGCTGGATGGTGTGTTACCACCGTCTGTCGTATTGTGGTAGTTGGCCTGATTGGCCCGTACACAAGTAATCCTTTGTGTGTTCCTGCGTAAGTGGGGTTCCTCCTTGGTGAATATTCCGACTGCCGGTTCGTTCTGGCAGTATGCGATGAGAAAATCTTCATTGATCTCTTCTCCGTCTTCGACTATTCGGAAATAGTCGCTAAGTCCTTCTGATTTTCCGGGATTCTCTTCGAACAATCAGGTGCTGGGGTAGGTGGCGTGTTTTCCTCTAGTAGTTGTTCTCGGATGGCTCTCATCCGCTTGATGTCTACTGCTCGCATCAATGTTTGCGACAGTCGTTGGGTAATGCGTGATTCGTCGATTTCGAGTGTGCCGTCGCTCCACGATATGATTGGATCTACCCGTTTTAGCCAGGGTAATCCAAAAATCAGGTGGTCTTTCCCGAGTCCAGTGACAAAACATCTTTCCTTGATGATGGCTGTCCCTATCTTGGCAATAACCCAGGTAAAGTGGGTAATAGTTCCTTGTTTGTTCAGGGTGCCATCAACGTTTCGTGCTGTAATCGGTTGTCGGAGTGGGAGTAGTGGGAGGTGATGTGTCTTGGCGAAGACGGAGTCGATAAATGACCCTTGCGCTCCAGAGTCAATGAGAGCTTTTGTGCCGGCGATTGTTGTATTTCCATCTAGGGGTCTTGTAGAGAGATTGGGATACGCATAGATTCAGCATAAAAATCAGTAGCTACAAGTACACTGGAAATATCAATCGGGCGAGGAAGTACTGACGTCGGCTTTGCAGTCTTCCTCTTTAAAACCCTCAGCCTCTGCTTCAGTGTAGAATTCAGCGGCTTCTTCTTGGGGCATGTCAGCTAGGACTGCTCTGACATATTTGATCAACTCGGCTCCCTTCTCAGGTTTCTTGTGGAATCGGCTGTCGTTGTTGCTAGGGTAGGTTCTTCCAAAATTCTTCCTTTGAAGACATTGTTGGATCGTGTGACCTTTCTTGGAGCAATAGTAGCACAAGTTGTTCTTCTTGTGATGTTCTCTTTCCTCCTGGGTGAGGCGGCGTTTGGGTGGATCAGTGGTGAAACGATCAACATCCATAGCCATTGGGTCTCGGGCTCCAGTAGGTGTTTTGTAAGCACCTTTGACCATATCAGATGTCTTGATGATACGGGTATGTCCCATGATTGTCTTGGCACGTCGCCAGTTGTTGTCAAACTGGACGGCTTTCTTGACCCAATCGTCGAATGTGGTAGGAGGAATCGGAAAAGAGAATTTTCTCTCGGAGTTTGGGGGTAAGTCCTTCCATGAAGATCTCAATCTTTGCAGTGTCACCGCTGAGATCAGTTCGTGCAAGAATATTCTTGAAGACGGTGACAAATTCGTCAGCTGTCCCATCCTGTCGTAAGGCTTTGAGTTGGAGGAGTGCGGCAGCTTTGTCGTCGGTAGGGAAAAGGCTTCTTTGAATTGGTTGATAAATTCAGCGTAGGTGGCTTTCCTTTCAGCTGCTGAATATTTATCGTGAAATTCTAATCCCCATGCTGCTGCAGTTCCTTCTTTGAGGAAGGATAGGGCGATGCGAATCTTCTTGTCATCTTCGAGTTGGTTGAGGTTGTTTAGGATGAGGTAGTCTTCAAGTTCCTGAATGAACTTTCTGGTCTTGGATCGGTCTCCGGAGAACGTTTGGGGTTTGGCTCCAATGTCCTTCTTGTTGTTGTTGTCTTGTGACATTTCGTAGTCGAAATCGAAGTCGGTCTCTGGTTCAATTGTTTCTGCACTGGGCGCTCCTCTGGCTCAGCTGTGGGGCTCTCCTCTAGCTGTTGTTGTACTTGGTGTTCTTCTTCTTCCTCTTCGGGCAAGACAGAAGCGCTGGTAGACGGGACTAGTGATGGGTTCCTGGATATTGCTGTGGGTAATGGTGCGAAGCGTCGCTGTTCCTCCTCGTCTACTTCAATGTCGTGTTCTCGTTGAGCTCGGACAATAGCAGGGGTCTTATGAGGTCGTTCAGGGGTAGGGAAGTCTAGAGCGTGGAAGTGTCTGCTTTCAACGGCAACGGTGGTGAATGTGAATTTGCCAAGGAGAGAGAGGCGTAGCACCAGCGGTTATTGTTGTGATTAAAACCGCAGTAGCTTCCGTTGGTGAACTTGTAGACGTTGTTGGTTCCTTCTACTAGAGTGGTATTTCGTGGCGGGTGGTCTGCCCTGTGTACGACCGTGGTGACTGAGTGGTAGCCGCAACGGCAATCGGCCTGTTGCGTGCTTCTGCTGTGTTGTCGTGGGGTGGGCCTGCGCTAACAATGAGCGGGCCTTCTGAACAGCTTGACCTTTTGTTAAGGCAGAGCCTAACAACTTAGGTAATACTGTTTACGCTCGATGTCTTTGATAAACAAAGACAGAGATTTGTCAGCAGCTGCGGCTGTACTGACGACCTGGTGAGATTGACGAAGCAAGGGACTTAAAGGCGAAATAGAGAACTAAGCAGTTAGGTAGATTGCCTAGGTCAAGCTGAGGAGCCTTGACCAAATGGTACAGGTTTATATACCTATCTAGTAGTTCTAAATATAGCACATGCGCAGCATGCTGAGTAAGTAATGAGTCATGCGCAGCATGATGAGTAAGTACATGAGTCAGAAAGAGTCAGATAAGGTATAAGTCTCTCACGATCGTGAGAGATGCGGAGTAAGCATGGAAAAAGATGAAAAATGCGCAGTGATGCGCAGCATATGTGAGTAATCGTGCATAGGTAAGCGGGCCGGGGTATGTAAGGAGAAACATGTAAGCAAAATCATAACAGAATCACGACTGAATGTTGGGATCCATGGAAGTAATGTCACCAGGTTTCTAATGCGCAGATAATGCCTAGAAGTTCTCAGTCGTAGATTTCATAGTTCCGTTCTGTTTCCGAGAACGATTTAGATATGAAACCACATGGGTGCCATGATCCGTTGGCGTCACGTTGTTGTAGGACTGCTCCTGTTGCATGTTTTGAGGCGTCGCTTTCCACCACAAATGGCTTCGTGGGGTCAGGCATCAGCAACACAGGCGCTTCCAGGAATTTGTCTTTCAGGGTAGTGAAAGCTTTGTGACATTCATTGGTCCATTCCCACTTCTTGTCTTTCTTGGTGAGTTCGTTCAGCGGTTTGGCAATTTCCGCATATTTTCCGATGAACCTGTGGTAAAAGTTTCCGAATCCTAGGAATGATCGGACTTCCTTTACTGTAGTTGGCGTAGGCCAGTCGCGCATCCCTGCAAGTTTGACAGGGTCCATGGAGATTTTGTTTGGTTCAATGATGAACCCGAGGTATTCCACTCTTGTGGTGTCAAATTGGCATTTCTCTGCTTTGAGGTAGAGATCGTTGTCTTGTAGTCTTTGTAAGACTCTGCGTGTGCGTTCTCGGTGTTTTTCTGGATCGTGGAGAAGATGAGGATGTCGTCCATGTAGATGATGACCCATTCTTCGTCTATCATGTCTCGGAAAAGGTGGTTCATCATTGCTTGGAAGGTACCTGGTGAGTTCATTAGTCCAAAGAACATCACCATTGGTTCAAATAACCCTCGGTTGGTCTTGAACGCTGCTTTCCATTGGTCACCATCTTTGATGCGGATGTTGTGATATCCCCATCGAATGTCGAGTTTGGTGAAGACAGTTGCTCCTTTGAGTTTATCGATGAGTTCGCTAGCCAGCGGTAAGGGGTAAGCGTTAGGTATTGTTCCTTCGTTGAGTCGTCGGTAATCCTGACATGGTCTTAGGGCTTCCGAGTCTTTCTTTGCAACAAAGAAGAACGGAGATGCTTGTGGGGAGTTGGATTCTCGGATGTATCCTTTGGCTAGATTTTCCTTGAGAAACTCGTCGAGTTTTTCTTGCTCTAAGGGGCTGAGTGGATAGACCTTGCAGTCTTTTGGCACGAAATCTGTCTTCAAATCTATGGCGTGATCCCAGGGTCAGCTTGGTGGGAATCGTTCGGATGCTGCTTTCTCAAAGACTTTTCTGTAGTCTTGAAGATAGTCGGGGATGATTTCGTCAAGGGATTTCTTTGGTTCCTTATCTTCTCATTTATGCTCTAGAGCTTGTGAAATTGATGTTTTCGCACATATCCACACCTGCTGTGTGTGGTGTCTGGTTGCTGGATGGTGTGTTACCACCGTCTGTCGTATTGTGGTAGTTGGCCTGATTGGCCCGTACACAAGGTAATCCTTTGTGTGTTCCTGCGTAAGTGGGGGTTCCTCTTTGGTGAATATTCCGACTGCCGGTTCGTTCTGGCAGTATGCGATGAGAAAATCTTCATTGATCTCTTCTCCGTCTTTGACTATTCGGAAATAGTCGCTAAGTCCTTCTGATTTTCCGGGATTCTCTTCGGAACAATCAGGTGCTGGGGTAGGTGGCGTGTTTTCCTCTAGTAGTTGTTCTCGGATGGCTCTCATCCGCTTGATGTCTACTGCTCGCATCAATGTTTGCGACAGTCGTTGGGTAATGCGTGATTCGTCGATTTCGAGTGTGCCGTCGCTCCACGATATGATTGGATCTACCCGTTTTAGCCAGGGTAATCCAAAAATCAGGTGGTCTTTCCCGAGTCCAGTGACAAAACATCTTTCCTTGATGATGGCTGTCCCTATCTTGGCAATGACCCAGGTAAAGTGGGTAATAGTTCCTTGTTTGTTCAGGGTGCCATCAACGTTTCGTGCTGTAATCGGTTGTCGGAGTGGGAGTAGCGGGAGGTGATGTGTCTTGGCAAAGACGGAGTCAATAAATGACCCTTGCGCTCCAGAGTCAATGAGAGCTTTTGTGCCGGCGATTGTTGTATTTCCATCTAGGGGGTCTTGTAGAGAGATTGGGATACGCATAGATTCAGCATAAAAATCAGTAGCTACAAGTACACTGGAAATATCAATCGGGCGAGGAAGTACTGACGTCGGCTTTGCAGTCTTCCTCTTTAAAAACCCTCAGCCTCTGCTTCGGTGTAGAATTCAGCGGCTTCTTCTTGGGGCATGTCAGCTAGGACTGCTCTGACATATTTGATCAACTCGGCTCCCTTCTCAGGTTTCTTGTGGAATCGGCTGTCGTTGTTGCTAGGGTAGGTTTTTCCAAAATTCTTCCTTTGAAGACATTGTTGGATTGTGTGACCTTTCTTGGAGCAATAGTAGCACAAGTTGTTCTTCTTGTGATGTTCTCTTTCCTCCTGGGTGAGGCGGCGTTTGGGTGGATCAGTGGTGAAACGATCAACATCCATAGCCATTGGGTCTCGGGCTCCAGTAGGTGTTTTGTAAGCACCTTTGACCATATCAGATGTCTTGATGATACGGGTATGTCCCATGATTGTCTTAGAGCCTGTTCAACAACTCGGCTAACCTGAGAATGAGACGACAAATCCCTCGGCGGATTTCGGCACCGTTGATGACATCTGATAGCGGATCGTGAAGTTTGCAAGGATGACCGCTGACTAAGAGCTTCCTATTATGGCTGCTTTACCCAGACTTCCATGCTCGCCTCTCAACGATCGATGGCGGTCTGACTTCTACCAATCGCTACTGGTCCTTACTGCCCACATCGCTACCTGCTGTGCAGCGGCAGTTGTTGAAGAACTCTCCGAAGATATGTCCGAGCTAGAAGACGGGCCGGCGGCCTCAAATAACCAAGGCGGCACTGGCGGACGCGGCCTTTACACCGACAGAGAACTGGAGTACCTCGTCAATGCTCTATGGGAGCTTCGGTCTAAAACACCTTCAGCAAATTTTGGGAAGCCTGAGTTCCAAGCTGTTGCAAAGGAATCGGGGAAGCCCCCTCTCACGGTGGAACAATGCAAGCGCCAGTTTGCAAAGGTATGCATGATCGTTGCAATGTTCCTATCAGAAATTAACATCAATATGCAGCTCAAGAATATTCATTCAGTCATCACAACGTATACGAAGGGGGGGTCAGGAATGGGGGGCTCTCGAGCTGATCTGGGGTCGCTTGAGTTCAGTGGTGTAGATCTGGAAGTTTTCAATGAATATGTTAGCAACAAAACAAGAAGGTGAGCACAGCTTTTCATCTCCTCATATACTTAGATATAGTACTGATATATCATAGAACCAGGCTGTCTTGAAGAAGTTTCGGGGGAAACGATGGGAACTCTTCGACAAGATGGATGATATGTGCGCGCAAAGTACAGCCACCGGCATTTTGGTTCATCGGGCCAGTCAGAGCATCAGCACAAATCTCCCCATTGATGAAGACTCTCCTGCTGAAGACGACCCCATGCATGCACCTTTCGGTGCCCCTTCTGGTCTTTCCGCTACTGGCAGTCCTGCACAGCCCCCCTCCACTCCTTCGTTCCAAACTACTACGACATCATCAGCGTCACCGCAGCCTTCTGTCGCACCACCCCAAACCTCCACTTTGTTGCCGAATCAGTCTCTTACCGCTCATTCCTTGTCGGCTGCAGCTGCGGCTTCCAACACAGCTGTTTCTGCACCAGCGCCAAAGCCGTCAAGCAATGCAAGCAGCGGCAAACGAAAGCATGGCGAACTTGGTATCGGTCTTCCTGGCCCCGGGCCTCAAAAGCGACACAACACATCGAGAAGCACTTCTCTGCAGGACCAGCCTGGGTCGTCATCGAAGCAGAATGTCCTCACACTGTCTCTCCACGAGATGACATCGCAAATGGGCTCAATCAGCACTGCACTGGACAAGAATCGTATCGAGTCTGATCAAGCCAGACTGGGCTGTGTGAGTTCAATGCTGGAGCAAGAGTCCATGCTGACTGCGTTAAATCGTGCACATCTATGTCTGTACTTTGCGAAACACACCAATTCGGCTAGCATCTACGAAGCAGCATCCAAGGCAACAAGGACGCAAATACTTCTGACACTTCTTGATGCCATCTCGCGGGACCCCTCTCTCATCATATAACTCTCAACGTGGTCGTCTTCGTTTATTTATGCATTTTCGTTCTGTTTTGTATCATGTTGTAGCTCTGTGTGATTTATGCACCTCGTACATATGTATTCTATATGTACTATGCATTCATATCTACGTCATTGTCCTCTTCTTCCTCCTCGCTGTTCTCGTTTGTACTATCATTGTCACTATCAATACTATTATCGCCGTCAGCCCCACCATGACCAATGAGCTCTATAGCGGGATCATCAATATCATATAAATAACCGTCTATGTTCTCCAGTCTACGCTGTTCGAGGATAGACTGGTAGCTTTCCCACATGTCCTCTGCAATTTTGTCCCGTCGCAGTTCAACCGCTGACTTTTCCGCAGCTGTCCCGGCACCTAGACTTGCAGGGAGAAGATCTCGAAGATAGTTATCCCCAGCATTTGTACCTTGATTGAAGCCAGCATGACCAGCCCCTGGTATGTAACCTTCCTCGTTGTCGTGTAGGCGTATGAAATTGTGAAGAGCAGCGAGTGCAGCAGGAACAAGTGCCTGGAGTTCGGGGCTGTATTCCGGTCCAATAAGGAGAATCCGGAAGCGGCGCTTGAGCACTCCAAAAATGCGTTCGATGACGTTCCGAGCTTGGGCATGCCGAAGGTTGAAGAGTTCCTCCTTGTTGCGAGGCCTAAAAGCAGGAGATCAGATGAATTATTCCCAAAGAAAAGTTGTAAAGAAAGAATACGGCACTGAATTTGAGCACGGCCCCATTCAGCAAGATGATAGCGCTTGCCACGGTAGGGGACCAAAGTCTGAGAGCAATGGGGAAATCCCGCATCTGCAAGAAGGTAGAAACCCTTGGGAACTACCAAGTCTGATGAAATTGCACTTTCAAACACGCGTGCATCAGATGCTGAACCCTCCCAGCCTGTTAGGGTGTAGATGAACAAAAGCACAAATGAGCAGACAAAAAGGCAGTTTTGTGAGATAAACCCCTTGCGATTTCGACATGCCTCACGGAGGGAGGCAGTCGCGGCAAGGTGAATGTGGCTGCCATTGATTGCCCCAATACAATGCTTGAAAAACGGCCATAGCTTGGGGCTGTTCTGCAGTGCAGATGGGGGTATAGTGGATGATGTGGGTAGATTCACATACATTGAGTAGAAGGGATTGGACGAGAAGATTCGAAGCATTTTTTTGAAATAGCTGGAAGCAAATATTGTCATCGCAACACATTCAATTGGCCAAGTCATGGAGTCAATGGCTTACTGTGCAACCGTTGCATTTGACCGTTGAAATCGCTCGCCAACATGTCGGGTTGTTAGCCCTGTGACAGATGTATAGAGGAATATTGCTAGTTGCTCCTCTAGCGTCACATATCTTGAGTCGGAATAGCCCATTTCACGTAGTTTTTCAACGAGAGCATGAAAAACATGCTTGTGAACCCCGAGCTCGGTGCGGATTCTTTCCGGATGTCCGTCTAGCAACTCATTCACCCAGGCACGGCCAGATAGGGCAGAGGTATGATACGGCTCCTTGATATAGTATCGCTGAATGGTTCGAATGAGATGTGGGAGGATCTGTGTTGTCAAGATTTGCAGATAGCTGTAGAGCATAGCGAGCAGAATGTCCTGATTTGTTTGCAGCAGAGGCATGTTGGATAGGTGTAGTGTTATTTCTCTCGATACATACAATGTTTCTCATATAAATACCCTCTCATATCCGAGCAATATCATGCCAATGCACGATCCACCAATATACTGTGTAGCAATCCTCGTTTGTCGGCTTGCTTGCCTAGTTAAGCCAATCTCCGAGTCCGATGATGTGATCATTCCGTTTCAAAGTCCGAAGGCAGTGTCAACGCGCCAGGAGGCATGTCGACAGGTTAGCCGAGGTTGCTGAACAGGCTCTTAGCACGTCGCCAGTTGTTGTCAAACTGGACAGCTTTCTTGACCCAATCATCGAATGTGGTAGGAGGGGAGTCGGAAAAGAGAATTTTCTCTCGGAGTTTGGGAGTAAGTCCTTCCATGAAGATCTCGATCTTTGCAGTGTCACCGCTGAGATCAGTTCGTGCAAGAATATTCTTGACGACGGTGACAAATTCGTCAGCTGTCCCATCCTGTCGTAAGGCTTTGAGTTGGAGAAGTGCGGCAGCTTTGTCGTCGGTAGGGGAAAAGGCTTCTTTGAATTGGCTGATAAATTCAGCGTAGGTGGCTTTCCTTTCAGCTGCTGAGTATTTATCATGAAATTCTAATCCCCATGCTGCTGCAGTTCCTTCTTTGAGGAAGGATAGGGCGATGCGAATCTTCTTGTCATCTTCGAGTTGGTTGAGGTTGTTTAGGATGAGGTAGTCTTCAAGTTCCTGAATGAACTTTCTGGTCTTGGATCGGTCTCCGGAGAACGTTTGGGGTTTGGCTCCAATGTCCTTCTTGTTGTTGTTGTCTTGTGACATTTCGTAGTCGAAATCGAAATCGGTCTCTGGTTCAATTGTTTCTGCACTGGGGCACTCCTCTGGCTCAGCTGTGGGGCTCTCCTCTAGCTGTTGTTGTACTTG
The DNA here is from genome assembly GCA_944990035.1 of Clitopilus passeckerianus. Classification (NCBI taxonomy): domain Eukaryota; kingdom Fungi; phylum Basidiomycota; class Agaricomycetes; order Agaricales; family Entolomataceae; genus Clitopilus; species Clitopilus passeckerianus. The sequence continues at coordinate 155,222 of CALYLX010000072.1, forward strand.
GTGTTCTTCTTCTTCCTCTTCGGGCAAGACAGAAGCGCTGGTAGACGGGACTAGTGATGGGTTCCTGGATATTGCTGTGGGTAATGGTGCGAAGCGTCGCTGTTCCTCCTCGTCTACTTCAATGTCGTGTTCTCGTTGGGCTCGGACAATAGCAGGGGTCTTATGAGGTCGTTCAGGGGTAGGGAAGTCTAGAGCGTGGAAGTGTCTGTTTTCAACGGCAACGGTGGTGAATGTGAATTTGCCAAGGGAGAGAGAGGCGTAGCACCAGCGGTTATTGTTGTGATTAAAACCGCAGTAGCTTCCGTTGGTGAACTTGTAGACTTTGTTGGTTCCTTCTACTAGAGTGGTATTTCGTGGCGGGTGGTCTGCCCTGTGTACGACCGTGGTGACTGAGTGGTAGCCGCAACGGCAATCGGCCTGTTGCGTGCTTCTGCTGTGTTGTCGTGGGGTGGGCCTGCGCTAACAATGAGCGGGCCTTCTGAACAGCTTGACCTTTTGTTAAGGCAGAGCCTAACAACTTAGGTAATACTGTTTACGCTCGATGTCTTTGATAAACAAAGACAGAGATTTGTCAGCAGCTGCGGCTGTACTGACGACCTGGTGAGATTGACAAAGCAAGAGACTTAAAGGCGAAGTAGAGAACTAAGCAGTTAGGTAGATTGCCTAGGTCAAGCTGAGGAGCCTTGACCAAATGGTACAGGTTTATATACCTATCTAGTAGTTCTAAATATAGCGCATGCGCAGCATGCTGAGTAAGTAATGAGTCATGCACAGCATGATGAGTAAGTACATGAGTCAGTATGACTCGATGTGAGTCAGAAAGAGTCAGATAAGGTATAAGTCTTCTCACGATCGTGAGAGATGCGGAGTAAGCATGGAAAAAGGTGAAAAATGCGCAGTGATGCGCAGCATATGTGAGTAATTGTGCATAGGTAAGCGGGCCGGGGTATGTAAGGAGAAACATGTAAGCAAAATCATAACAAGAAGTAAGCAAGGGCTTTGGCTTCAACACAACAGCATAGAAATCATTTTTCTTGAGTACATTTCTGACTTTTTGTGGGGAGACGGTGTTGGAAATGATGGTGTTAATGTGTTTGGTGACCTGCACAGCATTAGTGCATCTGCCATGGTTGAATTGTGCCAGAACAGCTCGTTTATCAGTAGGGGTGAGCTTAGAAGGGTGGCCAGAAGAAGGTTTAGAGCGGTTGGGACAGATTTCTTGAAGCACTGTAGCCACAGTAGACTGGCCTACATTGAGTTTGGAGGCAATAGACCAGACAGAGTAATTGTTAGAAGCCAGAGAAATAATGTTTTCCTTCTGAGCAAATGGAATAGGCCGCATGGTAAATTGTGGGGATCTGATAGCATTTCAGCTGCTTATATGTATTGCAAACACAGCCATATGGCTGTAGTGCATAGCCTCTAAGGCTGTGCTGCACTGCCAAGGGCTATGCACACTGCAATTGGGCTGTGTCTGTGTTTCTGGAAGCACAGTCAAATAATTGTCCGGATGTATCTCTGACTTGTTTCTACTATATCTAAACGGACTTTGATCCGAATTGCGTAACTTTTATATATTCTTGTAGCAGAGATCAAATGCTTTGTTTTATGTACCAACACTATAATTCAAACTTTAGTATAGCAAAGGTTATTAAGCAAATACTCAAAAAGTGCGAAACATCCAGACAATTGTTTGAGTCACTGTATTGCTGGTGACAACCACGGGTCGTTATTCATTGCATCAAACCCTGTTTAGGAAAAACAAACAAAACACATTGAAATTTGCTATCACTATATTTGTGAATGCATTGAAAATGGCATCGTCAATGTTGAGTTCATACCAGGAGAACAAAACCCAGCAGATATGTTCACCAAGAATCTGGGACATGTCAAATTTGGAAAATTCCAAAGCCAATTAGGACTTCTGGGGGTGTGCCTGTTTGATACTTGAAACAGGACCTACAATGATAGTGATTGTTCTTGAGCCTCTGCTATAAGAGCCTAGTTTGCGTCTTCTGAAACAACAGTATCTTTGGAAGGAAGCATCTTTTGCATCTCCCATCACACAAACGCTGGTCATTTTTTTGAAACTTGAATCTACAGTAAGGGTCAAGATTGTTACCAGTTTATGACAGCTACTGACTAGGATCCTTCAAATACAGTCAACTCAACCAATACTTTCAACATGGTGCCCATCCGCGTCACTCTCCTTCTCGTCATCATTGCCGCCATGTCTGCACATGCATACTCTTATTGTTATGATTTTGCTTACATGTTTCTCCTTACATACCCCGGCCCGCTTACCTATGCACAATTACTCACATATGCTGCGCATCACTGCGCATTTTTCATCTTTTTCCATGCTTACTCCGTATCTCTCACGATCGTGAGAGACTTATACCTTATCTGACTCTTTCTGACTCACATCGAGTCATACTGACTCATGTACTTACTCATCATGCTGCGCATGACTCATTACTTACTCAGCATGCTGCGCATGTGCTATATTTAGAACTACTAGATAGGTATATACAGTGGGCAACAAAACCCTTCCAATGTTTGCTACTTTTCCAAAGATATGTTAATAGCTAATGAAATAAATTATGCAAAATTTTGAAAATAATATATATCATAGTTCAATCTCTTGGCTTGATGCTGACATAACCCTGGGGCTGTGCTTCCACTTTTAGCAGGTGTTTCACACAGTACAAGGTGGTAACCCATTGGAAGGGTTTTGTTGCTACCAATTTTAAAAACAGAAATACATTAATTTTAGTACTTAGTCCACTTTCCCTTAGCATCAACTACTGCCTGAATCCTTCTAGGCATTGACTCTATTAAGTTCTGGCACACCTCTGCTGGAATCTCATTCCAAACCTTCTCTACCCTTGCCCAAAGCTCTAATACTCCATTAGGTGGAGAATTATACTTGCTAAGCTCTTTTTTGACATAAACCCAAAGATGTTTAATAGGGTTCATATCAGGAGAGTTTGCTGGCCAGATTAGAACCTTCATTTTGTGGTGTTTAAACCATTCCTTGGCCATGTTGCTGGTGTGCTTGGGGTCATTGTCCTGCTGAAAAATTATATCCTTCACTTTTACCTTATAGTACTTTAGGCTAGCCTGGAGTTCCTCCTCCAGAATTGAAGTGTAAAGGACCTTGTCCATGGTACCTTCAATTCTGGTAGCATATCCAACCACATCCCATCCTATACAGCCCCACATCATAATATTTCCTCCTCCAAATTTCTGGGTTTCTTTGACACGTCGCTTGTTAAGCCCTTCCTCCTTCCCTGCCCACACTCTCTCATTCCCATCTGCCCCAAACCGGTTGATTTTAGTCTTATCAGACCAATAGACCTTTTTCCAATCATCTACAGTCCACTCCTTATGCCTCTCTGCAAACACCTTCCATGCATGAATATGCTTCTGGTCAACTGCAGGTCATTTCACCTTTCTAAAGGACTTCCAACCAGTGTATTTGAGGCCCCTGCATATTGTCTGAAGTGTGACAGTTGTGTTGGTAATATCTAGCAGCTTGGACAGCTGTAGAAATCTTGCCCATGCACATATTGAGTTTTGTGTATTCGATGTTGGCAGGCGTAAGCTTGGGAGCACAGCCACCAGATGACTTGGGAAGGTGAGGACAGTGCTTATCACGTATTCTGCTAATAGAAGCAAGGCCAATACCAGTTTTTTTATGAATATGAGTGGAGGAAAAGGTGGACCGCGTTCAGAGCTCTGTTGATGAGCTTCGGGCAATGTTTGAAAGCACGGTGGCTCAAAGTGACACCTTTGCTTTCTCCTCAAAGATACCACCGATACCAGACAACTTCCTTGGAAGAGACGCCGTTGTCGATCGCGTCGCCGAGCACATGGCGTGTGGTGACAGGAAATGCTCATGCGTATGCATTCTCGGTCCAGGTGGAATAGGCAAGACTTCAGCAGCTCTCGCCGTCCTGGACCATGTAGTAATCAAAGCCAAGTTCCCAACGACAAGTCGACTTTGGATTCCATGCATCAGCTTAACGTCACCTAGTGCCTTGTTGGCCTTCCTTGCCAGGCGACTTGGTATCTCTGGGCAGGCGGATCCCCTCCAATCGGTCCTTTCCACTCTTGAACAAAGCGACACCCCCTACATCATACTACTCAACAACTTCGAGACACCCTGGCACCCCGTTGAAGGCGCCCAGAAGTTTACGAAGGAAATTCTGCAAGCTTTGGATGCTATACCCAATCTCTCGATACTGCTCACCATGCGAGCCCGTTTGCCTCCATTGGCTCATTGGCAGGCTGAAAACCTCGATGTCCTGCCTCTGGAGGATTGCAGGCGCATCTACACCGCCATCGAATCACAGGCTGAACATACAGCAAGTGAAGACCTTGATCTCCTCCTCGAAACCATTGGACGCCTTCCATATGCAGTTACGCTCATGGCCAATCAGGCCAAGCACTCCGATGCATCACCAGCTGAAGTCCTCTTTGAGTGGCACAAGGTCGGCTCGAAGATGCTTGCCGAGGTTGAAGACCCATCCAAAGGAATGGATAGTTCGATAGAACTATCCGTGAAGAGCAAGTATGTGGCTAGTTCCACGGGAGCTCTCGAGCTACTTCAAGTGTTGTCAATGCTTCCCGCCGGCGTTTATCGGGAAGACATCTCAATTTGGCTGAAATCCTGGAACCTTGCAGCCTTGAGCACTCTACGAAACACTGCCCTTGTTGTCAGTCGAGAAGTCGAGTTAGAGGGCTCAAAGAAGACCCACTATCTCGTTCTTCCAGTTGTTCAATCTTACATGCGACAGTCAGGGCGCATCCCTCACGATGTTCGCAAAGCCACTTATGATGCCTGTTCCACATTCCTCCGCTCCCACAACTCGATGATCGAAGGCCCAAACGATTCGCGGTTCACGGCCGATATGACAGCTATTATATCGCAGGAAAGCAACCTTCAGACCATCATCATGGAGGTTTTGAAAATCGTCCAAGATCAACCGTCTGGCACCAACGAAACCTCTGCAAATATCACAGTACAATCTCCCCAAGTCACTCCAGAACAGTTGGACGCATTCCTGGTATTCGTCAGCTTTCAATACTATGCTCGTCCCCGCCTCGACGTCGCTGGGCAGCTCGTCGCTCTAGCAAAGCAGGAGGTCGAGGATACTCTACTTCACGCCCACGCACTACGTTATCTCAGCCTCATACAATACGGACTTGAAGAATTGAAGCCTGCAATTGAAGGGTTCCGACAGGCAAACGAGTTGTTCCTACAGCTTGGCCTACCCTTACAGGCTTGTGAGGCCGAGTGGTACGCGCACACATGCGTTTGTGAGATTGATTCTCTCTCACTTGCAGATCGTCTGCAGATGGCGAAGGCGACTCGTTCTCTGTGGGAAAGTCATATGGGGGACCCGTTGATGCGAGCGGCAATCTTATACTGGTCGAGCGAGCGCATGTGGGTTGCATACGGAGTGGGTAATGCTTCGCCACCAGAGGTTCTCCAGGACATGATAGAAGCCAGGGATATCTATCTCTCCCTGAATAACCGACCATGGGACCTGGGGAGATGCCTTGTCTGCCTCACGAGGTTCTACCTGGCGGAGAATAAGACCGAAGAAGCGTCCATTGTTGCTAAAGAAACTCTGAAGCTATACGACAAAGAAGGGCTTCCCGACACAGGGCGCAATCATATTTGTATGGTTCGTTGCCTCAAAAGCATGAACAACTGGGGGCCGGAGCTTCCCGCCATTTTGCAGGACGGCTTGAAGGTTGCACGCACCTATGGGTCGCCTTACTATGTCTCCCTTCTCATGGAAGAACTGGTGGAGTTATACATCGTGGAGCGGGATTGGGCGGCGGCGGAGCTGGCTTGTGAGGAGACTTTGAAGGAAAGCAGAAAAGGATCTGGTTATAGCATTGAAGCTGTCAGAGGGCGGGCGGAAACGAATCTAAGGTATATTCAAGGGAAGTTGGTGGGCTTTGAGGAGAGGCTGCGATACTTGAAACCTGACCGGTCTTAAATTTGCTGCACGACAGACCATATCCATGTACATACTTGTATTCGTATTATTCTTTACTTTCTGACGGCCCGTGTTATGCTGGTGTGTCTAATATATATTTCTTGGCCGATTTAGGCTATAGAAGTACGTAGCTGCCAAATTATTGATCGAGCGCAGGTCACCACCACTTTTACGTCTTCCTTATTGAACCTTCCTTATTGAACCAACGCCAAGTTGGCACTAAGTCTTGATTCTGGTATTAAACATAGCAGCATTGAGCCTTCGACAACCTCAGCAGCCGTTAACCACACCGGCCCGCGGAACCTTCGAAGCTTGACACCTCTGGCCGGCGCGGTAGCTCAGGCTTTGAGACGGGACGAACCAGTCTGGTGATCAAGGTTGCACATTTCCATGTTCACCTGGGGCAAGCCCACGATCTTTGCAGCGTCAAATTAATTCACACCACGCGTGAATATCGGTGATGTCGACCTCCAAATTCCGTCAGGAATTCCAGTACTTAGCGTTGACGGGTGCGGTGAAGATGGGCCGCCAGGTCAGTGTACCATATAAAGACCCTACAGTCCATCTCTGATCCCCAGCAGGTAGCCGAAGAACAGGAAGGTCCTGAGGTGGCCCATTAGCATGAAGAACCTCAGCCTCCTTGTATCCGCGCTGTGCTTGGGAATTGTTTTTGCCTCCCCTAGTGCGCCTCCCACCTCAAACATTGTTGATCTTGGATATACGAAATATCAGGGAACTTTCAATGAGACCACTAGGGTGACGAGCTTTGTTGGAATGCGATATGCCGCAGCTCCTACTGGTACGTTTCTTTTTCTGCAGAACAAACGGCACTTCTGACCGGCGTCATCATTGGGTAGGCTCACTCAGGTGGGAAGAACCCCACCCTCCTTCGCCTATGCCGGGCATTCAACTTGCAGATACTTTCGGCGACCCATGCTTGCATTCTGCTGCCGGGACCTCTCCAACTACGCCATTCAGGAATCAAACCAGCGAGGTCCTATCCAAAAGGCAGTCAGTTTACACCCCATCAGAGGATTGCCTCTTCGTGAAGTACGTCCTGCCACTACGACGGAGTTGGCCACAGATAATTGATTCTAGCCTTGATTAGTGTCTGGACACCAACAAGCTTGAGTACGAAGAAACCTTTACCCGTCATCTTCTGGATTCATGGGTATGTCGACTTCTTTGATTATATTGCTTATTTCCTCATACCCAGTGATAGAGGCGGATACGTTGCTGGAGACGCAATTGGCTACAACGGAAACGACTTGCTCAAAACATCTCAAAATGGGGTGGTTGTGGTTACGATTCAATACCGACTTGGCTTGTTTGGTTTCCTGGCTGGCAAGGAGGTAAAGAAAGGAGGCGCTTTGAATGCTGGACTGCGTACGTTGCTCAGCTTGCTCAGCTCACGCGTTGGTGACATGGCTTTTCGATTTTTCAGTGGATCAACAGTTTGCCTTGAAATGGGTCCAGCAACATGTTTGTCTATCTTTTCTCCAGATACTTCGCATTGAACTCACCAAAATACAGATCAGGAAGTTTGGAGGCGACCCCAACCGTGTAACGATTTGGGGTGAATCTGCTGGGGCGGGTTCGGTGCTACAGCATGTTGTTGCAAATGGAGGGAAGACGACACCTCCATTGTTTCGTGCAGCAATCACTAGTTCGACCTTCTTGCCATCTCAGTATTCGTATGATGACCGGGTATCTGAGGTATGTCCACACCGTGGTGGTCTCTACTTCACATGCTCAATCAACTTTCTGACATTTTCAGGCAATATATAGCGGGGTTGTTTCTCAATCTGGGTGGGTTTCTCAAACATTTTTGCTCAGACCCGCCTCGCTCACCATGCATCAGATGTTCCAAATCCCCAGACACTTTAACCTGTCTCCGACAAGCAGATGTTACGGCTCTACAGGCAGCACATGTCAACATCAGCAACAGTGGCTTTTATGGAACCTATGTCTTCGTTCCGGTCGTTGATGGAACCTTCATCCAACAACGGCCCTCAGAAGCGTTAAAACAGGGGAAGGTCAACGGGGTAAGCAGCGATATCTTTCAATTCATGGCGAGGGCATGTACTGACACTCCTTTGTGTTATAGCACGCACTCCTCTCGGTCACCAACACCTTTGAAGGAGCTCTTTTTGTCGATCCGAACACACCACCAAACGTCGACCTGTCAAACTACATCACGCAATTGTTCCCCAAATTTGGTGCAAAGGAGGTTGTAGCTACTGCAAAACAGTACCAAGGACTCGGTGATGGGCTCTTCCAGGTTACCGCTGTTATGGGTGAATGTGAGTTGATCGCGCTTTATCATGACCCCAAACTCGATTGCTGATCAAAGGTTGTAGCAATCTTCATTTGTCCAACCTACTGGCTACTGGATGCATTTGGGGGCCGTGGATTCAAGGTAATGCTAAGGCGTTTATGACGTTTGAGAATGGAGGTTGACAGGTAGTTCTTCAGGGCGAATTTGCAGTTCCTCCAGGCGGACATGGGGAAGATGTCCTGTTCTATTGGCCCTCGTATGTTCCTCCTTCAATTTTCCTCGGTTCATGCTGATGAGTGCCGTTAGTATTTACCCTCCCGCGTACAACAACTCCGACTTCGTCAAAGCCTTCACCGAATCTTTCACAGATTTTACGATCTCACTCAATCCGAACGTAAAGAGAGACCCGACGAGCATTACACCGAATTGGAGTCAATGGAGAGGTGGTGCGGAAATGTTGTTCAACAAGACCGACGGTGGGACACCGGACATCCGATCTGTGAAGACAGAGGCTGCTTTACTTCAGAGGTGCAGGTGAGTATCATATGGTCCCAGTCGGTTGGATTTGGAACTGACCAAGTTTCGTATAGGTTTTGGGAGAGTGTATCTGCGCTGACGGGGCAGTAGAAAATAATTGATTTGCTATCAATAGGGAAGCTACTGCATTGTTTCTCGATAATGCAGATAAAACCGGGCCTCTTTGAATGTTGAACCTTTGCAGGCCTCTATCCTGATGGAAGCGGGTGCACTTGCAGATTCTTTGGGACGGCACGGGCCAAAATATGCTGGATGATTATGTTCATTGCGGGGGGCCGGAAACACTCCAAGAGGCCGACACCTTGCAATGTTACAGGTAGAAGGATAAGCACGACAGATGCTCGACCTAGAAAAGTTTGCGATCACTGGTAATAAGCCACTCGACTGATGGCTCATGACCAATGACCTTCAAGGTGTCGTAGAACCATCAGGTCAAATTCCGCGGCAGTCTGAAGATACAAACGACGAGAACACTCGGTACCGAAACGGTTGGTTGAAAAAAATTTTGGCGAGAGAAGGATAGTCATTCCTTTTACTTTACACTGACTCTAAATAATATACAGATGGGTTTTACGAGCCAGTTTTTTCTTCAAAGGGTATATATGTAACATCCAAGGTCACCATCGGAGAGGAGGGCTATAACGTATCGAGGAATCCGTAGTACCTCCCTCTTTATCGTTGATGAACGCTAAATTTCCGCGTACCCGTCCAGAGATATTGGCTAGGCTTTGACCAGTTCCTTTTTTGCACTCCTTCTGTATTCCTTCAAAAGCCAGGCGTGCAGCCGGCCAGTCCTCGCTACGAACGTAGACCTCTGCAAACTCTTCAAGGAGAAGAGCAATTTCGTAGGGCAGTCCGCTCTTCTGCGCACTGGCCAAACCTTCTTGTAAGGTTGTATGAAGCTCTTGACCCCATTCGCCCTTAGTCTTCATGCAGCGAGCCTTGCAAAGATGGAAGAAGCTATCCTCTGGGAGGCGTTCTTTGGCAGTCAATTCGAGGGCTTGATCGACAAGAAGAAGAGCTTTATCGTGTTCGCTCGCCTTGAGGTAATAACGCATCAAAACGAGCTGGCTGTCCCGGAGGTCTTCTGGGAGGTGAGCGGCGGCAAAAATCTCTTGTGCTTTTAGCATGTCTTCTACGATTGTTGGATCCCCCGGTTGATTATAGGGACAGAGTAGCCATGATAGATGTGCGGTCCACGACAAGACCAAACCGTGAATAGTAGGATGTGACGAGAAGAATGGTTCCCATCGCTTCCGCATCTCGGCGGCAAGAGAAAGAAGGTGGCTTGTATGGCCGGTCTCATCTTCTGCCTCGTGAGAACAGAAGAGGATCCCTATGTCTGCATGGCATGCCTCAATGGGTTCCCCGAGGGTGAGATACAATTCCCTAGCCCCTTTATAGCCCGAAATGGCCAATGAGTCGAACCAGAGATATGCCTGTTGCACCGCCAAGCAGGAATTGGCCTGGGCTTCGTGTAAGGGATTATTCGAACGCTTCGCCAATGTGAGGGCCTGCTCAGCCATATCGAGTCGTGGTCGGGTGTGGGTTTGGTAGAATGTGAATGTGAGTAAGGCATCAAGCTGTTCTGAAGATGCGGTGGGTAATTGTTCTGAAGTGGACGAGGATGGTGTATTGCATTTGAGCTCCTGAAGTATGTCTGTCAGGATGGCCTGCAGATTGGCCTCTTGCGCCGTAATGTCTGGTAAGTCGTTCTTGTATTGAGGATCATTGGGTCCCTTAATCATTGATTTACGAGCGCGGAGAAAGTCGATGCAAGCCTTATGTGTGGACCGGCGGACAGCTTCGGATATGCGACCATGTTGTTGCATATAGGACTGCACTACTGGTAGCACCAACAGGTGAATTCTTGCCACCCCTTCTACAGTCAACTCGCGAGATATAACGAGTGCAGCATTGCGGAGGATGCTTAATGCACTGAGTCTCCATGACTTCATCCAGACCGAGAGGTCGTCCTGATAAACACCTCCGGGGAGCATGGAGAGGGCTTGAAGCAGTTCGGTGGCACCTGCCGATTGCGTGACATATTTGCTTTTGACGGACAACTCGATGGAGTTGTCCATGCTCTTTGAAGTATCTTCGACATCGGTGAGCATCTCGGAGCCAATTGCCTGCCATTCGGACAGCATTTGCGACGGCGAAGCACTGGCGTATTTGGCTTGAGTAGCGAGTAGTGTTACAGCGTAGGGGAGGCGACCAATAGCTTCAAGGAGTGGGTCGAGTTCTTCTGCTTGCTCTTCTCGTTGCCTGATCGCCGTGTATACACGTCGGGAATCTTCAAGCGACAAGATATCCAGGCGCTCAGCCTGCCAATGTGGTAGGGGAGGGAATTCGGAGCGCATTGTCACCATGATGGAGATGTTTGATAAGGTGTCAAGAGCCTGCAGGATGTTCCTCGTTAGGCTCTGATCGCCCTCTACTGGATGCCAAGGGGTCTCAAAGTTGTCGAGGAGAATGATGGTGGGGTTCGTCTGCTGCTCAAGGGTGGAGACCACTGCTTGTAGCGGATCGGATTGGCTGGCAACGCCCAAACAACGGGCGAGGAATGCCAGAAGAGCGCTGGGGGATGTAAGGCTGATACATGGCACCCAGATGCGATTCCTGGTGAATTTGGCTTTGACAGCAGGATGTTCTACGACCGCGAGTGCTGTTGAGGTTTTTCCCATTCCTCCTGGGCCTAGTACACACACGCGGGTGCGTTTTGTGTTTCCGCTAGTGAGTTCGGTGGCGATGCGGTCGACAACAGCATCTCTGCCAAGGAGGAATCCAGGTGCTGGGGGCATTCTAGTGGAGACTGCGAAGTGGTCGGTTTCAGATCCAGTCCTCTCTAGCATCACCTTGAGTTCGTCGACAGAACTTTTCATTTCGCGGACTTCAACTTCAATGTGCTCAACCTTTCGAGCGACTACTTTGGTAAGACCGTAAATCTCTTCCAATTGATTCTGGATGTTTGTAAGATCTTCTGCGGCGTGTATTCCACGAAGGGTCTGTTAGAAAGCGGCTATGAATCCAATGTTCTAGGAATCGACACTGGCAGAAAACCTCACCTGAAAGCGATCAATCCCATCCTGGAAACAGCTAACGCATTCATCGATAGTCTTCATGTTCGTATCGGGGAGGAGAGTCGTTAGAACAACATTTTGATTGCCAATTGCTTGGAGACGTGTTGTAATGGAAGTAAGGCAGCTTGAAGAGCAACAGATATCAGTAAGCGCCCAAATACACGTGGGGAAGACCTACAGCTTCAAATCTTGAAGTTCATCCATCAGATTTCGCGAGGTCTTGAGCATAGGATTATCGTTTGGATCCTTCGCAATTTTGGCGATGACCAAGAGGAAGCTTGCGACTCTGTTTTTGAGCTCTGCCACCCGTTCCTGCACTTCGTTTATAGTCTGAGATGGTCAAGATCGTCAGTCTAATGTACAGTCAGAAACGATGAAGTACCTACTTCACATGTACTGATGATGGACAGACCAATGTCCAGGATCTCCTTGACGAGAGGAACCCCAACTAGACCCACTACACCACTCAGGATGTCGATTGTCCGCTTGGTGGCTTCAATGGCATATTCTTTTCCTGAGGGTGTAAGGTCTTTGATCGATTCAGTTTGACCTGTAGAGTTTGTTGTGTCTGGAACAGGTGGCGTTGGCTTCTGAAGCAAAGGTGAGAACTGCAGTTTCCAGCAAGCTTAAATCGTGTTACCTCTACATCCCGCTTGACCTTTCGAGTCTTCCGTCTTTGGAACCACGAGAAACATCCTGCTTCATGAGTGTCCATGGGCTCTAGCCTGTGCAACTCCAAGGGCGACGGGGTCCGAGTTCAAGTTGGTAACATGCTGCACAGGCGAATGAGCGCTCATGCGGTGCCTGGACATGGTCCAAGCGGCATAAGAAAATTATAGTTGATTGGGTGGATTCCCCTCGTTATTTGTGTGCGTGAAGACATCTTGAAATAGGTCTTGTAGTAGGAATGAAGGCGAGAGGGCCAGTGAAAGCAACCTGTCCAGGTCCAACCGAGTTTTGGCGAATCTCTGAGCATCTCGGAACATAATTGTTTATTTCAGTTCCTGCGGACAAATAATGCGTACGCGTGCAGCCACACCAATTCACAACGATTGACGGTCTACACTAGATATCGACCGCACACAAGTGCTACACGAGGAATCAACTGTTATATGTAATTTCCTATTAATTGATGCAAATCGGCCGGACGAGTATTACTGTATTGCGTAGTATATGGCCTCATTATAAGGCAGGGCCATTTAGGGCAGGCCAACGCGTTGTTACGGCAACTTCCAATCGCGCTTGCGCTTGAACCTGGCTTGGATGATTTTCCAAGGACGACGAGCAGCAACGTTGGGTTGGATGATTCCAATGCAATCCTAGAATTCGTGAAAGCTTCGAGAACATTAGAGTTTCTCCGCCACCCGCATGCAAGCGATAAGCTCAAGTTTCAATATCCTAAAGAATTCACCACGCCAACATCCACAGCTCGTTCCGGACTTTCAGGGCGAACACAGTGCGGCCGTGAATGGCCTTGCTAGGCGACTGTTCTCTTGAAATCTTTGAAGGTTGAGGTGAAGTTAAGACGGGTTTGTCGCCAACTGATGCTCGTTGTGAGCTCGGAAGAACGGTTGTGTTACAATTCGAGACACTTCCTTCCCAGGTTCCGAACGTTGCAAATATGAAGACGGGCTTCGACCTGAATAGGCATCCTCAAGTTGTTCCGGCCCTTCATTCGGATTTCTAATCAGCTGGAACGGCTGAGGTACGACCTCTTATTAATGTCTAATCATAGAATGTACTGATGGTAGACTGTAGGCAACTCACCGGGGGTCCGGAATCGATTATAAACAACCTAATACCCAACTGAAACTCTATTGCCGACTGCTTTAGCCCTCGATAGTCGACTGTGATCGACCACAAGAAGCAAGAGCACTTTTGAAGATGCCTGAACAGCTTACTTTATACGCTGCAAAGGTTCGTCGACGATTACCAATCTTCATTATTAGCATGTCAATCTCATAGCGGAACCTAGCTTTGCCCCTACTGTCATCGAGTAAGTGTTGCCCAGCGCTGCACACATTGTTGACTAAGAAGGTCACCCAAAGGTCGATATAGCTTTGGCAGAGTCTGGTTTGCAATACAACCGTTTCATCTTCGAGCTAGACAACAAGCCGGAATGGTACACATCCCAAGTGAACGCAGCGAACAAAGTACGTCCGGCATTGTATTTCTTGGAACATTCAGCATCTGACTGCCTGTAGGTACCAGCAGTGGCATATGGCGGACCAGCCGTTCCTGAGGGCCAACCTCCCTCCCCAGAATCCGTCAAAATCACAGAATCGCTCGTTCTCTTGGAGTTTATCGCGGATCTTTCACTCCAGCAACAATCTGCGGGCGTCAAACCCCTTCTACCTACCGACCCTGTCCGCCGCTCCAGAGCCCGTTTCTTCATCGAGACCATCTCGACGACCCTCCTACCCGCTTTCCAGAATGTTGCAATTTTCGGCAAGGAGCACGAGAAATTATTTGCGGCCATCGAGAGAGCCCAGGAACTGCTTCCAAATGACGCTGATTTCGCTATTGGGAATGAGTTCACGATCGCTGATGCTGCCATCACACCATTCTTCGCAAGATTGGAGGTTGCACTCCGCAACGTTCCGGGAGACGAGGCTGGGCAGCAGACACTGAATACTCTGGAGACGGACCCGAAGTTTGAGAGGTACAGAAGGTACTGGGCGAAGATCAAGGAGAGGGAGAGCTTCAAGAAGACGTTTGATGAGGTATGCACTTCTTTGTGCCCCATGATTTCGTTGCTAACTCCTGACTGCTGTTCTAGGAGTACATCAAGGAGAAATTGGTCGAAAGGATCATAGCTTACAGAGGCATCAAGCAGTGAAATTGTGACGAACCACGCACATTGTCCTGCTCTTCACATGTTATAACATAGGCCGATTCAAGGAATCAATTCCCTTGCCCATCCCCCATGACCCTGTGACTGTGTTATCAGGCGGAGATAGCTTGCAATTCACCTTTCTTTTGAACCAGATATACAACCAACCAACATTGGACAATCGACCTCCCGCCTCAAGCCTTGCGCCCGTCCGTCGCGTCGGTGGAGGTACCCATGAAGTTCTCGGTTGATGATCTCGCTCACAATCTCAATGTGCACGCGACGGAGCTCGAAGTGAAGAGTTTCTACTCTGAGCATGAGTGAAACAACCCCAACGAATATCAGCGATTCGTCATGGTTTTCACTGCGCTTGAGTTTCGTGACCACAAAAACACACACTTTGCACGCGCCTGACGGTCTCAAGCCAGGAATCTGAAGACTCGCCAGAGCCGGTGTCGCCAGCACATCCTCTTCACAGGAGCTAAGGTTCCTCCATCTATGTCCCCAGTCACACCCCCGTGTCTCGCAACACACTGGGGTTGGTATAGCAAATTGCAAAAATAGTTTTGGAAGAGCCTTGAGGCTGGCCATATGAACTGTTTCTCATGGAACCGAACAAAGGCAGTTAATTAATTACCCTCTCACAGGCGGCCTGGTAGTGATGGAAATCGGAATGGCTCGCTCTGGCCTGGGCTCAACCTACGACTCATACTGGCGCATACGTATGTATGCAAGTTCATAGTGCAATGACCGTCCCACAAGTGGCCCTCTGACAGAGCGCTGTCGGCTGAACGTCATCCTTGGCAGGACCAATGCATCACGGAGCTTATGTTTCTAAAGCGAATAAACCAATCAATTTCGATTTGCTCACGGACGCACGGCGATGGCATGCTCTCTTCGACGGATGTTCCCTGCGCCTGAGCACTGGTGGCACATGTATACTCTCAGGCTCGGTGGTCGAAGGTTCAGCAATGGTTGGCTTTCCAGTCGACTCTCTACAGCGCTACCACTTGACTGCTAGGGGAGCCAAACAAGGCCAGGGAGATTAACATGCGCCTCATTTCAGTCGTGATGATACATATGATGCCCCACACCCTTCTCCCCAACCAATTTCAACACGATACTTCTGTCAGGTTCGCCTGCCCCGCCGGCGCTCAGCGTTCATTACCATTGCCAAGCCCCAACACGGTGGTTCGACAATTCCTGAACGGTAAGGGAACCTGTTCATCATATATAAAGACGCCGCTGTAAGAGCTGGAGCAGCTTCGGGTCTTCTTCCTCTACAATGTTCAAATCCACTGCCTTCTCCCTCGTACTCCTCACCGCCGTTCTTTTTGGCAGTGGCGCTTCAGCGCAAGCACCTGTAGCTTCAATCAGTTCTGCAGAGTCATCAAAATGCCTCACTGTCCGCGGGTCTCAGTTTAAGGACGGTACTGCCGTCGAAATGTAGATTTTGACATCCGATATCATGTTTATCTCCTTTTCTTACATTTTGTTTTATAGGCAAGACTGCGTCTATAATCGTCCAGCTCAAAAGTGGGAAATCTTTTCTGGCCTCACCGAGGTCATAATCGAAGCCTCAGGCCGACGGTTCTGTCTTGATGCGAAAGATGGTGAGTGCTGTTGATGTTTAAATGGGTTGAGCTGAGAGCTGAAATCGTATGTTCCCCACACCAGTCGACGCCTCCAGCCCAGTCGTGCTCTGGGAGTGCAATCAAAACCCATGGCAGCAATGGATCTTTAGTGATGATGGATTGCTTACACTCGCCAACAATACCAGTTCGTTTGCCCCGGCTTCTCCGCTCCTGTTGACTGTTACTGAAACTCGTTTTTAATAAGACCTGTGCCTTGAAGTTCCTGGGCACAGCACTCAGAATGGCGTACAGGTAGTGACGTACGATTGCAATGGAGGCTTGAATCAGGTCTGGAACTTGAACTAGTGAGGAATAGTTAGTGCCCTGATAATATTAGCACATTTCACTATACCTGTGACGTGATAATTTTTTCTCTCGTCGTAATATAAAAATGATTATTAGTGTTCCATGACACCAACTTGAAAGGTTGCATGGAAAGGGTGGCCAGTCCCAAGCTTTACCGCATTTGGATGCTGACTCATCTGTGTCGTGGCTCTACTGTCATGCTGAAGAACTTCATGCAACAGCTAAGAACCCTCCAAAAAGGTCGACATCGTTTTATATTCGAGCTGGATAAAAAGCCAGAATGGTACACATCCAAAGTGAACGCTGCCAACAAAGTACATCTGATATCATATTTCTTGGAATATTCACAGCTGACTGTCTGTAGGTACCGGAGGTTCTGGAGGGCCAATCTACCTCCCCATAATCCTTCAAAATCACTGAATCGCTCGTTCTCTTGGAGTTCATCAATCCGCTGGCGTCCAAGTCCTCGTGCCTACCGACCCTGTCCGCTGCTCCAAAGCCCGTTTCTTCATCGAGACCATCTCAACAACGCCTTCCAGAATGTTGCCATTTTCGGCAAGGAGCACGAGAAGCTATTTGTGGCCATTGAGGAATGCGCAAGAACCACTCCCGAACGATGCTGATTCTGCCGTTGGGAACGAGTCGCGATCGCCGATGCCATCACACCATTCTTCGCAAGGCCGGAGGTTGTAGTCCGCAACGTTCTTGGAGACGAGGCTGGGCAGCAGATACTGAATACCTGGAGAGGACCTGAAGTTTGAGCGGTACAGATGGTACTGGGCAATGATCGAGGAGGAGAGAAACAGGAAGACATTTTGACGACGTAGGCATTTCTTCCACTGGAGTCCCTTGCCACCCTTGCTGAGCCCTTGACCCCTTTTCTAGGAGTACATCAAGGAGAAGTTGGTCGAAGGAATCATGGCTTATAGGGCACTGAGCAGTGAACTTGTGACGAACTGATGCACATTTGTTCTGCTAACATAACCGATTTGAGAAATCAGTTCCCTCGCCCATGCCCCATGACCTTGTGACTGTGTTATAAGGCGGAAGTACGTGTATCCTTTGCCCACGCCTCTCTTGAACCAGATAAACAACCAACCAACATGGGACATTCGACCTCCCGCCCTGCTGATGCTCATTTCTCGCGTTCTCCTACCCCAATTGACGCGTCTGGCGCGTCCGAGGAGGTACCAATCAAATTCTCACCCAACGATTTTACTCAGAGTCTCAACGCACACGCGACTGAGCTCGAGGCGAAACGGTTCTACTCTGAGCATGAGTGGAACAACCTCAACGAATATCAACGATTCGTCATAATTTCCACTGCGTTTGAGTTTCGCGATCGCAATGGACAGGCTTTGGACGCGTCTGACGCGTCAAACAGGGGCCGGAGCAAACCAACCACCACAAGCTGGGGGTTAGAAGACTCCCAAGAGCCGGCGTCGCGCCCCCAGTACACCGTGAAGGACAGGCAAGAATGGTATCAGGCGTTGCATAAAGCGCGGTATGACCGAGAGGCTAAACGCCAGTGGGGAGACCAGCTCTACGCCGGGAAACTGCCACGGATGAACAAGGTCGGTGGACTATCAGTCAAGACCGATTGTCCCACCACTGACACTTGACCTCTTCAACAGAATTGCGTACAATGCAGCGACGCTGGAGTTGCTTGCATTCGCGATGGGGACAAGGTCGTCTGTCAACATTGTACTAATGGTCGGTGTCGAATTCGATGCGAACACGTCGTGCGATTCTACGTGGATTACGCGTCTAAAAAGCTTCAAATCAGCGTTTCAGAGGCCCGGACACGATATCGTGTCATGGGTGGCGCCCGGCGTTCGATGCTTCCAGAAATCCAACTAACTCGCAATGCGGGAAACGAACCAGAGGAAGGTGAAACGCGTCATGGACAAGCCGTGAATCCGCCTTCCTATTCCGCCTTTAAGCCGCTCCCTCCACTACACAGAAATCTGGCAACGGTAGACAAGAGTGCCACTTTGCCCAGCATTAGCAGAGCACGCCGTGAGGCCTGTCAGTCTCCACGCCAGCACATCCCTCTGAATCGTTTGGCCTCCCCTATCAGGAGCCAAGGTTCCTCCGAATACGTCCCCAGCCGATCGAGCTCACCTTTCCCTGTGTCTCACACTACTCGGGCCTCAAACACTTTACCTGTTGCTTTGGAGGAGGCCCCAATCAACTTTTCTGTCGACGAAATATCTGGGGATCTCACCTTTCAGGAGACAGAAATCGAGGCCCGGCGCTTCTATTCTGGGCGCGAGTGGGTTGCCTTGAATGACTATCAGCGAAGGGTCATAGCCTCCAAGGCTGTCGAATTCCGTGACCGTAACAGGCACGGGTTGGAAGCGTCTGATTTGATTCGCATGGACATTCCGAATCCGTACTCAAAGATAAACAATGAAGGCTTGGAAGAGTGGCCAGCAGCCCTGAACGGGATTCAGGCCACGAAGCAAGAGGAAGAAGAATGGCGTCAAGTAATGTGGGACGCGATGTATGACCGACTTGCCCAACGTCAATGGGGCGATCGGCTCTATGCTGGAAAATTGAAGATGTCGAAGGTGAGTATATATATCAGCTTTTTGATTAAGCCCACTTTTGACACCTTCGTTGACAGAACTGTTCAAGTTGCATCAGGGCTAGAATTCCTTGCGTTCGCAAAGCAAACACGGTTGTCTGCACCAATTGCCGCGAGCGGCGAGCAAGTTGCAGGTGCCAACACCTTGAACGATTCTATGCGGACTACGCCTCCCGAAAGCTTAATATCAACCTCTCGGTCGCTTTGGCGCGTTACAGCCTCTTAGGAGGCGCGACACGCGATTCTCGTGACACGATAACTCCTGAACCTAGGTCGAACTCAAGGGATATTCGAGAGACACCAGCTGAGGCCACGACGCGCCATGCACTATCCAATCGCCAAGTCGTCAATGGGGCCAAAATTGCCGCAGCATCTGAAGACTCGGGTCTATCCTCTTGTCATCAACCAACTTGGGTTCAACCCCCGGGCTCCCCTTCTGGGAGTGATAAATCCATTGAAGTTATCGCCCACCGAGCTGTCCCATCCTCATCCTTGTGTCGAAGGAAAGGTGCTTCTGGGTCCGACCTTCGATCCCTCTCAACGAGCACTGGTAGCCACTGGAAACGGAGAAGCGAACAACTAGACAAGCAACTAGAAGAAGCTAATCACATTTCAAATTATCGATACAGCAGTGAGTGCCCTGCCACATTTTTTCTTTCTGATCGGCTCATGGTTGCGAAACCCCAGCCGTTCGTGCCTTGGCCGAGAATCTTTTCCGCGAGGTCTCCAATGCTCGGTCTATCCTCAAATCTTCCATTCCTTCGCTCCCAGATGAATCCTCATCTTCGAGCAAGATTTATATTCCCACCCCCGCCAGAGCATTGTCCGAGCAAGACGAACGCTTAAGGGCGGCATTGTCGGCTTATCGAAAGGGACTCCAGGATCTCGAGGGGGCGAAGTAGCCTTGCTTCCTCCGCATGGCAGATCACGAAGAGTCCGTGCCTAACCATGTACATTCAGAATTTACGTCGTGGCTTCCTTCTTCACATCTATGTTTATGTTTTCACGAACAGATCCAAGCTCAAGTACCGCTTGACCAGTATCACAGTTATGTCTATTCTTCGTCGGAATGTATCTACGTTGGACTGCGGTAGTCCGCTCGATTATCAAACAATATTGATATATTGTTGAGAGGCTTGGGGATGGTTAAGAGGTGCAAGAACATGGCATGTCATTGAAAATCTGGACAACTGGTGATGAAGGGGGTAGATTTCAATACTTCCCTATCTAGGTGTCGATACCAAGTTCGCCGCTTGTCAATCAACGTCGATAATCTGGGGTGCTGTATCTTAGGCGGGCGCTCAGGATATACATATTGGTTACTGGTGCCAAGCTCCTATTCGTTCCTCCCGAGTTTCCATCCTATCGTCTTCTGACATGGGGCAAACAGCTTCCCAGTCTACCTATGGACACTCTGTGTTGCCTGCATCGCGTGATGGCGGTGCTGACTTGGACAATGAAATCGCTCTCTCTCGTCTACGGAAACAAGTACTAGTAGGTGGCCCGATCGCGAAAATTGTGTATGCCGATTGTAGATGCCGATCTCAGGCCCCGCAATCCAGTAAGAAAGACCAGCAGTATAACACCAGAAACATTGGAGATGGATCAACCAAATCCGTTCGTGACCATCGATGAGTATGGCCTGGAAGTATGGCCTGATGCGGGGGTAGGCACCAAAATGACGGAGAACGAAAATAAAGAGTTCCGAGAAGTCCTTTGGTACGCTATGCACGACGTCGCAGCCCAATGCCAATGGGCCGGGAGATTTTATGGCGGAAGAATCCGCATGGCGAAGGTGCCTTTTCGAATGAGTTCATCTAGTTGCAAGAGAGGCCCAAGGGCCACCTGAAAGTACTGTCACGACCATAGACAACACGGCGTCAGATGTCAGCACCTCGAGCATTATTATGTGGATTACGCTTCCCGCAGAATGAACATCGACTTATCTGTCTCTATGGCTCGCTTTCGTATTGCCGGAGGGCCGACTCGAGAAAGTAAGGCAAGGGACAGTTCAAAGGGCCATGTCGGCGATACCGATCACCCCTCTTTTGCAAGACGGGGGTGTTCTTGGGCCACACAGACGAAGTACCAGGGTACAAAACACCAGAACGAGCGGTGTCGGGACGAAGAACACTCGAGGGTCAGGACTTCCCGAAACTACTTTATCGATCCCTACCTAAGGACCGCCTTCTAAAATATGGCAGTCAGCTCAACCTACCGTCCGTCCTCCCAGTCCATCCCCTTCCGTTATCGAGATAGTGCCTGCTAAAGCTGCTCCTGGGCCCAGCCAATGGTCGGAGAACTCGGTTACTCGTGACGAAGTGCCCGAGGCGGTGCCAATGGTTATGGCCAAAGTGCAACGAGATGATGAGGTGAGCCATATAGCAGAGGTCGGTGCGTTGAAGGAACGGTTGAAGGTGAACCAGGATCGGCGCCAATCCCTTCGGAAACAGTACCAGGATCATCCTGATTTATGAGAATGCTCCCCAACCGAAAGATTCATCCATCATTTCAGAACTTCGTTCAGTATCGCAGACCTTTTTCCACGAGGTTGCTGATGCTCAGTCCGTACTCGAGGTGTCTCTCGGGTCTGCTAATGAAGCGCCGGAGTCGGTCAAAACATTGACCGAACAGGAGAAATATCTGCGTGCGGCGTCTTTGAGGTATCGCCAGGGTTTGTGGGCAACAAAGAACTCCAATTTACCTGAACTGAATCCTTCGGGTTGCTGTAGTCTGATTCTCCGCCTCATTCGCTTTCCGAAAAAAAATTGCAACATTACTAGGTGTAACCAATACGGAATGTAGTGAAGTGTTCGGTAGAATAAATGTCGGTTGATGTAGATAAATGATGTGCCTACACGGAAACTCATTACTCATTGCGATTCCCTGAGATGCCACGGTCTGCATTGTACATCGATATCCGTCCATGAGGGGAAGAAGGAATGATGGATTCAAACTGCTTGAGCAGGCGATTCATCTCCATTGGTAAGACGTCCTGGTAATACCAAGGGTCGAAGGGTAGATCCTTGTCCCGCCGGTTTCATCTGCTCATCCGGTTGAACATCCGCAAGAGCCATATCGACATGACCTGGGATTATGGAAGCGTCTTCTAGAAGGGATGATACCGGCGCGGGTGGTAATCGTTTGGACGCAAGATTCTCAGCTTCATACATCTCGGCCGAGACGGGAACCAAGTCTGAAACAACGCGGGCTGCTGTAGAGGAGTACATAGTAGATGAGTCACTTGAACAATGCTCATCATAATTCGGAACATGAATACTCACCTGACGACTCCTTCAGCAGTTCATTTCCACTTGGAACAACCTTGGCGGCTGTCGATTGGCTAGAGACTGCCACATTTCCCACATCTCGGAGGACAGAAAAAGGTTCCCTTGAAGCACGTTTGTTCCCAAGTACATCACCCAGACCCGGAAGATCATCATCTTCATTAAAGCTAACAGTCGGTGGAAGGCATGGGGCGGAGTCCTGGGTATGAATTGCCCCATACTCGTTCTCATCTTCACATCGGGAAGGGGAAGTAGATTCCTTTTCTGTATGTGATGGCGTGCTGTTCATATCCGCAGAGCACGTCGAGTTATCAGTCCTAGCCGAAGTGGAATGGGCGCTCGGAGATGTCACCAGGATCTTAAGAGAGCGTGGTGGTGGAGGTAGACCCGAGGAAGATGATCTACAGGGGTCAGGAACAAGAAGAGAGCTGGGATCGAGTGGAATATCAGCTATGGCCAGATCGTATATCGTCGTCGTAGTGACAGGATTCTTTGAAACTGAAGTTACAGCACTCCGAAGGTTTGAGAGACGATTCTTGTTCAGATTAGGTTCCTGAGCCAAAGCAACTTGTTCGTAGACCTCAAAGTCATAAACTGTCGACTTCGAGACGTCACCAAACGCGATGCCTGGTTCATAGAAGCTATTGCCGTTTAATGCAAATGGATCCGCGGCATCAAAAGCGTCCTGAGTCTCTGGGCCAAGCTCTGGTTCCTTCTCCTGTGAGCTAGCCTTTCCATTCCTAATGATGTTCGTAACAGCTTCCAAAGGGCTTCGAGGACTCAGCAAGATCATAGCGCGAGAAGCCCTTGGGCTGATAGTAGGCGATAGGGAAAGAAGAGAATCGCCCAGACTAGTTTGAGATGTGAGAAGGGGCGAGCCTTTGAAACCCCGCCTTTTTGCTAATCGGCCTAGTTCAATAGATACACTGTGAGGTTTGTTTCCGCCAGGTAGGCTCGTCGCGGAGACTTGGGCTCCATCAGAAAGACTGGGCTTGTGTCGTGAAGCTGGACTGTGCGAGATAGTTGGTGACTCAATTGATGTCAAAGAAGTTGTTGACGTTCTATGAGCAGAGAAAGTAGGCGACAGAAAGCCAGTATTTGGAGTGCCGGTGGAGCTTCCTGTTGCTTCTCGATGAATACTGGCTACGGATATGGATGATGCCTTCTTCTTCAGGAAAGGAAGTTGCCCTTTACGTCCAGCGTGCGTGGGCCTAGGAGGATCCTGATGCTTTCCCTCAAATTTCAGACTTTCACGGGCAGAGACCCTTTGAGGTAGGTGTAGTTGGCGTGGAGGCCCGCTCGCTAGCCCTCGTGTGAAGTCTATTGGCGAGGTTAGATGGACAGTGACTCGGTTTAGGTAGCGGCACACCTCTATCAGAGCTTAACCTAGGGGTCACCGTTTGTATTCTAACTTGTGGCGAATTCGGGTATGAGAAAGGAAGGTCGGTAGGTGCTTGGTAGGAGTCCTGCAGGTTCGCAAAGGAATATACTGCTTGGACCATCCAGGTGAAAGCCTGACAAACCGCCTGATACAGTCGCTTGAAGAAGCCAGTGAACCCGTCCATATCCCCTCAAACGATGCCGGCGAGTTCGGTCAGGATGTTTGAAGAACGGCGAGCTGGAGCACGGTATAGAAATGCAGCTTCGAAACTTTCAATTGATACTGCGTCGAGGGTGGTCAACGATCAAATTGGCTGTAACGTATGTAAGCACCCATGCGGTCTAGCTTTCCAAAACATGTCATGAAGGAATGTGCCATCGACACTGAAGACATGCTGAGGACGACCATGGGTGATCGTCTTTTGCTTTTCCTCTTCGGTTTACGTGTTGATTTGTGTGAGATTAGCGCCACCATCAACCTCATGGCTGGCTTCATTTGCAACAGGTCTGCAGAAACCTCCTTGTCTCCGTGTCCAAATCTCATTAATTTCAAGATTTCGCATCGTTTCCGATCATATTCCTGGCACATTTTCTTCGTATCCTTCCAGATGCCTTCTGGCGGTGTCCTTTCTGCAACGAGGAGTGATTTTGAAAGCAGTCAGGGAAAGTTTTTAGGGCCTCCAGCACTTTGTTCGCACCCATCACTGCCACCACGGCCAGCTTCGAATACACTTCTCCTTCCGTCAAAATGTATAAAAGGCCACTGTCAGGTCAGAGGCTGCCTGTTTCCCATTTCTCTCCTCCCCTTCTCTATCGTTTTCTCTGCACCAAATGGCGCCAAAAACTCATAAGTGGATCTCTGGTTGGTTTCTGCTTACTGCCCCTTTGATGTTATGGGATGCTGGCTATTGCTTGATGCGGTAAGTAATTCGAAAATCCTCATTTTTAGACTTAGGCTCATTTACTTTTAGGCCACGTTCCATGGTGGGAGGTGACCTGCATTGGCTCTGGAAGTTTTATGACATATACGGAAGAGTCGACCACGTACGCCCGTTTCTTGTTCGATATGAAACGGCTTCGCTCATGTGATGCTCAGGTATATGGTGTGGATGCATTCAATAATGGCGATGGATTTGCGGGAGGAGCAGGTCGGTCTTGATTGCCATAGCGAAGCTGTTTTCTTACACTTACCGCCGTCCTTTAGCCGTTATGAACGTCCTCGAAATTCTCACCAACGTAGGTCCACCACCAATCTAGGCAATGCATATCAATCACACATTCCCCAACCAGCTCATCTATCTATATCTCGTTCATATCAAATCCTCAAACCTCGCACCATTATTTGGGTATACGGGCGCCGTCATGACTCTCGCCAAGACCATCTTATACGTCACCCAAGAATATTTTTGCAGTGGCTGCTCTGTCGGACACAATGATTTCATGACCACCTTCTTTTTCTGGATCATGCCCAATACGTGCGTAGCTTCCCCAGCTTCATTAACTTCCCAACTTTAACTAACTCACATTCGATCGACTCAGTGTGTGGATCATTTTCTGTACCTCAATCATTTGGAGTTTGGGAAAGGATATTGCTTCCTTTATGAATGCTCCAACTGGCAAGGAGCTTCATAATGGAAAGATAGAATGAATTCCGGAGAAAAGAGAAGATTCTGAAGATGACTTTACCGTACGTAATGAAACGGCGGTCTTATTGTACTGCGTATGATTCTACTGCCATGTTTTGTAGAGTGTTCCCACACGAATGTAGCGATATTTGAGCCTCGTATTTCTCCGTTCCATGGACTTGCGTCTCGACTTCAGGGGTTTTATTATCAAGGTGTCCATATCTGAAGCCTACGATGCGAGGATCATCGCGGAGTAATCTTCCTTTTTCTGCAAGCCTTCAGCCCCTGATCACTATAGTTTCCAGCACCACACTGCCATTGAACCGCGGCCGTGAAACGAAGCCCACTCATCGTAATAGATAGAGGTGAGGATTAGTAGCCGGTCTATATGGAGAAAGACACGCGCTTAACGTATCTTTGATAGATAGATATGCTATCTTATGCCATCCTCTCTGCCGACACTCAGGAACAAGGCAGACACTATAGAAAGGTGAAGCGGTCCTTGATCGAGTTGGCCCTCCGCCTTCGGCTCAAAGATGAGGAAAGCCTCAGGTCGATATTTATCAGCCCCTTGCACATGACATAACATTCCTCCAGCAACTGGGAGCTCGTTCACTTCCCTCGGGCAGGAGAGAACTCAGCTAGGCAAGAACTCGACAAGTTATCGACGGTTTTGTCCATCTAACGAAGTCCCACTCGACACCCACCTGAAATAGGCTGAAAACGTATGGAAACGTCGTCCTTGAGTGCATATGACCTGATCTCTACACCCTACTGGCGCTGAGTACACGGGATATTGATGCGGCTACTCAGTCCATACCGGTAAAAAGGAAGTTAGCGACCGCAAATCGCTATATAAGATCCTTGCTGGGAATATGGAGAAACTTCTGCATAAACCCAGTGCCACCACCAGCCTTCCCCAGCGCCGAGCGAGAGAAAGGCAAGATGGTGACACAAACACCTGAGGCGACAATTACTCACCTTACACTTGATGGGACATTGGGCGCGCTAGAGGTTGGGATACTGGTGGGGATGTTTCTGTTCGGGCTTGAGACGGTGCAGACGTTCACTTATTATCAGTACGTAGTATGTGTTCTGAAGACTAGGGGTGATCTAACACTCATTCCTTCCGGTCGATTACAGGAAATTCCCTAATGATTCGCTGAGGCTGAAGCTATTCGTACGTGAGGGTGAACCTAGTCTGGATGCCCCGTTGAGTGTGATTTTATGTGTTAGGTTGCGTGGGTGTGGCTGCTGGAACTAGCGCATACGGCCCTTTCATCACATTCAATATACTGGGTATGAGTTTCCATTTGCCTCGGACTTCCCAGACTGACCAGAGATTATAGCTGAGTGTAACCAAATATGGCCATCCAGAGACACTAGTGCACTTTCCGATAACCACGTCGATTGTCTGTGTCCTATCGGGCTTGATTGGACCAGCCATACAGGTACCGTCTCTCTCCTAAGGGTGGTTACACCTCGTGTCGCTAACTCTTCATCCCAGGCTTTCTTTGCCTATCGCATTCTTGTCCTCTCAGAGAGCTACATCATTCCCGTCATTTGCTGGATCCTATCATTTGCCCGTGGCGTTAGCCTTTTTGGCGTTGCTGCGATCACAATCACCCATTCTGTCGTGGAATTCAGAAGGGACGTCTATTGGTTACCCGTATTCGTGACCACAGTTTCAGCAGCCCTGGATATAACAATCGCAGGCACCCTCACGTACTATCTATGGCAGAGGAGGGAGGCTGATTTCAAGGGGTACGCCTCATTTCTCCTGGATGATGGTCAGGTTTGACCGTGTTACAGCACTCAGCAGATCATCGATCAGGTTATAAGATACACCATCCGTGAGTAACTTCTCTTTTCCGAAAATAACTCTGGCTGATATCGGGAATAGAGACGGGGCTATTAACAAGGTGTGTTGCACGTAGATGGGGGCGGGTGGCAAAAGAAACTGATCGGAGGATTGGGTAGCATTGCGACATTAACGTTGCTGATCACGGTAAGCGACCTCGTGGATTCATGGCTGGCTTTCATACTAAAAACTTCCATGCAGTTCATCACACAAAGCACAAATTTTGCGTGGTTAGGTTTGTTCTACGTTATATCACGACGTGAGGCTTGTGTCTTCCGTTTCATTTAACCACTGACGAACGTCCGATGAAGTCTTTGCCAACTCTTTAATGGCTTCGTAGGAACTTTCATTTCTTGCTCAGTCCATTGAAATTGACTCTCTAACCAGCCTGAATGCGCGAGCTGGCTTGCGTCGCTTCGTAGCTGAACCTGGCGAAACAAACCTCGAGGCGAGCGCACGAATACCGACCGTAAGCCATAATGTTTTCAGCATTCTTCTAATCTAACCGAGTTCAAAGTTCATGCCAGCTACGGGGACCATAATCAACATCGAAATGTCAACGTACCAAGATAGTAATTCCTCAGCTCGTATGGACGAATTGAAGTCGTACCGTGGCGATGTTTGAATTGTCAGGACTCACGCAACAATCATTACTAAAGGAAAAGTCGTGTATAATATAATTTGAAGAATATGATTCAAAAAAACAATTTGCCTTAGAACCCGAACATTTCCAGTGGAACATTCTCAACTTCAGTCGCCTTTTACCTCCAGGCATTGCATTTCGAGTCTACGTAGTTGGCAGTGCGCGGAGCAGAAGGCAGGACAGCCACAGAGCATAGCCACAGCGGCAATGGAGAACACGATCCTTGCGTAATGGCAAATGGCCAATGATGTCATCCCTTTGGGGGCCATTTGAGGTCAGTTTCCAGCGTTTGGTGCGTCCACAAACTACCCCTCATCCATCTACCATCATGTCCTGGTTCGTTCAAAAAGCTGGAAGAAAGGTGTTCGGCAAGCATCTAGAGCAATACCGACCGGAAGACCCTTTGTACGAAACTTATGAGGATGAACGAGGTAATGTGAAACGTCGAAAGGTAAGTCGATGGCTAGCCTTTGCGATAGACTTTCCAAAAATTGACTCTAAAATATTTACAGCGAGCGATACCACCTGGCTTGTCGAAACGTGATGCCGAAATTCTGAGATCCGTTCAAAAGCGTGCCCATTACCTCGACAAAAGCTTCTCCCTCTGTGGCTTCAAATTCGGATGGGCTTTCTGGATTGGCCTTATCCCGGTTGCAGGCGACGCCATAGTCGCAGGCATGAACTACGGACTTGTGATTCGGAAAGCCCGACAAGCCGAAATCCCGCCCTGGTTGTTCACCCAGATGATGACGCATCTCGCCATCGGAACAGGTATCGGCCTGGTTCCATTCGTTGGTGACCTTGTTGTCGCTGTCTACAAGCCAAACAGCAGGAATGCGGCTTTGTTGTACGAGCTACTTCGAGTCAGGGGTGAACAACTCCTCGCACTCGAAGGTAAAGAGGTTGACGGGACAAAGAAGAATGGGTTATGGAATCGAAAGAAGGGGAGCACGCCGCCTGTTACGGAGCACGATGCAGAAGAAATTAAGCCCGGCGCAGGAATGTCGACCAGTGGATTGGCGTCCCCTGAATTCGAGGCCTCATCTTCTGACGAAAAGTCCCAGAAATGGCTCGGCGTAGGAAGTTCTAGTAAGAAAGCCGTTTGATTTTATCGGTATATCATGTTTGATTCCGAGAGTGCCGCCATTTCAGACGCTAGAGGGCGTTTCGTCGAGAGATTTTCAAACTAGCGGGCTGGGCCAATCCGCTGCTGATGCACACGAAGTTTGACATGGATGATACAACGAGGAAGTAAACGATCCCGCACATTTTATGTAAAGGACACTGTAGCTATTGCTGGTAAATCTTTATCCTGTATAGCCATTAGAAGCCTAGTTGCGGTTTGTACGATACTAATACCATAATACACGAACCCTTCTTTCCAAAACTCTCTTAGCATTGCCTTTTTCGAACGGAATACAGGCGGACTCGAACGGGCCGTTGTTATAGGATGATAGCCATCGAGAAGGAGAAAATCTGAGAAAATCATAACTGTTAGGGGCGCGGATGTTCTTGTTCGAGGGTAGGAATAGTGAAATCGTACTGCGGCTATCACCAGGCTGTCACCATCATCAGCTGGACTCAGACGCAACATCTTTCCGGCGTGTTCGGGTTCTGATCATGATGCCTGGAAGACATAGGCTGTTAGACATCAGGACAGGTGCAAAAGAACCTTGGATACGATGATAATGGTGTGGCTAAGATATAAATTAAGTCTGGTCCACAAGAAAGCCCACATTCGCGATGCCAATCCCCCGAGAAAAACGACACCTCGTCATTGAAATTCTTGCCTTGCCCTCTACGCTTCTCATACTCCCAGTGATCATAGCATACGCCGTCGTCTGTTTCGGTGTATTCATAATAATACGCCTCATCACGCTGCCCTGGACGCTAACCTATTTTTCGTCAAACTGGGGACTCCTCTCTAGGGATAGGAAACTCACGAGAGGATATGCGGAGACAATAGAGGTTCGGAATAGTGATGTCAATGCTTTGTTGCGTTCGATAAGGAGGAGGGGAGAGTTCTCGTCAACTGCCAGGTTCTATCCACACAAGGCCGAGAGAGTCTTCTTCTGCGCCCCATACGTCGGAGCATACTCGAGCACCACATATCGGTACCCGATGCTCTCAGAAATCTTGATGAGGCTGGAAGATTCTGGCTGGCGACGGGAGGCTATTTACGACCTCTTCATATCGATAGCCACAGATACAGAAATGGTTGATGAATTGAAGAAGGTCAAGCAGCGAGCCTGCAAGGGTGAAGTTCTTCGCCGAGTATGGAACACGATGTTTCCACCGTCGGCGGGCAGCTGGGCACTAGGAACTCCAAAGTTGTTGACCGCAGGGAGCAGATTGGTGGTTGACGTAGATGTCAAAGGAGATACGGAGTGGGTGTTGGCAAGGGGGGCTATCATCCGTCCGAAGGATGAGAAAACTCTACAAGCGCTTTCCAGGTTGGACAAGGTGTTGCCAGAATTATGGAAGTTTGTCGAGAAAGAGGACGACCTGAAGGAAGAGGGATGGTGGCAATACGTCGTACGGTATGATTGAGGCGTGTAACTCTTTGAATTTGACAGTTGTAATGTTTGCTTGAATCCGAGGGGAGGGGCGTCTAAACACCTGCCCTAAATACGCACGTTGCCTCCAACGCCTGAGTGAATCCATGATTCCGATCGGATCGGATGTGCTAGTTGGGCTTCAAGTCTCATAATGAACCGCTCAAGAAACCCAGCCCGAAGACGACCAGTTTTAGTAAGAATTCAGTCTAATTAAATTGGTATATCATGTTTGGTTCCGAGAGTTTTGTCACTTCGGAAGGTGGGAGGATGGCTTGTGGACAGATTTCGAACTTAGTTTGGTGCCAGAGCATATAGTTGGCTATCACTACTGGCGTCGGGTGTTGTTTCTGTCGGGAATTGTGTCAAAGAAACCTGTTATACCTGTTTCAGGCGGGTTTCTATGGTAAAAAGGCAGGTTTTCTTGCCTTTTTCTTAGGGAAACATGTGCCGGAAGGGTATAACAGGTTTCTTTGGCCGGTTTCCCAAGGTTTTCCGTTGGAAGTAGATTCTGGCGCCAGAAGTGTATGCGGAACACGATTTCAGATCTGGAGATCGTTTGAAGTATACATTGATTTCCTTCAGGTCTTGAGTCACATCAAGTCGAACTAAGAGAGATAGTAAGCAATGTACGAACTTTCAATTCCAGAAATCATGGTCCTCTAAATGCATTAGAGTGTGGCCAACGGCGAGGCAGAGATTCTCCTCCGGGGATCGCTTGTTGCTACTGGAGGCCCACTGCCACCATCACAGCTGAACTCAAATCTAAGAATATCTTTTACGTTCCTGAGCTTGGAGGGGACTGATAAACGCTGATAAACATCGGATCGCCCGCAAAGTGACCCTGGGTCTGGTATATGTAGAGGTTTGTTCACAACAAATGAACTCTCAGGATACCCACGTTTGCAATGCCAATTCCCAGAGAAAACCGGCACCCAGCGATCACCACCCTTGTCGTGCTCTATACGCTCCTGATTCTCCCGCTGGTCGTAGTGTACGTCGTCTTCGTACTTGGTGCCTACCTCCTGGTAGGTGTCACGACGCTACCTTGAACCCTGACATATTACTCGTCAAACCGGGGTCTTCTGTCGAAGGGTAGAAAACTCACAAGAGGATACGCGGAGACGATAGAAGCTCGGAATCGCAATGTCAATGCCTTGTTGCGATCGATAAGAAGGCAGGGGCCATTCTCGTCGACTGTCAAGTTCTACCCACACAAAACCGAGAGATTCTTCTGCTGCATCCCTTTTGTCGGATCCTACTTGAGCACTATATACCGATACCCGATGCTCTCCGAACTCTTCACGAGGCTGGAGGACTCCGGCTGGCGAAGAGAAGCCGTATACGACCTATTCATATCAATTGCAACGAACACAGAGATGACTGACGAGTTGAGGAAAGTCGCAAAGAGCTTGTAAAAGGGCCATCCCTGGTTTGACACTAAACGGGTTGGTTCCGCCGTTGAATTTGTTATGGAGCTGGTTAGAAGCACCGCCAAAGATGTTGACCGCGGGAAGGAGGCGTGTAGTTGATGTCGATTTCAAAGGAGACACCAAGTGGATATTGGCGAGGGCCGCTGTTATTCGTCCAAAAGATACGAAGACCTTACGGGCGCTTTCCAGGTTGGACAAGGCGTTAGGGATGTGGAAGTTCGTGGAGAAAGAAGAGGACCTGAAAGAAGAGGGATGGTGGCAATACATCGTGCTGTAGATCATCGTCGGCGGCCTTTTGGTGAACTGTTGATGTATGCATTCCAAAAGCACGGAGTTAACTACTTGCTAGACCATTCTGCGCCTCCAAACGAGAAGGCTACTGGGCAGGCATCGTACATTCTCCGTAGTGAGGAACCTCGACGAACGGGCCTGGAACGTGAAAGTTTGTTAAAAGTTTGTGAAGACCAAGGCGGCCTATGTAAAGGTTGAGAGACGTTTTCGTTTGGCAAGCCAGGAGCCGACAAGCCGCAAAAGGAATCGCGTTTAATTGTCTGTCCTGGCATCACCTGCCCTGAACACACACGTGCAGTATTGATCTTTGACCAGCGCTGAGCTCTCAATGCCAATGGCAATTGAGATTGACCATAGCCATGTAACGAAACAACTCGGCATGTGGCGAAATCAAGTGCTGTTTGAAGTATGACTCTCAGTGGGCTCCATCGAATGCCGGCAAACGCGGCCAATAAATCTCATCATAAACATCAGGATCATGATTTCATTCTTTTACTCCTCTTCGGACAGTGCAGCTACTTCTCGATTAACCCGACCACCCTGGTCCGCCTAAAGATATGATGCAACAATGGGTAGATCATCAAGGCTAGCCTCACACCAGATCTAATCACTCCTCACAAAATGGAGAGAACTAGGACTCGGCCTGAGCTCTCACCTCCGCGGGACGTCAACAGACGAATACCTCAACCGCCAAGAAGCAGCGAGATCATCCAACATTACCAATATTGCTGATTTTACACCCCCGGCCTCTCCGAATCCAGCCTCTAGCTGGAGCATGCACATGGTTACTACAGAAGCTCAATGCGGCTTTCCCTGCTATCTCATCATTGGGGGCTACGCATCTCTGATCTATGGTGATCTCATCCTAGAAGCACGTATGCTCCCAAGTATCTTGACATTATTATGCCTGTGCTCGACGGAACCACAAGGAAACCGGGAACGTATAAGAACTCTTCGATTTCGGTAGAATGTACCTCCACCACGATTTTGTGGAATCATCGGTTCAATGCAGTTCCGTACAGCCCTCATCACCGCTCTGGGGTTCGCTTTGCCCGCTTTGGCAAAGACCTACTTCAAAGGTCTCTCTGTCTCCAACAGCATTGGCAATACTGCGACATATACCTGCAGAACACAAGGCCAGGTTAGCTCGGCCCCTTCCCCACCCCTCCTGCCTAATAAGTGACCTAACACTGTTACATTCTCCAGTGGGACAAACTCTTCGCAGATGCCAAAGCAAGTGGCATCGGTACGGTCCGACTCACCGGCTTCGACTGTAACGCCCTCGACTTGGCCTCCTCCTCTGCCGCCGCCCACGGCATGACCATCTTGGCTGGTATCTACATTACTGTGCGTGGATTACCCTCCCTCCTCTCTCCTTCCCAACTTCCAAAACTAACTCGCTCTCGCAATACAGGGTACAGTCGCACAGAGTCTTACTTCAATCAAGTACGCCACCTCTTAGCTCTCGTTTAATTTTAAGCGGTCGGATACTCACCAACCCAACTCACCAGCAACGATGTCCAGACCTTCCGCGCTGCATACAAGAAATATGGCGCAGGACGATATGTCGGCCTGACGGTCGGCAACGAAGCGCAAGACTCAGTTGGGAACATCATGGCAAAGGTTTACGACGTCCGAGGTTCGTAGCCATATTCCATTCCCAACCCAATGCGATCACATGAATTTGAATATCACACCCTATCTAACATAAATCGAACGCTACTTTAGGCTACCTCGGTTCAGTTGGAGTGAAAACACCAGTGTCGACAGTCCACACCTGGGTCGCAATCCGTGACAACCCAGCTCTTTGCGGCGCTGACTTCGTAGGTGCAAATGCTCAGTACGTCATTGCTTCCCTCGTCCCTCCTCCTTTTGCTAACCGAGAGCCGTTATTCTACCAGCGCATTCTACGACGGCGGGCGCACCGCCTCCCAAGCCGGCGACTTCGTCTTCAAAACCGTCGTTCCCGCGCTCAAAGCCGCCTGCCCAGGCAAAACCATACGCATCACCGAAACGGGGTGGCCCTCCCGTGGGGGAAAGAACGGCGCGGCAGTCCCCTCCCTTGCAAACGAGAAAACGGCATTGTCGAAGATAAACTGCGCGTGCAAAAGTGATACGAGCGTATTGGTGTATGCGTTCGAGTATGGCGATATGCTTTGGAAGGCGAATGATAACGAGAGGAGTTTTGGGATTTTCGGGAAGGGCTTTAATTTGAATGGGGATGTTTTTGCAGCTTGTTAGATGGATTAGTGGTGCGATTGTTCAGATTATTGTTATTTGTAACTTACAATGTGTAGGTAGATATCGAACTAGAAAGCCCAGTAGTAGACCATAACGTGTAGCCCATTAAAATCCAACATCGATACCCCTTTCCAATAGATCCAGCCCCCTCAAGG
Organism: Clitopilus passeckerianus; assembly: GCA_944990035.1. Lineage (NCBI taxonomy): Eukaryota > Fungi > Basidiomycota > Agaricomycetes > Agaricales > Entolomataceae > Clitopilus > Clitopilus passeckerianus. The sequence goes on from CALYLX010000072.1 coordinate 189,971, forward strand.
CTATTGCAAACGTTGCCATAGTCACGACACCTTCTTCTCCCTCAGAATCCGGCGGAACGTACTTGGTGCTGGAGCAGATGCAACGAGTTCGCCTTTCACTCACTGACCTTCAAGGTGAATAACGTTGTTCTTGTATACTTCAGCGATGACATCAGCGCTTGACGACGCACTGACTGTTGGTGCGTTTCAGCAAGAAGGAAGGCTATCACCTCAGAGCCAGGCCGGTGTTAACACGGCAGTCGGACCCAATACTTGAACCTTTCTGTAGGGCGGTTTACAGAGAGTATATGTCCAACGGTATCTTCGCCTATCGAATCCCCCAAGGAGTCGGAGCCGAAGCCAGCAATAAACTTGCTCACATCCAGTATAATCCTCTGGAGTATCCAATGCGGATTCAATGCGGATTGTTCTTGGGCACCACTGACTCGCTGAAGGCTGAGCTCCAGGTCCTGGGGAAGAGCCAAGCGACCGTGAAAGGTTTCGATCGTGTCTGATTCTCAGGTCCTTTGTCTTCTTCCGGCTAAGCGAGTTGTAAGGCCTGTCTATACCGGGCGTTTCTGAGCCTGCAAGTTGAGATTAGAAGCACTGTGTCCGTATATCAAGATTTTGGATATTCATATTCAAACGATTGGGAGTCCTATAGATAATTCACCAATAAAGATAGTTACAACATCTTATCATCCTTCCTTGGACAACCTATCTCCTGTCCCTCTAACAACCTAACAAGGTGCAAACACATCCCCATTCAAATTAAACTTGCCAAAGATGCCGAAACTTCTCTCATTATCATTTCCCTTCCAATTCTGATCGTCATATTCAAACGCGTACACCAACACGCTCGTATCATCCCTGCACGCGCAATTGATATTCAGGAGTGCGTTCTTCTCGTCAGCAAGAGAGGCCACTGCGACGCCGTTACTGCCGCCACGAGAAGGCCAGCCAGTTTCGGTGATGCGCACGGTTTTGCCTGGGCAGGCGGCTTTGAGCGCGGGAACGACGGTTTTGAAGACGAAATCGCCAGCTTGGCCGGAGGTACGACCGCCATCGTAGAATGCACTAGTAGGTAGAAGAAAAGGAGAAGCAAAGGAAAGAGAGGTAGTTAGTAAGGGAACAAGGAAGGACGACAGAGGGGGAAACCACGTACTGAGCATTCGCGCCTACGAAGTCAGCGCCGCAGAGAGCTGGGTTGTCACGGATTGCGACCCATGTGTGTACTGTCGACACGGGAGTTGTCACACCAACTGAACCGAGGTAGCCTAGAATATTCGATTCGTTAGTCAAATTCATGCAGTTGCTGAGGTACTCAGCCGATCGGCTTGAATTGAAACAGAACCAACCTCGGACGTCGTACACCTTTGCCATGATGTTCCCAACCGAGTCCTGCACCTCGTTGCCAACTGTGAGGCCAACATATCGTCCCGCGCCATATTTCGCATACGCGGCACGGAAGGTCTGGACGTCGTTACTGGTGAGTTGGTAAGTTTCCGATCGCTTAGATCGGCCGTGAAATAAACGAGAGGGACGAAACCTACTTGATCGAAGTAAGACTTTGTGCCACTGTACCCTGGGTTGCGAGAATGAGTTGAGAATGAGTTAGTTACGAAGTTGGGAAGGAGAGAGGGTAAGCCACGCACCGTAATGTAGATACCAGCCAAGATGGTCATGCCGTTGGCAGCGGCAGCGGAGGAGGCGAGGTCTAGGGCGTTACAGTCGAAGCCGGTGATTCGGACCGTACCAAAACCACTCCCTTTGGCGTCTGCGAAGAGTTGGTTCCACTGCGCGCATTATTAGCCTTAGATGAGAAAAGAGGATTTGAGGGATTCATGCTAACCTGAGCTTGACTCCTACAGGTATACGAGCCAGTTCCACCCACACTGTTAGAAACTGCGAGACCCTTGAAGTTGGTCTTTGCCAAAGTGGGCAGGGCGAAAGCCAAAGCCGCGAGGAGTGCTGTACGGAACTGCATGAGACTCTGAGTCAAGATGTTCCAACCAAGTCGTAGTGCCGTCCCATTCTCAAAATCGAGAGCGCTCTTATACCTTCCCGATCTCCTCAAGCTATCCTTGAGCACATGGTTATCAATGTTAAGATACTTGTGAGCATGTGCGTCGTTCGGATGAGATCACTCTCGATCAGAGATGCGTAGTCCTCGATGATGAGATAGCAACGGGAAGGTACGTTGAGCATTTAACTTCTGCAGTAACCATGTGCACCAGTGCAGCCATCGGGAGAGCTCGACACCAAATTCTACCACCTTCCGACCGGCGGGGTGAATAAAATTAGCAGCGTCAGTGATGTTGGATGATCTCACTGCTTCTTCACTGCTGAGGTATTCGTCAGGTGACATTCCATGTGAGGCGAGAACTCAGGTTGAGTTTTGGTTCTTTCCATTCTTCAAGTAGTTTTTAGATCTAGGCGGGGTGATCTGGCCATTGCTGCATCACATCTGCAGACGGACCGGGGTGGCTGGGTTAATCGAGAAGCAGTTGCTCAGAGCGCTGTCCGACGGAGAGTAAGAAAGTGCGAAGGCCCATGGGATGAATGACCGTGTAGCTCGGGATATCTTTTTAATGAGACAAATGTAGTACCAAGGTCGCCGTACGAGCTGCGCCTCTCCGTACGCCATTCAACCTTCCAGTTTGTGGTCAACTTGAGGGCTCAGTTCGGCCCGATGCCGACCATTCCGTTAGTCGCACGTGCAGGGTTTAGGGCAGGTCTTCGAGCCCCAAGCAGATTCAAGCTTCTGGATTAAGTCAAATCTTTGTCCACGTATTTAAGGAGTTGAATTCTCGGTATTGTTGGATTACGTATAGATTATGAAGGTAGGGATGTATATAGAATGATGATGTCGAAATAGAAGAGCCTAGACCATAGCATGCAGCCCAACACCAACACCCCTTCCCACCAAATCCAGCTCCCTCATCGCCATTGAGAACACCGTTTCAGTCATCACATCCTCCTCTTCTTCAGAGTCCGGCGGAGTTGGTATCCCAGTGTCAGTGGATTGGCCAAACCCAAATGCAGAACCGCGATATCCGAAACCGAGCATATCTTCAAGCGCGTCTGCAACAGTCGCGGTCCCCGCTGGACCCTTCTCTCCAAGCCCCGCATCACTCACGTTCGCACACCTCGTTCGCCGATGGGAGCCTAGACGAGAGTGAGCATCTCGAGTGTGCTGTCCAGCTGCCACGGTGGTAGGCAAAGGGAAGATGGGCAGTAGAAGTGGCGGCAGATCGATTATAGGAGACAACTCTTCAGGTAAGGATTGTGGATCTAACCTCGGTTTAGGCGGTGGATTAAGGTTGGTCTGCCGATAGACTTGGTTCGGGGTGTGCTCGTCCTCGGAGGATGATAATGACGAAGAGTTGAGGTCTATGAGAGTTAACCTTGATCTCGAAGTGGATCCTGGCCCTGTTCCACAGGAAGCAGCTGCAGCGAGAACGGTTTGTTTCTCATGTCCAAACGACCGCCCAGTAGTGACCTGGCCATTCCTTGTCTTCTTGGGTTTCCGAACCTGGCCACGACCCCTATTATGCACCGACATGTCCTGCTCGGTACGAGCATCAACTTGTTCAGCCTCAGATTCATATCCCAGGTCTAGGTACAGTTCTTCAGCGCCAGTATCAACGTCGGAAAGCATGTGTGCTTGCATAGGTTTAGGCGTTTCTTCCAGGTCGTCACGGTCTTCGAGGTTCAAGAAGGACAGCCGCACACTAGCACCAGAAAGCTGATCATCATCTCCTCGTTCGCCAAGCCCAGACTTGGGTGTAGCAGGGCGTGAGTAATCATAGTCCGTTTGGGAATCCGAGGAGCTCAGGTCCCGGCGCCAACTAAATTGGGATCTTGAGGAGGATGTCGACCTTGATGTAGAGGAGTCCGAACATGAGGAAGAACCAGAAGCTGAGCTTGTTAAAGCCAGAGAATGAGAGAGCGCCAGCGCTGTTGGGAGGGTTCGAAAAGACATGATACTGGTGCTGGGAAGGGAGGCTCGCTCAGCGAGTGTAACCCTAATGGCTGGTTGAGGAAAGAAATGAGTTACGGTGGCTGCCAGAAAGGAATTTATGTAACCCCGGTCGATATCCCCTTTAATTCCGGTAACTTAGTCCAATTTGGTGGGCCTCGACAAGAAAGTGAGGGTTCGATCCTGGCTGGGTGCGATTAATTTGGAATTTTCAGTGATTGACACATACAACGAGCTCATGAGGCAAACACATTCGAATCCATAGCGCCATAGCCCTGGCTTCGCGATGGCAGCCCCAACACAAGAAGCAAGAACACCGATGAGGACAAGGGATTAGTCCAGAATTGGCTGGAAGTGTAAATCTATAACGATCTAATTCATGACAAAGTATCCGACCTCCCCTGGCGTATTGAAGCAAGGAATAGAATCACCAACTGCCTCGATTTTCGATATCACCGAAGTCAGGGTCATGCCTCACAGAAAAGATCGAGGTGATCCTGATTCCAAACTGCGTCGAGCATCCTGCGCGAGGCAGGGTTGATTGTGTCGTTGTAAGCTCCTGACGTTCAATTTATGACTGGAGAGAAGCAGGCTACAGATGGAGGTCCACCTTCCAGTCGGTATCTGAATCTCACATCTCATTCCTCATCAATCGCTTTATGGAAAGACGTTGCCGAATCCGCTGGTAACACCTATAGAGAAAGATATTTTCCAGTCCTCAACGATATCATGCTCTACTCCCACATGAAGGCTGTCATGTAAGGTTTAGACCCTGTAACATTGCAATTCACCCCATTGTCTGAAGCACTGACGGCGCCTATGGTGATGGTATTTCGTGGTCAGCTGAGTTTCCAAAGGAGGCGCAAATGTACAGTTGGGATACACCGACGACGGGGTGGTTAACAAGATGAAATCGAAGACGAAGAGAACGAGCCATCAATGATCTAGAAGAGAAGGCACTGGCAGCAGTCCATGGCGGTGCCACATGCTCAGAAGCTCCTAACCAGCCCGGTCAGCAGGTGTCGCCGAATACAAATGTTTAGGCGCCTCCCAATACACAATCGCCCTCTGGCACGACCTCCTCTCGGTCCTTTCACCGGGTTTTGACGCCAGTTTGAGGTGATAAGTATGAACGATGGACAAATCGAGCGTCATTGATGGGATGGAGAAGGACGAACTTCAGTACAACCTTACGACCATTCTCAAAGCTGTCAACGTCCAACGTGAGAGTAGACGGTGTTAGAGACTCCCTTACGATAGGTCAACTTGAAAATGTTTTACTATACCATCCTGTCGAAGAGAGAAAGCTAGAGCCTTCTCAAAAAGTCGCCGGGGCGGCCCCGACGACGTCCGCATCCTCAACATGAGGGCTGTCGCGGACCTTGAAAGAAAAATGAGCCACTCCGTGAACGACACGGTAAGCAATTCGCGTCTGTGGGTGAAGCTAGACTCGAACTTGTATCTCAGAGTTGGCTGGCGAGCACGTCGTTCAGTCAAGTTAGATGATTAGTTTAGATTCATGTTGCAGTATGGGTAGACAGAAGCGTGAATTCAGTCAATTTCCTCCTGCCTCAGCGTCAGCTTTTGCCGCGGCCTTCGCCCTCGCCTCATCCTCCTCCTTCTTCAACTCGTCAAAATCCAAGCCAAAGCCTTTCTCATCCAACTTCATGCCAAGCTCCAACAACACCGGCTGTGCCCTCTCCCAAAACATCCTCCAATTCTCCAAGTCAAGTACCGCCCTATCCTCTCCCTTAGTCGGCGTCTCCTGCGTCAACAGGAAAGCATCACAAGTCACCCTCAACGCGCCAAACAAATCAAACACCTCCTTCTGCTCCCTCCTCAACTCATGTCCCTCAGGAACACTCCCCAAATGAAAACAAATCGCCCTCGTAATCTCCTCCACCGCTTTCCTAGCCCTCCCAATTTCGGAATGCGGCGGGGCAGGGAGAGAGGAAAAGGCGAGGAGGAATTGCTCGGCTTCGGAGGGGGAGATGGGGCGGGAGAGGTAGATGACGATTTGGAAGAGGAGGGTGTAGGCGAGGCGGAGGCGGTTGGAGAGGTCTGGGGGGAGGGTGTAGAGCCAGGGTGCGGAGGCGGTGTTTTCGAGGACGGAGATCCATTTTTCTTGTTCGGCGGAGGGGTTCTGGGAGGAGGAGGAGGAGGGTGGGACGGAGCGGGTGGTGTAGATCCTTTGGGGTGAGGAGTATTTTGGCTGTGATAGATGAGTTTAGAGAGTTTAGAGAGTTGGGATGAAACCTACGAAGACAGCGAATGTCCTTGGAAGTGATGACGTCGTTGTAGTTGTCAGGTTCCTGCTCACTACATGGCTTGTGATTCTCTTCCTCGTCAAAGCAGTGAGGCCACTGGTTGCTTTCAGAGATGAGCGTAACATGTTGGGTGTGTGACTGACGTCAATGGAAACGGTTTGGTGGTTTGCCTGTGTTTGTTCTCACTTCCTCTTGGCATTCCAAACCCCAACCTCGACCAACATCGATTAGCGCAACAAGCGACCTAAGGAACTGCATGAATAATGTCCCCTGCAACCAGTTTATTCATAGAACTAACCAGCCCTCCATAAAAAGCGGCCTTGCTGAACACCTAACATCAGCTTGGCATGGTGCCTGAGCATATCTACTTGACGACGACCTTCCTCGTTTACTTCCTAGCTCCCTCCTCCCAATGCCAATCCCCCGCCACCCCCGACCCCGCTTCCTCGCCAACCTAGTCGTCCTCTACGAAATCCTCGCCTTCCCCCTCTCCCTCCTCTACGCCCTCCTCAAAATAATCATCGCCCTCTTCCTCTGGATCGTGGTCCTCCCCCGGACTCTATCCCACTCCTCCTCAAACATCCGGCTTTCGGAGGAGGATAACCAGATTGCGTTGGGGTATGTGGAGGAGATTGAGTTACGCGCTCGGGAGGAACAGGGGGACCTTGATGTGTTGTTAAACTCGATCAAGACCCCAACAAACCCCCTCACTGCCGACTTTTACCCCCACTTCACCACCTCAGCTCAGGAGGGCAAGGGCAACGCGCACCCTAAACTCTCCGAGTTGTTCGTCAGGCTCGAGCGCGTGGGATGGAAGAGAGTCGCGGTGTACGATCTCTTCATTGCTCTAGCCGCTGCAAGTCACAGTGGAGCTGGGAAGGGAGAGGAGACGATCAAAGAATTAGAAAGAATCAAAACCCACGCCTGCCGAGGCGCCTTCCTCCCCCTCCTACAAGCAGCCTTCCGCCCCCTCGAGAGGCTCTTCGGCCTCCTCTTCTTCGAGGCGGTCCCGGCTATGCTCCATGCAACGGACCTCAAACCACTCGGTCCTGGCCAACACACACCGAAGGTTCTGGATGTCGACGTTAAAGGAGACACAAAGTGGGTTCTGGAAAGGGGGGCGGTGATTAGACCGAAGGATAGACGGACGTTGGAGGCGTTGGAGGCGTTGGATAACTATCTTGGGCTGTGGAAGTTCGTTGGGAAAGAGGAGGAGGTGAGGGAGATGGGGTGGTGGCAGTATGTTGTGCTGTAGAGCTTGGCTGGGGGTTCAATTGTTGGTCGATGATCATGTCAATCGCGTAGTGGGGTGTTCGCCCGTCGCAAGCGCGAGTGTTTGGGCCGCGTCGAGGATGAGGGATCCGGAGAGGTTCAAGGTCTTCATCGTTTTCCGTGGTGATGGCTAGCGCGTGTTAGAGATTCCTCAAAAGCCCACCCATACAACATGTTGGAGATGTGGGAGACCGAAGTGTGCAGGGAATGGGATGAGTTGCGAGAGACGATCGATGATCTTGGAGCTTCATTCGAACAGCCCAATTCAGCGTCATTAGCTATTGCCTGATTAAGCGCCCAAGGGCGTCTAAGAGTTTCAAACAACTGCCTGTTAACTGTCGCCCTGGTTCTGACTCATTTCAGTCATCAGTCAAACCACCCGAGATGGTCATATTTCCTGCCAGGAGGGTGAGCAAATGGCCCTAGCCGTACAATATTTGGGAACAAGCATATCTAGCAACTACAAGTTACAATCGTAACTTTTATCGCGTTTATTAAACAACCTTGCCGGTGACGCAGGTCTGTGAAAGAAAATTCCAAGTTCAAAGCAACCACTTTACAAGAGCATAGATCAACAGACCTCAAGTTTAATCACAGTCAGGGCGACAGATGTTTTCGACAGGCACGACGTTCTCAACGGCCCTTCCGACGCCCTGCATCAGAGGAAAGAAGTCAGTACGGAATCTACAACGAGGACACACGTTGGCGACATACAATATTTTCTCCGGGAACTTGAACTGGGGTCGAAGTTACGCCGAGCACGGTGAAGGCAGCAAGTAACATGGCGAAGAGGAGGCGAGACATTGGATGTTTGGACGTTTGGATGGGTGGGAAGATTTGAGTGAGTTCAAGTTCTGGCTTGATCCTTTGGTTGAGGAGGGCTTATATAGTGCTTGCACCCGGTAATGGGATACTCACATTGCACATTGTTCAACGCACTTTTGCGTACTGCTAAAGGCTAAAGTGGGGCACGTTGGTATTAGAAACCGCCGCCTACCGGGAAACAGTCTTCTGTTCGCCTCCGCCGAGCTATGGCTTCTATTCTAGAGCACCGCCGAATTGAACGAGTGTAGAAAATGGGGCGATACCTCTCCAGAAGGAGTTTCGTAAACATCAAAGAACTGGCTTGGAATGATTATAGGTCGACTATAGTCCAAACGCACGGCGTACCACGGATGTTTGCTACAAATCGCTTCAGTCTGAAACCGCAGAAATGAAAAGATTCTTGGAAAGCGCTCGAGTTGAGAGAACAAGGCGCTCCATATCCTTACAGTGAACGTATCCGTTGGACGCCGTTAGACGAAATACGGGAATCATGTGCGAATCAGATAATTTATTGTTTTCGTGAAGAAAGAACAGACAGCTATATCAGGGCGAAGCACGAGTAGTCGTGAGGGTGTAAGTACAAGTTGTAGGATTCCCTTGAGACAGCTATTATAATCTAGTGATCCCAGATGCCATTTAGATGCCGAAGAAAGCACAGACGTCCAATAAGTTGGTGAACAAAACGTAGACTAGAATGTCTGTTTCAAATCATTTCAACCGGAAACAGCGTGAGGACAGCGTGATGGAACGAAATGATCCTGCTCATTGGTAGCTCCTCGAAAGAACAAGACCGTCCATATCTTTACATCACATAGGTCCGTAATAGACCTTCAGGCGAGTCAATATGAAGGTACGAACATGAAACAGAACTTTTAGTTGATAGAGAAACAAGCACAGAACAGAGCGCTTACAGGTCAGCAACGACAGTACGAAGGATGAGAGAAGTGCAGACCCCCTTAAAGGCAGTGAGCAAAGCACCGGATGAAGTTTAATCAGAATCGAGTTGAAAGTTAGAGAATACATACTCGATTTGAGCGCAAACATCGAAGACGAGGTGAAGGTCCAACCTCTGTGGCGCTTAATTAGGGGGGGCTAGAGACCCACGTGCAATGTTTTAGGGTAGGTCTTTACGTGTCTCCCGATGGCGACAAGCTGAATTAGGCCATCTTCCAACTTTGCTCGTCTCTTGCAACTCAAGCCATTCTTTGCGAACTATAATACCCCGTATCTCTAAAATGTTGCACTCGTGGGCCTTCGAGGGATTTAGTAGGCGATAGTTTCGGCACGGAAAACGACGAAGAACCCGAAGTCGGCGTTGCATCTCCAGATTTCCAGATGTCCCTCATCCTCGACGTGGCCCAGATATTGCCTTGAGATGGTCGAATGCTCCTCCACATTGACATGATCATCGAACCATCACACTCACAGAGAAACAAACGCCTACAACACAACATACTGCCACCACCCCATCTCCCTCAAATCCTCCTCATCCCCAACGAACTTCCACAACCCAAAATCCCTATCCAGCTCCTCAAGCACCGCCAGAGTCTTCCCATTCTTCGGACGTATAATAGCACCCCTCTGCAACACCCACCTTGCATCCCCTCCTACATCCACATCCATCACCACTCTTTTTGTTTCCGTATCATGCTCCAACTTCAACTCTTCTGCGTGTAGCATCTTCGGTGGCGCTTCCAACATCAACACATAGAACCCTCTTCCTTCCGGGTGAAAGGCCGCCTCGGGGAGAGGCATTCCACGCCCTCGACACGCTCTCCGCTTGACTCCCTCCAGGGCCTCAACCATTTCCGTTGTCATCGCGAGGGATACGAAGAGATCATAAATCGCCTCTCTCTTCCACCCAGCCATCTCCAACCTGATGAACAGCTCAGAAAGCCTAGGGTGATTCGTGTACGCTTTCCTTGATCCAGTTTGGGTGAAGTAAGGATACAGCTTCACGGTGGCAGGGAATCTTGGTCTCTTCATTGACCGTAGGAGGACGCCGAGGTCCCCTCCCTCTCCCTCTCCTTCCGAGAGAGACCCCAGTTTATGGGAGAGTAGACTAGGGTCCAGGGGAGGGAGAGGTGCATGAAGGCCATGATGAAGAGGATTTTGAGGAAGCCGCAGAAGAGGGAGAGGGGATAGATGAGGATGTTGTAGAGTGCGAGGATGGGGTGGAGGGGTTGGCGGGGGACTGGCATGAGAGGAGAAGATGAGGAGGGGAGGAGTGTTGAGGGGAGGTTATCGTCGGTGACGAAGTGTGTAATGTGGGTAAGAATAACACTCTGCTGACGTTCATAGTCCGCCTTGCACGGAGTACGGGATCAGTAGACAACTCGCTGCCAGGAACACATCATTCATAACTGTAGGGTGGAGATTCACCGAAGACGGTCGAAGACACCTCTACGACAATCATCCGATCATTCAATTTCCTCATCGATTGCAAAAGGACACGGAGGTCTTCACCCTCCCTTCTCTCTTCCTGTTCCTGTTCCGACTCCTGAATGTGACCCCGGGGCCTGCGATTCTATCTCCTCGACATAGCCAACTTCAGTTGATTATCCATCAAGGGAAGACGGACGTTTGACGGGGAGTGTACTAGAGTCCAAGAGAGGAAGACGATCGAGAGGAGGAGGAAAGCTAGGATAAATTTGAGGGGGGCATAGAGGAGGAAGAAGGGGAGGGTTAGAGATACGAAGAGTGTGACGAGGCCTACGAGGAAGGGGTGGCGGGGTTGTTGGGGGTTGTCGGCATCGAAAGGAAGGAGATGGGTCGTCTGGCCCAGCGAGCTTGGAAGTGATACAGCGTAGTTGGCGGAGATATCTATCCTCAGGCGCACTGCGAAGTTGATTTCGACGTTAACACGTTCATCAATACTGCTTTCGGTTTCCCAAACAATCCATCCTCAGTCTTCAACCTCAAAACTCCGTTCATGCATTTGCATATCTTGAAAGCCACCATAGGGATGGTGCAAGTTTTGGGTCGCCTCCTTGGAATATGGATACATGCTTGTGGATATCGATAATATGGTGATATGCTACAAACCATTATACCACAACAACAACATATACAAGGTACATTACTATGAACACGATTAATGCAATACGAATCTATTTACAAGGAACTGCGCATGTAACATCCACCATCGCTCTAAGTGTCGAACTCACAATCCTCAACTTCATCCAACTTGAAGTCATCCTTCGCCCACTCAGGTGCTTTTATCTCAAACTTCTTCATCCCAGGACCCCAACTCTTGCGATCCCCTGCAGCAGCAACACACCCCGGGTTCTGAACGATTCCGTTCCTCATCCCCAAATGTCTCACCAAACTCGAGCATCTCCCGTATTTGACCGCGCATGCTGTATTCGGGCATTGAAATCGACGTTCGAAGTGAGTATCCCTGTGTCTGCCGCATTCAGCTTTATTCTGGGAGGCGTGACGGCAGCCATTGACGCGACAGATGAAGTCGATTTTGGGGCGTTTGGACCTGGAAGCGACCCGAGGGAGAAAAGGTCCGACTGTAGACGGTGTATACTGAGTGGATGAAAGCGCTGAATGAGCCATAAGAATACAGAAGATGATGAAAGACTTTACCTCAGTGGACTCCTCCCTGGGCCGTTTCATACCCCGAGGATGCATCGCTGCGGCAGCGTTCCTGCTCAATCCGGAGCCCATCTGTCCCATCCCATTTCCACTCCATGAAGGCAACTGTAGAGGAGCTAACGGATACGCCGCCGACTTCATGGGTTGAGAAATACTGGCGTTATGGTCACTAGCATTGGCATCTGCATTCCATCCCTCTGCATCCACCTCACCGAACCCCCAATGATCGATACGCTGAGATGATTTGGAAAGCGGAGGCAAAGTCGACTGTTCCTGGAGTAGCCGTTTGGTCAAAAAATCCCATTCTTCAACCGCAGAATCTGCCTTCTTTGAAAAGCTCAAAGGTGATGGCGAAGTCGAAGCCTTAGATGAACCAGGGCTGGCAAATGCTGAGAACGCCGAATCCCACCCAGAACTGGAACTCGAGGAAGCAGCGTCGCTTCCATAGGAGTAACTCCCAATGTCCCAAAATTCACTGTCCACCGTGGACAGCCTGGCGCCTTTCGTGACTTCCGCCGTGGCATCGCTATCCGTTTGAGCCTCTGCTTTGGATGCGGGCTCGACGGCGCATGACACCGAAGACAAGAAGTTGGTACTGGGGCTGGGCGTTGAATGGTAGTCGAAGCCAAAGATCTCCCGTGGGGATGCGCACCGCCGCAACGTAGCAGCAGGTACTTCATCGCGTGGTGTGGGCGGTACATGCGTGAAAGGGAACGCGAATGAGGAATGTTGGGGGGAAGACAAGGAGCGTGACGAGTGATAAAGGTCGGCGGGCGATGTCGAATGGTAGAGGGCGAGGATCTGGGCGGGAGTGAGAAAAGGGGCAGTTGTTGTGTCCATGATTATTCGCGTCCTGATAAGATCCTCTTGCGTATATCTTGCGATTAAGTTGGTATGGGTATCAAACCATGCGCCAGGCCTAGATTTTATAGGGTATCGTGTGGCGTAAGTCAAAGAGAGCGTGAGGGCGAGAGCAGTGGAAGGCCAAAGCGAGTGAGAAGGGTCGTAACAGCAGTCGTAATCGAGAGCGGGGCACGTAGTTAGGATATTAGTCTATGGGGGTAGACTGATCAACAGCCTATGGGTATCGTTGAAACCCAGGGGTCGTGGAGAATCGTGAAACTCGACTAACCTGGCTCTACCAAGATGCCGTTTTTACCAGGCCCAGACCTAGCTTGGAGCCTGAGCTAAAGCCTTTCCAGTGTTGGACCCGCAAAGGTCGTCGACCGTTTTGTGTTTTGGCCGTTTTGACCACCAAAGCGTCCCATCATATCGATCACCCTCTTTGACCCCGTCGCTTTCAGGACCGCTGTGCAGAGGCGGAGCTTGCTTTGCCTGTCATATTCGTACGCCGATCTCCGAGACAAGGGAGGCTGAACGATATAAAAGAGATCAGATCGGCGAAGAGAATGGGTATGGTATAGGGCAGGTACCGCCTCAAACTGTGTTGGCTTGGGCCAATGCTGAGTCAAAGCGGACAGTGGTGAGAAAGAATGGAAGAAGGGGATGCGAGTTGGAGCCCACGTACCAAGGACAGGTTTTTACAGAAAGAGAGGCGTCTCAGGGCCTAAGCTTGAAGCCTCACGCGGAACCAGCGGAGACATTGTGTTGAGGACACCCAGCCCTGTTACGGTGGTGGCTCTCACTTCATACATCTGTCAGGTTTTCCAGAAACATCGGGGCTGCTGAAAATCATAGGTTGAGTTGCTGTTGACCAAAGATATTCCCCGCGGTAATCCTCGCCGGCTCCGCCACACCAAGAGAGCCATGAGTGGAGGTGTACAATTGAGTCGGAGTGACCGAATCTGCGTTCCGAGTGTTGGCAAGGCTCCATCGCCTCGACAACAAAATAGCAAGAGGCAAAGAACAATTAGCCGAAATGATAAACCGTTGAACGCATCAGTCAAAGGGTTCGGCATATTCGGCCCGGCTGTGTTGGTCAATCACCCCAACGAATCATCTAGTTGAACGAATTGCAACACAAGTTACTACAATACACCACAAGACTTTTCGTGAAAAGCCGTTCATTGTATAGGATTCTCAGAACCGGGGAGGCTTCTTGTATTCCATGCTAGGGCCATCTTCAAATCCCACCCCCTTGGATTCCCGGAGTACTGCAAGTTCCATTCGGTTCGCTCCCGCACAACTTCAACTACATGAAATATATCCCGCAGGATATTGTATTCAATGAAAGCGTCTCTAGAAGAAAGGCGACATCAATCTACGTCTTTATCGAGTCCGGGCTTTCTTCCCATTGCTGCCCTTGCTGCTACCACCACTTCCTTCAACGATTGAAGAAGTGTAACTTCTTTTAGACCGCCTGGCTTGGTCCCGATGTGGGTGCCGAGATTTCAAACCATTTTGCGTTCCAGACCCCAAGACGTCTTTTGCTTTGGTGTCGGAGGGCCATCCGGTTTCCGCGAGAACATCTTCAAACAACTTTTCCATTGCGGCATGGTCTTCCAGTACGAGTTCCCTGTTGCCTATGATCACGGGTTCTGTAAATGGTTTGTGCACTGAAACCCATTCGTCGACCCATTTAAGGACTTGGATGATCCACTTCGTGATTGGTTCGTTGCCAGGAAGCGCGAAACCTTGTCCCAAATAATCGTATGCATCGATTATAACGAGTTTTTTCTGATTCCCTCCCGCAGTTCGCCCATTGTGGTCCTTGTAGGAGAAGTCGAAAATATGTTCAAGTGGGACACTCGGCTGGGGGTGAGTGTTGGGAACATAGCGAAGGGCCAGATAGAGAACAACCCATAAAAACGATTCCATATCGTCCTGAATTGTGTGCAGTTTGTCGTAGCTCCTTTGAAGTAGATAAGACATAAAAGCCCAGGTACCCTGGTGGCAGACTGTGAATCTATGATGATGAGTGTAGATCAGAATTGAGGACGCACAGTTCGTTCATGGTCCCGAGGGCCATCTTCTGTTTTATCTATAGAGCGGGACAGGTCCCAGTCGATCAGAACGCCGTTACCATTAGCGTCAATCAGAATGTTCCCAAAACTGATGTCCCTGTGCATAATCCTGCATATCGTATACGCCTGTTTATGAGCTGATTGGTTCAGTAATGATAGCATGTTCAGATAGAAGTGGTAAAGCACCTATGAATGCATGATGCACGGCCTGTAGCATGGCCTTCGTGGATTTGAACTCCTCTAGCGGCCGTGCGACAACGTCAACTACAAGCCTGTTGTGAATCCGTTGGGTAATACGGTCCCAGTTGCTACCTAAGACCCATGATGTGTCTCTATCAGAGGTGCCAGCGACAGAATTGTCGTCCGAATCAAAGCCCGAATCGTCGTCTGAACTTTCGCTCGATTCGTGGCTCGAACCGTCATCAGTAGGTTCGATAGGAATGAATTCATTCGTGAGTGTGATGTGTCCCTCGAGGTCGTCTCCGCAGACCAAGGTGGGAACATATTGAACAGATTCCATGTTCAGCCTCTTTAAAATATCAGACTCCTTTTCTAGCGCCGCGGCCCGCCATACGTCCTTGAGGAACATAAGGTTTTTGGTGCCTAACTCTACCACTGGGTAGGCACGGGTACAACGGCCAGTGAGACCCCATGGTTCAGCCCTGGGGTACCAACCAACGTATTCGCGGGGGCCGTTTTGAGTCGGAACAGAAAAAACCTTAATGGGGCGCTCCTTCGGTTTCTTGTAGTCAGCAAGCAGTGATGTGGCCAGCTCTGCTTCCTTCTTTGACGGGTCGCGGACAGTGTCGTCGAGACCGCGACCGGTATCATTGGAATGCGTGAATCGCCATAGAAATTCGGCAAGTAAGCCGCAGTCCTCCCTGAAGTCAA
Organism: Clitopilus passeckerianus; assembly: GCA_944990035.1. Classification (NCBI taxonomy): domain Eukaryota; kingdom Fungi; phylum Basidiomycota; class Agaricomycetes; order Agaricales; family Entolomataceae; genus Clitopilus; species Clitopilus passeckerianus. The sequence goes on from CALYLX010000072.1 coordinate 205,714, forward strand.
AATGCTGGGTGACAATGGCACCTGCACGATCCCATCGAATAAAGCGGATATATGGATCGGCGATGAAGATGGTGAAGCCAAAACAACGATGTTGTCGGCCGAACCACTCTGCAGCATAGTTCGCAAGCTGCCCTAGGCATGCCGCACGATTCCGACTGTCAGACATGAAAGACGTGTTCCTCCTATCCTCGAGTGACATCTCGGACACGGGGGTCGAGGGATCGCAGAATGGATCGTCTTTATCGGTGGTTTTGAATTCTACATTGAGTTCAAGCTTGTCGAACTGCGTCTTCTTGGTCTCGGTGTTGACGGTAGCCTTGTAGATGCTCGGGTCCGGCTTGACTTCTCTGCCTTTATAAGACTCGAGATCCTTATAGTCAGCGGTATTAACCATCTTGAAATTAGGAATGAGACCGTATTCGTTCAGGGTGTCAATCTTCACATAACCACGTGGTAAGTACCTAAGGTGTCACAATATTAAACAAGGACTTACGAAAGGTTGATACATGTCGTGCTCCTTGGCATATTTCCTCCCGACGCAGAATGCATCCTTGGGAACTGACGGGTTAGGGGAGCAGCCTTCCGGTCGAGGCAAAAAGGTGTCAATGAAGAGTTGGACAGGCATCAGCCCGACCCATTGCCTTCGCATGTCTTCGACCATATGGACCTGGTTACGCTCTGCGTCTGGACGTGATACTTCGTATCCACTGACGCGGCTGGGTTTGATAGGACTAGAGGAAATTTTAAGTGGTTCAACGGGAGTTGATTGGGACATTTTGGGGAGTAATGCTCTGACCTGTCAAGCTTTCTGGGTATTTATGTCGAATTCAGTATAAGGCTGTTGGAATCAGTAAACGCCCACATTCGCTAGTCGGCAACGTGCCCGACTGCCACCGGCGTGAATGGCCCACTGCTAGAAGGTGGCTCAGGTCATGTGATCGATTACGTCCGTGGCTCGGGTTTAGGGCAGGTAGTGTCGCGTGTCGGCCAAACTTCTTGAAGTCAAATCTTGAAAGTGGATAGAGTTTATGCGGGTATGTATCACTCCAACTTCAAGAGAGCTTATATTTCGTGTCTCCAGTCTGTCGGCGGGTTATCCTATAAAGGTCTACTGTATACGGAGCAGGCATCAGATAGACAAACTCGGGGAGCCTACTATCAGCGGAGCATTGTACACGGCTTTTTGGTTCCTCGCTGTGTCAACTTGAAGGCATAAAGCTCAACCCTTTTGATTACGAAGTCGGCTTATCGCTTACTCCATTGTATCCCCCGAATCAAGATTAATAGAGGAGCCCATTGAAAGTTACAGCAATGACTCGGATTAAATTTATTGAGAAGATACGGTCCCCCTTCTGCTAAGGAATAATCAATTACTGGGATCAACCAAAAAACTGGAATCGCCCCAATCTCTCGGGACTCGAACTCCGAAAACGAGTTATTGTTCACTAAAAAACGCGTCTACAGCCAAATCGACCCGACCGAATCGGATTTTGCCGGTTACCGCAGCACGCCGAAGCATTCATGCCTCACTATGGTCAGTGGCATTCAGCTCGCGACCACGGACTGCGGGAAGGGGTACTTATATCACTCTATTCGCCCTTCCAGTCCTCAGGTTTAACCCACAATATGCCCCAAGGACAACCTCCCTCAGTCCACCCAGTTGAGGACGAGGCTTGGAGATCTGACTATAGCCTTACACTGCAGGCTCGAAAAGAGCTGCAGGAAATCTATTCTCAATGCCTCGCCGCTAGGGAAGAAGCCCATACAGATCCTGACGCCCTCATAAATCGCATATCACGACTCGAATCTGCACTAGCCTCATATAAGGCACTCCCATTGGAAATTCTATCCCTCATCTTCACATTTGCTCGGGAGGGCTTCGTATATCGGATATCCGAACATTCGCGAACATATGAAGATCCTCCTCCGCGTGGAGCCTGTTTTCCAGAACACGTCTGCCGTTTATGGAGACAAATTGCCCTGTCTACCCCCGGCGCATTCCAGTCCGTGTTCGTCGATTACACCAACTACGAATACTGCGCCCCGGATGGCCTGCAGCGGCTATATAAGATGACCAGCCTCGCAGAAAAGATTATCGTTCGTGGTACTCGAAACCTTATGATCGACTTTTGCCGTCTTGACTCCGACCCAAGTCAGGATTTCATGAGGCGGCTAACCACGCGAGGGACGCGATTGGAGAAGGTTGCAGTCTTTTACTCGAATGCAGACCCTGCCTTCGTCAACGCCATGCTCTCTCTCCTACCTTCCATGCCCCTCAGTCTTCGAAGCCTCACCATCGACGTCTATAGTTCTCATAAACGTCAATGTCTATCAATATCCACACTTTTCAAGCCATCGCGTGAAGTTATATTTTCTCACAGATGATTCTATGTTGACACTCAGCGACAGATTTAAATCATGATCTCCCATGGAGGAACTTGAAGCATCTAGCCATAAGTAATCTGGTCGGGGCCCTTGTGTTGTCTCCTTCATTGGCTCTCGCCGTCTTCTCCAAATGTCCACTGCTACAGGATTGCCACCTCAAATTGGCCAGCCCAGCCACGAACCCCACACCACCAATCAGCTTCACCGTCGGAGCTGTACATCTGGAGAAATTGACAACTCTCCAGCTAGATCTGCAATACGGCGAATGGGCGCATCCCGAACAATTTGGTCGGTTTCTGTCATCCCTGAAATTGCCTTGCCTCAATTGTTTGAGTATCGGAGCTGGTCATACGCAAGTCGTTCATGTCGAAGACATCTGTGCTCTCTTCGATAGGTCTCATTGCAAACTCAAGACCTTCTACCTAATAATATACTCTTTATCGGAGCAGGACCTCATTCGCTTGGTCCTTTGCGAGTCAATGTCGACTGTCAAAAGGTTCTTGCTCAGAAGTGCGCCGATGTATCCAAGCATACTTCGAAAGATCGCCTCAGGAGCAGCGCTTCCACGGTTGAGGCGGCTCACGGGAACTCTGGCTCCAGAGACCGAGCCAGCCGAGGCGCTTCTTTACACAGCTAGAGCCAGGAAAGGCGAAGTCCGGGTGCACAAGGGAGTTCAAGTCACTGAACTCAAGACAGTGGACTTCGAATACCGACCTCGTTTCTGGCGTGATGCTGTTCAGCCGCTGCCTCCCATTCCATCTGATCTGGCAGAGATGTATGAAAAAGCGGGGGGTTGGTTCAAACTCGAGCAAGGTAAATCCGTTTTGAGTTACTTGGACGGTCATTGTATCCAAATCTGACTTTTACCGGTTCTAGGGAGGAGGTAGCCGTCTTAATTCGATGAATTGTAGAGACATATAGCGGCCAGTCAGTCAGCCCACTATTAGACGAATGTAAACCAAACACCAGCGGAAAGTGTATTCGCATTGACCGTCTGACTCTGAGAACTCGGATATCATTGGTTAAGGGCAAGTGATATCGCTACAGCCTTCGATTGTTACCAAAAAATACAGACTGTTATGCTATGTACGTATAAACAAACGAGATCAGCGGGAAATAGCTTCAAAGGCATTTTTAGGGACTGGGTTTTGCTTTACGCGCCTTCAGCCTTTTGCGAAAGTATAGATTCCTCTTGAGAGTTTGTCCCTGTGATCATTTGCTCGATACTGAAGCCTCCGGCCACAATGCACGACCGATTACAAGAGGTCTTCCGCCTTGCAAATAGCAGGCCATCCACGCCCACCTAGCGTATCCTTAAACCACGTGTCCATTGCAGCGTAGCCCTCTAGTTCGAATGTCCTGTTGCTTTTGATGGTGGTCTCTGAAATCGCAGAGGGTTTGTGTGCCACGACCCAATCGTCGATCCATTCAAGGACTCACATGACCTATTTCGTGAGTGGTTCGTTCCCGGGAAGCCCGAAATAATCTCCCAGAAAATCGTACAGATCATTCATAACGAGACTTTTGTTGCCTCCGCCTGTAGCCTGTTCATTGTGGAACGATTCCGTGTCGTCTTGGATTGTGTGCGTTTTGTCGGGTCTTTTTTGAAGTAAATAGGACGTAAAAGGCCAGGTACCCTGAAAAAGGAGTTCAGAGAGGTTCAAGAGGTCAAGAGGAGTGTGAGACGTACGATTCGCGCATGGCCATGAGGACCGCGTTCAGACATCTTCGAAGGAGTGGGTTGAGTTGTCAAGCTTTAGTTTTGGGTTGAATTCAGTATAGAGGTGTTGAATCAACATACGCCCACATTCGCTTGCAGTCCGCGCGGCCGACCGTCACTGCAAGTAGAAGCCTGTCATGGCCATGGCCCAACCAAGCTAAAGCCAAAATAAATAGCTCGATGTAGGCGTCAAGTCAAGACTGAGGAACCTGGTCATAGTTTGCAGTGGATTTTGGAGCTGTGCACAAAGGGCCGCCAATGCGTGACCACAAAGAAGAATGGCTTGATTTATTTGAGTACGATAAGCAACGACAATAGAAGCTTCTTCGTCTCCCTTCCCCTTGTCTCCTCGCCATTCACCACTTCGCATACGGCAAGAACTTTCCACTACACAACCAACCCATCAGCATACTCGACCATTTTTTTAAATACCAAACCAAAAGAACTCACTCAAAACTCAAAACAACCCTATCCCCCTTCGGATCCTCCTTTTTCTGCACATCAACCTTACAATCAATCATCGACATAATCCCATCCCCAAACTTCTCATGTATCACACTCTTAATCGCCTGCCCATACACCAACACGCCCTCATACAGCCTATACAACACAGGATCCGTCGGCGGCATCGGGCCTAGGCCGCGATTGGGCCACCACTGGTCCCCGAGAGCGGCGAGACCTTCTTCAGAGGGGAGGTCGAGGGCCTGGCAGAGGGCGGTGAGGTCGGAGGGCGTGAATTTGGCTTGGGCGTAGAAGGCGGCGGCGGTCCAGACTTCGTTTTTGCCGATCTTTTGGGCGATTTGGTCGAATGTGAGGCCTGTGGGTGGGTGGGTGGGTTAGAGAATTGCGTAGAAGATGGGGATGGGGACATACCTTTCTTTGCTTTGGCCTCTAGTAGGCGCCTGTTGAATGGAGGTAGATCGGCGAAGGGTGCGGTGTTATCTGCGAATGCCTGGCCGTACAAGCTTCAATTTGTCTTCGCATTCGCTAAAGGTATGAAACGACGTACTGTAGCGGAAGCCATTTCTTCGCAATGTCTCTGGGAAAGAAAGTGACGTTTTGAGGCGATAAGCCTTGGTCTTTATACCCTCAGTAGATCAGTAACTCCAAGCACCCCTCCCTATCTTCTTGGTCAGAAGGTGTGTTCACATGATGAGCTGGGTCAGCTTAAGCCCCCGTCTGGACCCGATTGCAAGAAGGAATGGAGTGACGTCGGTCAGACTCGGGCTGAGAGACTGTGAAGTGTTCCGTCTCGAGATGGGACGAGTAAAGGAAGCAAGGAACATGGTGAGAGTGTTGACATTCAGATGGATTAAGAGTCTTGTGGTATTGGCTTCCATACATCTTTCGTAGCATGCATAAGCTCATACAACTGTCCTAACTGCTCTCCTGACATCTGAATCCAACATAGCTAGTCAGTATCGAGACGAGAGGCTCCAAGCTGGCAATACACACCTTCTCGAAAACTGTAGGATCTAACGGCTTCCCCTTAAACTTCGTCCCGTCTTTTCCAGCCGGTAGCTGGTCCAAATACATCTTCCACTGCGACAAAAACCCGATTATATGCGCTGGATTGTCAACTTTTTGGTGCCGGCGGAACTCTGAAAAAGCGACTCATGTTACGACTTGGACGGGGCTCCTCGGAGGGAAGACGGACCTGCTTTGACGTAAATATCTCCCAAAGACCTCATATCCTGTGGGAGGTGTCTATGACCTCGCAGCAGGCGGCGGTAGAGTCTAGACGGCAGTGCATCTTAGTCGGAACATTTGAAAGGTTCATGACGGAAGAACGCACGGTAATGGAGGTAGCAGCGTAGCACTAGCCTCCTTGAGGTTGAGGGGTTTGGTTGTTACGGACGTTGCAAGGCGTATTAGGGACGGCCTCATCTTCTAAGAAAGCTCAAGGGAGGTGGTGGTACGGAACTGAAGAAGGTTTGTAAACACCGGTAAATCACATTCCGTTCCGCTCAACGTTCGGCTCAGGGTCGACGCCATCATCGACGACGACCACATACATTTGCTTAATCTGGGTAGGTGTAATCAACAGTCATTTATGTATTTTTCTTAGTTTAAAAAACAGGAGAGATGTTCAGAATAGTGGTTACGTTATGTCGTAGTGCGGGTCCTTCAACTTCAAGCCACAGAAATAGGCAACCCCATCGCCCTCCTCCCCAAAGGATTATTCACATCATCAGCACCAGCAACCCCAACAAACTTATCCTCTCCAGGTCCTTGAGGGAAATCAGGCGGGCACTTCTGGCGGAGGAACGTATCCGCCTGCCTCTTGACGTAGGCTTCGTTCTGGGGGGTAAGGGGTACAGCGGGGATGTACATCACTATAAATCGCAACCAACCAAATCAGCGCCGTTACATCCTCAACTCGAGAAAAGATAGGAGACGTACCTGCAGAATCCCCAGATCCAGTATGCTCCTCCTCAACGGAATGAATAACATCACAATGCCAGAACACCATATCTCCAGGAAGCACCTTCGGCACGGAAGTCATGGTGCGCTCGAGTTCGAGGTGAGGGTGCGTGGCGGGTGCAGGTCGGGGGCCGCCGTAGCCGTTATCGCGGATGTGGATGCCGTGGTACACGGAAGAGGAGGTGTCTGTATATGCAAAGCAATCATGTCAGGTCGGTTTTGAGAAGGGAAGTAAATTGTTGAAACATACCGATCTCCCAGTTGGCAGCGTCGAGGAAACCTTCTTGGCCAGGCTGGAGTTTGGGGCTGAAGAACGGGCGGAGCATGATGTACGCATTCGAGAGAAGAACGTCAGGGTATACCCTAAGCGTTCCTTGAGTGGGCGCCGTTTCGCTGCAAGCAAAGCACGAGTTGTTAGTGATCAAACCAACCACAACTTGAAAAATAATAGAACGCACCTCATAGCAAGCCATCCTTGGAAAGTCCTGAACACACTCGATTGGTTAGCACGTCCATACAAAGACGTCTTCGCATTAAGCCTGCCCTCCAAATCGTACGGATCATGCTCCTTCCAGTCCCCAGACAAGATATTCTCAAAGCATTTCCTAAAGTTGGGTTCTTCCCATCGCTCAATAGAGCCACCTAAATCGTGACGAAGAGTGCATGAGTGCAAGAAACGGATATCGGAAGAGAAGACAATGCGAACCGTCAACGTGGGGAGGGTGCAAAGGCCAGGGCACACCAGCCCGTCGGATACGGAATCTGTCGGCGTAGGTCAGAGGAGTGTTGAGATCGACGCCCTCGACGGGCTTCCCGTCCTTGGTGTGGTAAAGATTGTTCAGCCATACGGTCGCGTTGAGCAGGTTGGGGTGGGCACGGGCTTCGACTTGGGGCTTGGTCCAGCTAAAAGAAGAACGAGTCAGAAGTGACGAGAGAGTGTATGGGGAGGAGGAACGTACTAGAGGTTGAAGAATTGCTTGTCGTTTGCGGGAAGGCCTGAGTTAATCCGTTAAGCGATCGGGCAACGAGAGAGGCAAAGAAGTCGGGAACTAACCATCGCAGTCAGGATTGTTCTTGGCGAACACCTTGAGATCCTCTTTCCACTTCACTGCCTGCTCGTCAGCGATCACGTCCTTAATGACGACACTTCCCCGCCTCTTGATCTGGTCAAGCGTCTCGGCGCTGAGATTGTTCAAGTCTTCGTACTTGACTTGGGGGATATACTATTCAATACCAATCAGGAGCTGAACAGTTTTTGTACGTAATATCAAGCTCACCTCAGAACAAGTCTTATCAATATCCTCGTTCACGACCTTCAACTGCGCAACAATCTCTCCCCACGCCTTCGTAGCACGCGCCTCGAAGTCAGGGATGGAAGACGCAATCTCCTTCTTGAGATCTGCGAAACGGGCAGGGAGAGGAGTGTTATCTGCAACCTGATCCATGGTTCAGACAGACAGAAGTCAAACGTTCAGAGGAAGAGACAAGGTAGAAATCGAAAAATCAGAATCGATATCTGGTAAAACCACGTCCCATCCCGCTAGCTTTTTATACCTCAACTACTGATCCAAATCGCCACGAGCATTTAGGTCGTGCCCACCGTGTGACCGGCAGCAGTTATCCTGGGGGGCAAGAGTGATATTGTGGAGAAGGGACCATGTGCCGAGGTTTCTCCGCACCAAAAGAAATCCTGCTCATATTGGGGGTACCCCTGTCGTCGAGATTGTCACGAGTAGTGTCCTGTGATCTATTTAGTCCCTATGATGTGGGTCTTCTTAGACGCCCTGCTGATAAATAAGCTATTGGAAGCCCTCGGATTTCGCAACACGCACCCGGTGGTTGAGTTTAGTGAATGGAAGATACGTCAAAGGCCATGAGGGCAGACATCCTATTGATATGTTCATGCCCCGGTATCAGAGATTATCAGTTGGCCATGACTTTCGTGCGTGTTGCTGTGCTTCTAGTAGGTGAGCTAGGTCGACTATGGCATGAGAAGACCCCCGGTTTTCCTGCATAAGAAAGCGGCCCGAGTGGTAGTGGTTGCGTAGGGAAAACCCCTGTTCCGTGGCGCAGGGAGTCATCATCGGGTTTTCAAGCCCCTTGGTCCAGGTCATTTGACGGGCAGGCGACGCGAATTACGACGGACGGTATTGGTCAAATTGAGAACTGGGTAAGGATGAACCGAAGGCGTGTGGGAGGATAGGTTTTGGGGACGTAATGCTAACAGGTAGGAAAGAGGCCGGGAAGGGGCAGCAGCAAAGATTGTGGTGGCTAGAATGCAAGATGGAATGACTGTTGAAGGATGTAGTACGCTGGAGAATGGCGAGTTACATGGTGTTGATGATGTAAAGCTAATTCTGGACTCTCGCTCTATTGGTTGTCCGTGGCTACCTCTGTGCTGTGCAGAACATTCTTCATATTTCAAAACGAGAAGGACTCATTGTTACAAGTGTTTCCGCCAGAAAAAGAGACATCCATTGTGATTAAAAGTAGCATCAGGGTAAACTAAAGCGAAAAGTGAATTGCACAGGGTGACAGAACGAAAGCATCTTGGAAGCAAACACTCAAAGCATTGAGTGCGTTTTAATTAGATCTATTCCTCCTCCTCGAGAGGCTCTTCAACACCTGCATCAGGTTCATATGCCTCCTCTTCCGCGTAGACTTCTTGAGACACCTCTTCAATATATTCTTCCTCATCTACAACCGCTTCTTGGTATTGCTGGTATTCCGCACTGTAGGAAGGAAAGGTCATCAATACCGAGTAGCAAGCGTAAGAAAGGAAAAACGGAACGAACATCAAATCCTGGATGTTACTCTCAGCTTCGGTGAATTCCATGGGATCCATGCCTTCGCCGGTGTACCAATGCAAGAACGCACGACGCTTGAGCATAGCAGAGAACTGTGGGAGAAGAACCTGGGTTTTAGCTGATATTTGCCTTGTATGCATAGATCAACTAACCGTCTCTTGAGTACGCTTGAAGACTTCCTGGATGGCGGTCGTGTTCATCAAGGCTGTGGCTGCGTGTTTCTGGCCAACGGGAGGAACAGATACAATGGACATGGAGACATTGTCGGGAATCCACCTAGTATTGTGCATTAGCAAGGAGGTGAGCAGATATATTATTTCACTTACTCGACGAAGAACGAAGAGTTCCTTGTTTGCAGATCACGAATTGCGTACTAGGAATGTATGCTTAGAGCCGATAAGTTGGTTTGATCACTGGGCACTTACTTCGGCCTGAAAATATCGTTAGCTCAAAGGTAGCAGCAGTAGAGTTGAATGAAGAACTGACCTCACGAGAGGGAATGTTGCCGCGGAAGATGACAGCAGCCGTCAGGTAACGTCTGTGAAGAGCAATCAGGTAAGGGCAAGCACATGCATAACCACGAGAAAACTACGCACCCATGAGCGGGATCGCAAGCAACGAGTGTAGCCTTCTTATCAAAGACACTGGGTGATTCACGTCAGGCTGGAGCTTTCCAGATAAAACAATGCAAACCCACGCTTTTGTGAGGTCGGCAACCTTTGTCCCTTCATATTGACTATTTTTGAGATTATGCAGAGGTGCATAGCTGGGTGCAAGGAAATGTAGCTGTACAAAACGGATGTCAGATGTAAACTGATGATGAAAAGGATGAGGCGCCATACTCGAGGGAAAGGAACAAGGTTCATTCCTAGTTTACGTAGATCTCCGTTCAATTGGCCAGGGAACCGCAAGCTGGTGCTCACACCACACATAACCCTTGCGATGACCTGTGCATGCTCGTCAGTAAATGCAGCAGTGAGATGACCAGAAGAAAGCTCACGTTGTTCAGATCAGAAAAGTTGGGAACCTTGATGCCCAGTGACCTGGTATTGATATCATACAACGCCTCGTTGTCAATACAAATGGTCAAGTCGCTGTTTTCTACCAGCTGGTGCATGGAGAGCATAGCGTTGTATGGCTAGAAACGAAAACCAGTCAACCACCAAACCTGACGCAGACGATTTTGGGAAGGTTTGACATACCTCAACGATAGTCTCCGAAACCTTCGGTGAGGGAAGAATAGAGAATGTTGCCAGCATCCGGTCGGGGTATTCTTCGCGGATTTTTGATAGCAGAAGACTTCCTAGGCCAGCACCTGTGCCTCCACCGAGAGATTGTATGAGTTGGAAGCCTTGTAGTGCTTCGCAGGCTTCTCCTTGTCTTCTCATAGCATCCTGACGCAGCGTTCAGGTATAATTAAGAAACGGATGGGATGGGAACATACCAGAACGGTGTCCACGAGCTCAGCACCTAATGAATGCGTTTCTCAGGTCAGACTGATAAATGATAAAAGCCGATACGAAACAACGCCATACCCTCTGTGTAGTCTAGAGAAGGGACATGATCAGCCGTTTGTCATGTTTCACAATAGCGACAACTTACATCCTTTTGCCCAGTTGTTGCCAGCACCCGAATCGGCGTGGATATAGGTATCGGGTCTGAACAGGTGGCCAAGCGAGCCGCCCTTTACCTAGACGAACAAGGAGTGTCAGCAAACAGTTCGATGAGTAGAATTTTGCAAGTACCTTGTTCAGTACACCTCCCTCAAGATCGACCTGGACGCTTCTGGGCACAAACTTGGCCTCCTTGCCGTCAACCTCGACAAAGTAGACGCCAGCCTGCACAAAAAAAGCACCGCTTCAACACCCACTACTCCAACACCTTTAATAGAACCCTACCCGTTGCAACTGTAACGGATCAGAGCCGACGTACAACTGTAAATTGTCGCGTCGCGTGGGTGAGTGATCGACGGGAAAAATAGTGATGACAATCTCCTCACCCCGTTCTGATCAAGCCCATGCTCAGCTAAAAGCATATTCCAGAACGTCTCTCCAACCTAGATGGTTATGGTACGGGCTAGTGAGTGGTTTGGATACAGAGAAAGCGTAAAATTGAGCTTGACGGACTTGGTTTCCGGCTTGACCTGCCTGTTGAAATTACGCCACTTGAACATCAACAAACTATGGTGTTACGGGTTGCAGGGAGATCTCTGACCTGGATGTTGATGATTTCTCGCGACAGCATCTTGGAAGGGGTGCTTTTGGAAAGAGCCTGAGGCAAATGTGTCGACAGCGACCGTGAAGACGTGGAAGACGGGGAAAGAGACGTGTCGAGCGAATAAAAGTCCAGCCCACTGGGTTTAGCGAAAGCTAGTCCATATATGGGAAGTGTACGGCATCTCCCGGACCGATCAGTTTGCCTCCGTCTCCGTCTCTGACTCCCTTGCTCAAGAGCCTATCAAGAGTAGTCATTCATACTCATCGTACGGAAGCGTTGTCCATTATACAGTTCCGCCGTTTGTTGTGCACCGAACGCAATAAATCTTACATCTTTTACCCTCAACAAAAGAAGAATTCTATTTGAAAGCCCGCTCGGCTCTACTCGGCCATTCTGTCAACCTCCAATGAACGGTCAACGAAACCCAAAACTCAGTTTTAAAGCTTCTTCCATTCACAATATACGTTGACTCTCGTAGGTAACAAAGCAAGGGGTCTGTCTTGTGACAGGATGCGCCCCAAAGTAGAAACGGAAAGCCTGCTGGGTCTCTGACTTTGTGCCGACGGTATAGGACCTCACCAACGCCACAAGGTACTGTGGTTTAGTTGAGAGTATACTCGTTCCGTACCAACATGTTCGAATACAAGGGAGGACGGGCCTAGTTATACCTGCGAGCCACCTTCAAGCGCTGCATCCCGCTTATGACGACTGTATGTTTTGAATTGGGCGATATTGGATAAAATCTTTGGTTTCACCCAAATTAACGAAATACAGAGAGAGGATCCCGCTGCTACAAGATTGAACGATTCAGTGATTTGTTCATGGCGTCACCACGTTTGGCAGGCACCAGAACGCCACCGGAACTACGGAGATCATGCATTTCAAGCCCAGCAACTCCGCCATAGGAGGAAATTGTGGTTTATTTTTCTCGGTTGAAGAGATAACAGGGCTGATAACAAAATCAACCATATCAAAATCCACATATTTGTGGTGCTCTAATCCGTCGCCCATAGAGGCATACGACAACAACGAGGACGGTGAGGCAGCGGCGAGGCAACTGCGAGCATCCCGTGAGTCACCTTCTTGAAGTTCAACGGTCGTGCTCGTGTAACCCACGAGTTTTTTCCGATTTCTATTTCTCCCATAATATTTTATAAACTTAAAAAATATCATAATTCCAGATGGAAATGTCAAATTCAAATCCTGGATATCCCCCCTCGTCGTCCGTCAACAATCCAGCCGTCACTAATGGCATCGACCCCAGTAAGGATCCTAATGCACCGCCTGCAAAACGTAGGCCAGGAAGGCCGAAGGGCTCGACGAACAAGAAGAGGGAGGGAGAGCAGCCGCCACCGTCCAGTGATCCATTGAAGGTCAAGAGACCTGTAGGACGGCCGAGAAAGGATGGTTTCCCAGCTGGAAGTGTGAATGCTCCTCGGCCAGCGAAGCAGCCACGTTTATCGAACAGCCCAGTGAGTACAGGTTTAAACCCTGATGAGGGCATTCTTTACGACAATGTACTCATCCTAGTCTCAGTGGACAGGCTTTGCAGGAGTCTCATATCCAGCTTCAGCTCCTGTACCGTTTGCGACGTTGACGCCAGCGAACGTCTTGCCGCCATCAGCGTCGGTTGCTACACCACAAGCACTGATCGATCCTTCTCTGCGCGCAGACACTACAAATCCATCGGAATGGGCACATTTGTATCGAACAGACCAAAACGCTTTCCTTTCGTCTCTCTTAGCATCCCTGGCAGCGCCAAATCCGCTGTCAACAACCGGACCTTCTGTGGAAGAAGCATTCAAGTCTCACCTCGTGTCACTTGCCACACCACCCTCCAACTCCTCAAACGCCAACGCGGCATCCTCGCAGGCCACACAGCCGAACGCCATTCCGTCCCTGTACTATGTTCTCAAGACTTTCTGGTTACCCTCTTCACCCTCCTATTTCTCCTTGACAGCATCGGCATCGACTGCACGAACGCCTTCCGAACACAGGTTCCTCTACTGGGACCCGTTACCTCTCGTTTTCAACGGGATCGCGTGTCCCTCATGCGCACAACCTCTCATAAATAAGGGTCGCATCAGCACTGGACCTATCAAAATCTACGACATCGAGAAACCATTCTTCATCATCGGATGTGAATATGTCTGCAATTCCCCACAATGTATATCGTCTGCTTCGACATCTACCTCGTCAACTGCTGGGACAGGACGCCGGTTCTCCTCTACGGATTCATCCATCTTCCGGTCTCTCCCAACGAGATTGAAGGATGAGTTTCCAGCCAAGTTGATGTATGAGGCCCAGGATGTTGGGCCGGGTGCAAACATCTGGAACTGGAGTGCCATGGGTGTGAGCCGGCCTCTATGGAATCTCGTCAAGGGATGTCTACGAATGGGCATGAGGAAGGAGGGCGTGATTGGGCTGATTCTGGGAGTGCAGCAGGGAGGAAGCGTCGTCGGCGGAGGTGGGATAACGGGTGCACCCCTCGTTCTGGCAGCTGGACCCATGGATGCAAGTGTTGACCATCAACATCACCAGCAACCCCAGCCTCCTCAGACGCGGTCAGGTGGCATGGTGGAGGTTGACGAGGAAGATATGGATGCTGACAATGCTGAAGACCAGCTTCGAGACGAGCCAGATAACCACGAGGGACAGCAGGGGCAGCCTGAAGGGGCTCAGCCTGCGTCTGAGGTCTGTATGTTCTGTTCTTTACTTTCAAGCCTCTAAACAATTTCTTACGCTTTTCCTTTCTTTCTAGTTTATACAGCGTTTTATTGAGGCCTACAACCATACCGCCTCTACACCCAACACGCAACCAGCAAGTAGTCACACCGTCAGCGTCTCCAACACACCGACGATGCGACCTATGGCCTCTCCTCATATTCCTTCGCAAAATCAACCCCTTCAACAAGTTCACCCCCAGCCAGTCCCCGTAGCTGTCCCCGTTCAGGTCCCCACCGTAAGCATGCAAGTCCAGCCCCAACCCGCCCAACCTCAACCATCCCAGCCCCAACCATTGCTTTTCCAACAACACCAACAACCCGGCCCACTCACTCAAGTTTACGACTACGCTAGACCTTTCGGAAACTACCAATACGCCGCCTACGCTTTCTTCCCGCCAAGTAACGCCGCGACTAGTGGGTCGCCGAATCTTCAAGCAGCTGGTATCACCTACAACCCCCAGCCCCAACCCCGGAATCCGCTGAAACGACCGTATCCATTTATTGACGCAACAGCAGCTACTGCCCGTCGAGCGTCGGCTACACCCTCGCTTGCTGAACCCCACTTGCTCACGTCCCCGCAATCCTCACATACGGCAACTCCTTCACCTAACATCCGACACGCGCCCCGTCCTCGACCACACGCTCAGCCCCAAGCCCAAGCACAGGCGCAGGCACCATCCCGGATTACAGCGACCTCGTCATCGACCTCTGTGGGAGGCAGCAAAACCCGCAATCCGAGACATTGCATCAAATGCGGGGGGTTGGAGTGTAAAGGCAAAGGCGGAAGGCAGTATTGTAAGAGTGCGTGTCAGGATTGTGGGAAGCTGGAGTGCCAAGGGAAGAATAATAGAAGACCGGGGGAGAAGTGTGATGGGTTGGCGTAGGAGGGGAATTGGGTTCATTGGGAAGGATATGGGTTTATTCATTGCCAGACCTCGGGAGGTTTGGTGACGACGTTGGGGTGGTTCCTCTTGGGGTTGTATGTTTATTCGACGGACTGCGTCTGCTGGCGATCATGATTGATGGCATTGACATTATTTTACCTTAATTTGCATAATGGACCTCTTGGTGTCGTGCTTCAGTACAGTGTACTCTTATTCTCATTTCTTGTTTTCGGCGTATTGTGCCATAGACCTTCTGCCTCTGTATTTTTCACTTATTTTTATTCCATTCCATGTTGTGATGGTGTTATTATTCACATCTTTTGTATCAAAACGGCTCAGAGGTCTACGTGAAGTTGTAAAAGAAAGTCAGAATAAATGGTATCATTGCACAAGAAGGGTATCGCGGTAACGAATGTCCGGGTTTATTAAATACAACAGGTGTCATAAAGCGAAAACTTTGACCATCAGCTGCTGTTTCATTCCTCAGTTAATGACTGCTGGGCAATCGACTGGGAGTCCTCTTGTGGCTGCGACCAGCCTTCCTCTTTGACTTGGATTTCCGGGCACCAGCAGACTCGGAAATGGCAGCGGCAGACTTCACGGCGGCTTTCTTGTAGGTTTGTTGGTAGAAGTGGATAAAGAGGAACAAGTATGAGGTGAGGAGACCTCCGGCGAAGAGTCCTGCAGTTGCGGTGCCTGCACAGTGACCGGGATGAGGGATCCAAGGCGCGTAGCGGTATGCACCTTCGGTAAGGACTGGAGTGTAGCAAGTTCGTCAGTATGGTGTTGTTGAAGTTGTTCGAGCTTTACTCACGACCAGTGTATACAAGACTAAGGTCTACGAGAAATTGAACGATTTGCATCGAGGTGAGATATTTCTTCCACCAGATCCTTTTGCCACCGGCGGAAGCAAAGTAGTAATAATCTGCAATAGTGTCAGAATATCGCTTCAGAAATGGTAGGGATGGCGCCGTCTTACACATTGCAACGTGCACCAAGAGGTTAATGCCGATTATTGGCCATGACTTCATCTAGGCTTAGTAAAGTTACGAGCACAAGAATGGAATTAGACGCACCATGCTAGTTCGGCCTTGAAGCTGGAAGAAACAGAGGACGGCGGTGGCAGAGTGGTGGAAGACGTGAAGGAATTCTACAAGATTATCCTTATTTGAAAGGGTTCAAGAATATATCGAAAGCAAGGTACGTACTGAGATCCTTCTTCTTGAGAGCGAGCAGGACGGTATCGAAGAGCTCCAGGTATTTGAAGAAATAGTTGACCATATAGTATGCCTCTAACCTCTTTCAAAATTTCGCAATTAGCACCCTAGATACCTCGAGAATACACCGAGCCATACCGGTGTGTATGAATCCTCATCGCAGATGGAAGAGAAAAGACCACGCTTGAATAGGAGAGGCCCAGCTTCCTCGGCTATGAGAGCCAGAAGCAGACCACTCCCCACACTCAGAATGAAGTTGTGAAGGCGGAAGATCGCATTCAGTTTGAAAGGCTTCTGATCTTTCAGAACATGCTGGATGCCGAAAATCACGGCCAGGTAGGTAGCAAGAGTTGTTATGACTGAGCCATACGTAGAGAAGGGTGATTTTCCGGGAACGAATGTGGTGTAATAGTAAGGAATGTGTATGGGAAAGACCCTGGACAAAAGAGTGGCGAGAGACATCGTGACAAGACGAAGAGGTTGAAAGGAGGCGCTAAAGCATCCCGAGCAGCTGGCATCGGTATTATATTCGAAAGCTGGAGGCGACTATCACTGTCAGTATGTCGGAAATTGAGGAGCAAGTCGTACGCCGTCACGTCACGCATCGACCTTTATTCGGGACCACCATGACTTCTATTCCGATTTGAACTAGAATCGATCGATAATACCTCGGGCCAATCTTATTAAGTTTAACAGGACATCTCGCGGGATGCGCGCTGTTCAGCATACTCAGTTGCAGCGTTGTGTCGAGGCGGAAGCTCTCACAAATGGCTTCCCAAAGTTGACACCGACTCTCAAACCTGGAGCTTTGTCAATGAGTTAGCCTCCGACACACCGGTACCCTATTTACTAACCGCGCTGGCCGACCGAATAACGTCTATTAGTGACACAAAATATGCCAGGCATGGAGTGGGGATCGAGCAAGGAAAATTGCGCCTGCCTGCAACTTTTTATGCAATTTGGATCAAGGCAACCTTTGGATTAACCGCCTGCTCACTGAACCCCGAGGGATATGTTGGCCCACCGCGGCAAGGTTTTGCAATACTTTCTATGCATTCCCTCTTGTGCTGAACTATCTGCTCTCAAAGGAACTCATGTCAAGGCCCTATTAAACCCGAAACTCCTCTTCACCCTGTCTCGAGGTTCTACGTTGTGACCTAATTTCCGAATAACACCGGCCACCCGAACCGGTTTGAATGTCATGGCTGACAACAAGAATTATGAAAGGATTCTTAACATACCTGCCTACACCAGGACGATGCAAACTATGTGGTTATCCTTTCAAGATCAAGTCGTAGCTTCTCAAGGCTCGGGCGCTCAAAGGGATCTGCGCGACAGAAATGCTTGCAACTGGCTACTTTGGCCCCTATGATTTCCTATGGACAGGCATCTTGTCTCCAATTTCAAATGTTACCTGCGGTTCAGCGATTCGAGCCCCGTTCATCTCGCTTCCAATTCCTGTGTCCTCAAAAGACGGCCCAAGCCCAAAAAATATTGTGGGCTTCCCCAAGTAATGAGGCCTAAGCCGCAGGGGGTATGTTTAGACCAGTACACAACCCTTTTAAAGGCTCCGGAATATTGTGTAGCGCATTGCTACCCAGCCCGTATCCCACGAACACTCTTAGACTTGACCCCTCAAGGCGATGTCGTTCAATGCAAGCACCATCTTGCCCGACTATGCCGAGCTCTATTCTACCACTGATTTTTCGTCCCTCTCGTGGCTCGAGAGACGGTGGGCAGCTTGGTATATCATGATCGGGAACCCCGCCCTTGCCACAGGCTTACTTTCTGTTTTGGTTCACGAAGTGGGTAATCCATCGCTCTATCGGAGACATCCCGGCTTATCCCATTGTTAGGCCGCATATTTTGGGCGATGCATTCCGTTCATGATTATCGATGCCATTCCTTACTTCAGCAAGTGGAAATTACAGCCACACAAGACCTTCACGCCCGCTGAACAGTGGGAGTGTACAAAACTCGTTCTTTGGAATCACTTTACTATGCAACTTTCTTCGGTACGCCTTGTGAAATCGTTGGTCCCTTCCACATATTGATTAGACGTTGCGTAACAGTTAGTCATAGCCCATGCGTTGTCGGGCTGGACAGGAGTCTCGACGTATCAGGTTCCAATTACGCCTCTCCCTAAGATGGCTCTCCAATGCTTCTTGTTCTTCGTTTACGACGATATCTTCCACTACACCGGTATGCTCTGACGGATATCCCATCATCGCGCCCACTGACAAGCCCTTTCTAGCCCATAGGACACTTCACACACCTTACCTGTACAAGCGCTTGCATAAAGTTCACCACAAATACTCCGCACCTTTCGGTCTAGCCGCAGAGTATGGCCATCCTGTAGAGGTATTCGGCCTCAGCGTAGGGGCTATTGTTGGCCCCTTTATCCATGCATTCGTCACCGGGGATGTTCATATCTTCACAATATTGCTCTTCATGAGTCTTCGCCTATGGCAAGCCGTCGACGCCCATAGTGGTTACGGTGAGCATTTCGTTCTCTCAGTTATGGCTTACTGACATCATATTTTCGATAGACTTCCCGTGGTCTCTGCGTAACATCGTCCCATTCTGGGCAGGCGCCGAACACCACGACTTCCATCATATGGCGTTCACAAACAACTACTCCAGCTCCTTCAGATGGTGGGATCGGATTATGGGGACTGACAAAAAGTATCAAGCTTATCGTGCTCGCGTGAGAGAGGCTAAGAGGAAGCTTGGATCAGCAGACGGTGCTGAAAAAAAACTGGCTGTATATGAGCAGAAACTGTTGGCGGAGGTCGAGGATAAGGGACTCAAGGCCGAGGCTGAACTAGTGGGAGAGGGCTCTAAATCTGATTGAAACTACCAGAATTGCTCGTAATGTTTTTTCGTGCTTTTCCGATATTCATCTTCCGACCACTCTTTACCTCTTGTTAAGTTTCATAGATGCCTAGGTACTTCAGTCCTGCTGAACAAGAAATACATGATCTCTGTTTGATAACATTGATTTAAGGCTTGGAACACGTCTAGCGCTGAGCCAACCATATGGTGCAGCTCGTGGGAATTCAGGTGAACTGACGCTCTCACCTCCAACACCAACATCCAACTAGTGGCAAACACTGCTGAGTGACAGATTAGGACGTGAATACCAAGATGCCGAAAGTAGCGGCACCCACCATGAATTACACCTTCCCCTCTTGTCAGCCTGACCGAATTCACAAACCACTTGCTACCCGACGGCACTCAAATCCTAAAGGCTAAAAGCCTTGGGCAGACCCATTTACTGACAGTGTACATTCACTATCCCTCCGAAGTATACTTCCCCAAGCCAGAGAAACCCATGCAGCCGAACGCTGAGCTTACGCAACTATTTCATCTAATTGCCTGGTGCTCAAGGAGCCGGTTTCGACGGACTTTACGCCACCTGGATAATCTCACAAAAAAATCAAAGGGAATGCACACCAGGGGATAGTGTATTATGGTATATAATGGTTCAACGGTATTTGCACCATAGCAGGTACGTCATGCCTAGTAGAAGCTATCCAACTCGAGCTTCGCGTAAATTGCGCTGACCAGTGATTTGGAGTAGAAAGTACTGCAATCGGCTAGATAACCATGAGATATACGCCGGCCCAAACGGCGACGCTCGACTTACATTTACTTGCAAAATTTGTCCCTGATGTTAATCAGATTTTGCATGCCGCCACAGCTCTTGGCACAACCGAATGCTTTGCTTTGGAAGTTCTGGTCGCTGCAGAGGCACTTGTAGTTGATATCGGGGCTGAGTTATGCAGGTGAGCGTGCTATCCAACAAAACTAGGTGTTAAAGAGGGTCTTACCAATGGTGCACAGTCGCCAGTGCGCGACCGACACAAGGGAAGCACTCGTTATCACGGGCCTCGAGGAAAGGAGTGGCTTGAACTTGGCAAGAAGCCAATAAAAGGAATGTGGCAGCGAAGAGGGACTTGAAAGAGGGCATTATTACAGTTGCAATCGAGGATATGTTGGCAAGGACTTGCGTTTATATAAGTGCAGTCCATGACATATGACATAACCTTCCACCCTGACGCCGGTGTTCGGTTCCCAGTGTGGCAGCGAGCATGGCACAAATTTTGAGGGCAGAAAGAACAATCAAACATCAGGGTCCTAGGCGAGAGGTTGAAAATGAATGGCAGAACGAATGGAAGACCACCCTATCAGCCGGAAGAGGAATTTACTTTTGAAATACGGCACGATTCCGTCGCTCGGCGACTAGTCGACCCCGGCATAAGAGTTCTAGTGATCAAAGAGTTAGCGCGATCTTAAAAGTAGAAGCACATGCGTCCATAGACTCCATACTATTCATGGATGTATTGACTCAAAGATCTCTGCTGGCCGATCCACTACTGACAGGCTCCATGGAATAAGAGATGGTGGTGTCCTCACTAACGGTAACATCAACCTTCGTCAAGTGATAGTATTCTGTGACGGCCTTCTGGGTGTGGACGAGAATAAGAACCATAACGGGATAGAATGACTGTCATGGGTACGTCACTACTAGGTTTTTCCAATGAGAATAGATAGCACTAACGCTTATGGAAGAAATGGATTGAACGATGGCTCCTGTTGCGAGACCTGCCGCAGAGCCTCGTAATTTTCCGTGATCAATAAGCGTTTGAAGCAGGTAGCCCAAGAGCTGGTTTATGCATTAGCTTGCCTCCCTTCCCTGAAGCCTCGGAAGGACGTGCCTCAAAGGCGCAGAAGAAAACACCCGACTCGACGATAATGAGCAAGGCTTTCTGGACTGGGGATACCCTACGGGCTAGTCTGAGATCTCTCGAAGAAATAACGCGTCGATGCCTCCTGCAAATCACGAACTGCGCATGAGGCGAACAAGTTCTAGGTGAAGAAGGAAATTTACTGACCATAGTTTATATCCAATCAGAAATGTTGCAACTACATTCGTTCCGATAGACAAGTACCCTCCAATGATATTGATGAGTGAGATGGCGGCCGCTCCGCCTGTGACGAATTCGTGCCAATTCTTATACCAGCCCAGGAATGCCACAACAGTTATAGATGTTGCTAGAAGTCAAAGCACAATCAGACCGCGTTGTAGAAGCGCAACGGAGAATTCATACCAACGGTCCCCAGCAGCAGCAGTAGAGGTAACACCATTAGGTACGACCGATCTCCAAACAGGACCCAAGCTCTCCAAACGACAATGGCATCGCTCACGCAGATCTAACAGAAACTATAAGCATGTTACATTCAAGAATGCATTCTATACTTACAGCTAGCTGTTCGCCCCAATCTGCAACAACGTCGCCTTGAAAGATGTGTCTTGTAATTGCATCTGGTCGTTTCCTTCCAATCGTGGAGCCTTCAGCGGCCAAATCCGCAATGATGTTAAAGGTTTGCATTGCGGCTGCCATGATTGTAATCTTGCCAGCCAGAATAAAAACGGCCATCATGAAGCAGAAGATTGTTGCTATAGTCATAACCTTAGTTGAGCGGGATTGGAATCCTCGGCGCCTGGAGGACAAGTCGAGTCTTTCGTCAGCGAACTGCTTGCGCTCAGCGCCAGTGAAACACACCAAAAGATGTATCCTGCAAAGGAAAACATCGGAATAGAGATACCTGTCAAGGGCACTCCAGTAATGAGGGACAAATTTGTCAAACAACACTCACCAAAGAAAATGCTTGCTATTGAAACTAGAACGATATGACCGCTTACAGTAACTTCCGCTGTACGGAGCTGAGCAACCTCATTTGGTGTCATGTCTGCTCAGCGACGCCGTTCAGGTGCGGCCTAACTGCAATCGATGGCGGAAGATGGGCGGAATTCGTTGCTGACGTCCGACAAGAGGTAGAAGGCCTAAGGCCTGAGGACCCTGGTTGCATTAGCTTTACCGAAGACGCCGGAATGTGCCCTCGAAAGGAGGATGATCAATAGCGACCCTCTCCACCGCTAAACAGGCTAGTCCCGTAATATTCGAAGGCATCAACCCCACAGTCAACGGGGCTGGACGAGGAATGGATTCCCAAACCAATCAGCACAACGTTTCAGTAGAGTACGGAAGGTAATGCCATGAAAGCAAAGCAGACAGGACCTCGCAATTAGGGCCTCAGCATTTAGTTTCGAGAACCCATGGTGACTCATCGGCGTGAATCCCTTGATGGTGGTTGATGATTGGAATATTTAGGCGCCAACCATCTAAGTGGCAGTGGCAGGAGAGGATCTCTTACACGTTTCCGTCAAACTTGGAGGTCGTTGGATCGGAAAAAACCATCGATCGGATATGGCCGTGCAGCAATACGAGGTTAGAATCAAATCAAGGTCCCTTCATGCTTGACAGCTAACCTTTAGATAGTTGAAGTGAGATTCGCCTGACATGCCAATTTAATCAGTGTTAATCAACGTCAGTGCATAGGATCACACTCATGAGTACCGGCAGGAAGCCGAGGTCATACTAGAGACCAGAGATAGAGAGAAGCTTCAGCAACAGCCACTCGCTGGTACCACCGGGCCCACCAACCGCGTTTTCATATCCGTCGTGCCCGATGAGCACACTCTGAAGTTGCAGGAGTTTTTCCACCCGTTGCTAGAGGCGGGAGATAGAGTGAAGCGTCAACGGCACCCATCCCCTGATTCCACCTGGCTTCCTTACCACACTTTCGCATCCGTCGAACCCGGTGAGGAGACAGCAAGTCAAGCGCCCAGCGAACCAGAATATTCGAACGAGGTACAGCGGTCGCCATAGTAAAGTGGCAGATATCCCTCTCATTCATAAGAACAGTCTAGCACATTCAGTTCAATGGAAATTACAGGATCAACTCTATGTGTGTTTTCCGGAATTATTTGTTCATTCTTTTGTGGCTTAATCCTATGGAACCCGAGGGTCCAGCGTCTGAAGGCTCGATAACAATAGTGTCTGGTAACATTCAATATCATCACACTGGTTAGGCTTTGGAGTGGGAGCCTGTTCAAATCTATTAGTCGTGAGTTGGCCCAGCTCCTTTTCGCCATACTTGCTTGTTTAATTCTTAGTCTTTTCCACCTAGGCAAGCATGATTGGAAACCAGTTCCAGTCTCTTGTAGGCCATTACGGTTATACAATCTGGCGCCTAGTCCCCACTGATAGTTCCTCCCCTAGGACCAGGCTCACGAACGCTGTGGTTGTCCTACGAACAGCATGGCATCTATGTCATGGCGTCGAGAAATGGACTTAATCATACACCCGGTGGCTCGTCCCGCTGCAGAATACAGCCTACTCCTCACGTTAATCGCTCTAATCTGGAAGCGCTGGATACTCTCGAAAACTGGTACTCAGTAGCGCGGCTGGGATTGGTCGCCCTGTTGTCAAGTATGATATATTGATTCCTGTTGAAAATGATCCTATAAATAATCGTCAATGACCAGCAATCCGGGAGCTCCTTCTCCTGAGTGTCTCCCCGCTACTTGAAGTAGCCTCTGCCCCGCAGTCGGAGACGCCAGGCCCAGTGACATTCAGCAGCTGCATTAGCCGCAGTTTTTCTTCCCTCTGCTTCGGGTCCTCGTATGTTACATGCAAGCCGTCATCCAGAGGTTCAGCCTCCATCGGATTAGGCTCGTCGAGAGCGTTGAATGGATTCGTTATCTCGTCAAAATTCTCCGCCAAGTCAGTGTTGGACTGTTGTCGGGAGGCAGCCTGTAGGAAGCCATCGTTAGGCGACTCCCTAAGCAATAAATCTCCAATGAGAATTACCTTTGGTCTCGGTCTTGGCCTCTTGCCTTTCCTCGTGACAGGTTCTTCTGGTGGAGGTCGTTTTCCAAGTAGTGAAGAAATATTATCGTGAAGGGCCCTTGTAACCTCTTCTGGAATAACCGGCGATGATACCTGCTTCAGAGGTGATCGCGACCGGGGTGATATTCTCATTGGTGATGGAGACTTTGACGAAGGTATTCGGATTTGAGTTCTTTCCCGCTCCACATCCCTGTTTGTAAGTCTCTGGGATCGTCGGGAACTGGATTGAGGTGGTATCGGTTGTGACTTCGCATGAGGTGCATGGCGTTGAGGCGTTGTCCTGATGACTGGGGTCGACATGCTTCGAGTAGGTGTTATTTGCTGAGCACCTCCCAACAGTCCGGTTGGCCGCCCAAATGGTTGGGGTGCAGACTGTGTCCTTGGATGAGACGGCGTCTTCGGGTAGTTGTCTTCAGGGAATGACTCAACAAGGGCGGAGTCTGGTATTTCATCTGGTTTGAATTTGTGAGCACTTTCAACCTAGAAGAAGAAATGTATACTCACCAATAACGTCCATACACGTATCTCCCTTTGTCATGGGCTTTATGTCGATAGCCCGGCCTTTACCCTTGTCTAAGGTGAGGCTTCTTTTCGGTGTTTTCGTTGGGTTTGCATACGAAGCGACAGGTCCGTCAACCAGGTGATTCTCCCCGGAAGGAATTCGGCCTGTTCGAGCCATGGAAGCTAGCCACTCCATCTTGATGACAGGAATACCCCATTCACAAGCCTTGTCGTACTTGGCACCAGACCCCGAAGGACACAAGAGGTGAGTGGACTTTTTGGAGAAGCCTTTCGCCAGGTTTATGCCTATCAAGAACAATAATGATGTGTTAGTAAAAATCCTCAGAAGAAAACTCGATGCACCAACCTAGAGCTCGAAGTAGTCTACCAGTCCAGCAAACCTCTGACTGGTCCAAGCCAGAGAAGCTAACAGTCATGTTTTCAGCGCCTGGAATGGGCAGCTGAACGCTGATCGGTGTGAAAGTGATGCTGTCTTCTGGTGGACATATCTTCTCTGCAAAGATGCATCGTTCAAGCCAACATTCAGTTCGGTATTTGACTCTTTGAGACTCGTAAAGTTCTTCTCTGTAAAGCTTGCTTCCACTATAAAATCATCCAAAAGTCAGCTTGGAACTTGGCAGATTTTTGCAGAACGAACCTAACGAGTCGAACAATAATGAAATCGACTTCTTCGTCGGCGGCACCAAGCATGATTCGTCCTCCATGCTCCTCCACGGCTTTCCTGACGACTGGGCCCTTGGCCTCTCCTAACGCAACAAATTTCAACCCAGCGAAGAGATTCAATAGATTTGAACTTCTTCCCGACGTCGAAGCCTCTCCACGTTTCTCCTCCACCCGCTGATTGACTGGCGACATGAACGAATCCGCTGGTTCCGTCCTGCCCTCAACCGCCGCGACCGTCTTTGTCCGCCTGAAAGGCTGCGTCCGAGTCGACTCTGACGGTACTTTTTTCGGTGGAGCAAATGAATTTGCGCGTCGGAACTGGGCAATTACGCTCTTATTGTTGGTCATTTCATCGTCTTTGTCAGTCATAGCCATGGGTGGGGGTCGAGCTTTCGTTGGACTCCGTATCAGCGCGCCATCAGCGACTTCGTAGCCCCGACGTCCAAGAAGGTTGCCCCAGACATGCAGGGTTGTAGCGGGCAGTCTAACAATATTTGCAGGCTCTTCTTCTGGCAGATTTGTGTCGTCTGGTTCCGTGTCTGGAGACGATGAAGGTTCGAGTTCTTGATCGGGATTAGAGGATGGCGGGAGCGGTTCTGAAGTTTTAACATGCATATTTAGTCGGATTGTTCAAGATAGCAAGCAGGGCATTGAACAGACCTGTTATCTTCTTCTTGGGCTGCGGACGAGGTCCCCTCACTCTATATGTTGCTTCATCCCAGCACCCTATAGTAGCTAGTGAGTTCTGCGAAGGAAAGAATAAATAATGTAAAGGAATATACCTCCGAATTCCAGAGAATCCCAGAACCACTCCTCCCACACCAGGTGAACATTTGCTTCCTTCCTTTCGTTGAATTTCTCAGCATACCTCATCTTTTCCGTCTCTGCGTCGCCGGCGCATAAGAGGTGCGTGACTCTGACTGGCCTCTCAAGGTTTTTGACGTAACTTCCGCCGTGCTTAGAGACCAGGCGGCTGATTTCACTTCTTGCAATTGCATCCATATCCCCGGATATACACAGTACAACGTCGGAGAAGACTGGCAATCGGTGGTTTTCGGTGGTCTGGTACCGACGTCAGTTACATTCCAGGCCTCGGTGACAAGGAGCCAACTCACCTCTTCCAGGTCTACATCGTCCCCTCGCAGCCAGATTTGATAACAAACATCGACCCAGGTAGGCCGTAGGATTGGTATTTTGCGTTCTACTGCACACTAAGAGGGTTAATGTTAACCAAGGCGATGAGACTAAGCAATGAACGTTTTCATACCTGGTATTTTGGCCCTCCATGTCCTTCTGCAACCAAATGGGTGACTCGGTCCGTGAATGCGCTGACACAGATTGCTCCAAGTTCAACAGCTTGCTTGAATGCGGCTGGCTAGATACACATTTAAAAGGAGCGGGAAATCGACGCGTGAGGGAGCCTACTTTATCTGCTACTCCAGTTGCACATATCACCATCCCCTTGAATGGCCTCGGGCAAAAGTCAATGATGGCAGTATCATCGCTTCCTATCTGACTATCCTCTGCCAGACATGCAGGAGATTCTGTTCGACGAAGTCGTTGTAACGCGCCTTCCTGAGCCGGTCGTAGCTTGACGTTTGGCACCTGAGGTTTCCGGGGTGAGCACAGTTCGTTGCACCTGATAAACACGTTACCTTGTGCGACTTGTTCGACCTGCGCCTCATTGTCGAATTCTGCGAGGTATTGGAGCCTCAGCGTTAAAGGCTCGCCGCCACGATGAGCGTCAATGCAATGGTCGTGATGGTCTGGCCAACCAGAACGTCACGTATGAGCCTGCCCTAAAGGTTTCACGTGAGCATACAGTATTTGATTTCCAAACGGATCAACCACTCGGTCCTAAGCGCTAAGCTCCGACGTGCCTGTGGACGTCTTGCTTGAACGTCGATGCGTTCCAAACTTGTTAGACAACCGTGAAGAGCCTCTTTATAACGAACGACGAGCTTGAACCTCCCACTTTCCTCATGAGCGTTATTCTTGATAGCCAAGGTTCTCAAACAGTCGACAGCCCATGCAAATGTCAACCAATCACCAAGGGTAAGGCATTGATGTCAGTCAACGAGACTCATGTCCCATAACGGAATGTTTTACCGCAGAACTTTACGATGACTTGGTTCACTACGTCAAGTATGCCTCGTCTGCATACAGCATGGTTTGTCCCCGTCCTAACGGGAACACTCTGGTTCTGCTGGTAATACCGAAAAAGTTACCTTGCAAGCTGCCAATCCACTGAAGGATGATCAGATCTCCAACCCTCTAAGTGACATCCAAGGATTCATTGCCCGTGATGACAAGCGTAAAGAGATTGTGATTGCACTACGAGGAAGGTCAGTTGAATTTCTGCCAAGATGTTTCTCCCAGTCCTAAACTCGCTCAAATTAGCTTGTCAGTAACGGACTTCTTGCTGGACACTCAAGTACTCCTGATACCCCTGAAGACACCTGGTGTTGACGCACCCCGTAAGCTCGCTGCCCCGCCCCCCGCCAGCATCATGAATTGATTATGGATCCCTTTTCTCAGCTGGCACTCGAGTCCATACCGGCTTTTTATTAGCGTGAGTCCAACCAAACATCTTCCAAATCGTTTCTGACCAGGAAAATCTAGTTGGGACTCGGTCTACCTTGAGGTGTACACAGCAGTGTCAATTCAATTACAGAAACACCCAGAGTATGCCGTGGTCACTGTAGGACACTCGTTAGGAGGCGCGCTCGCAACATTAGCTGCCATTTCTATGAAATGCAACGTATCAGCTCGGTAATGGTTTTCCCAAATGGCTACGTCTAGCTCTGATCCTTGATATTCAGAGACGTTAGAATGTATACATTCGGTGCACCGAGAGTAGGCGTGAGTTTTCGTGGCATCTTCTTACTGTGATGACTCTGATGGCTCGCAGAATCGAGCCTTTGCTGAATACCTAAATGCTGAGTTTGGCTCGGACTCGTATCGAGGTAGGCATATAGCTGGTTCTTTTTAACCTTGCGTACTTACCGTCACATTAAAGTTGTCCACACCAACGACGGGTATAAACCCTTTCTTAACCCCTTCGCTCCCATCCGCATCTGACCTGTTTATCCAGAGCACCAACCGTCATTCCTACTTCGCTGGGGTACCACCATCACGGCGTCGAATATTGGCAGAAAGAAGAACCACCATGCCCTAACACTGTAGTCCGTTGTTCACCCGATGGAGAGGACCCAACGTGCTCTGCTTCTATCCCGTCAAGGGGCATAAACCTGGCTCATGTTACGGTGAGAACTCGCAAACACGGAATGAAAATTTTGGTTAATGCTATCGTAGTATCTAGGCATTGCAATGTCTACGCCTTTCTGTTTCTAGCTGCCACACAAATGGGCTGTAATGGTTGTCTTCAATGGTACAACAATGGTACAATTTGTATTTTTCCAGATTCTATGTACTATACGGGATCCCTGTCGAAGGTTGAAATGTTGACGCCTCGAATCTATAACTCTCCCACTTTCTTGATACCTTTAATCGGCAATCTTTCGTTCCTCCTCCAAAACTCCACCATGATTTCAGCAAGCTTTGTCGGATCATCCTATATGAAACCACTTCGATGAATTCCGATCCAAGCCCAATCCAATGCATTGACTGACCTCTTGCACCATATGCCCGACTCCAGGGATTACAACCATCTGGAACTTGCCCTGCATCTGCCCAATCATCAACTCGTTATCCAGACGATCGGTTCCCGCCAAGACCAGAAGACGCGCAGCTCGCGCTGACAGGAAGGTCGACGAAAGTCCTTTAAACCAGCCTGCATGGATGTTAAATTTAAAGGCCAACTGAGAAAACAAGTCGTCTCGAACGTACTCATCCAATAAGGAGCCGTGCTTCTTAGCGGAGTCCTCCATTTGTACGGAAATACTGCTCCTGGGGTATCGTCTTTGATGAAGATTGGTGGAATAGAAATACGGGCTGAGTGCGCATTTCGAATCGTCTTCGTGGATACACTGGGAATCTTTAAATTCTGTAACACAGGATCAAAGGTTGCACGTACTGCCATTCTACAGCAGCTTCAATGCTACTAAAACCGTCCGGACGAGCATTCAATAAACTGTGCATATGTGGGAGCGCATCGACAGCAGATCCTACATAAATTCATGAGCATTTGTAGGAAGAAACAACTCGGAGAAACTTACCTTCGACGACATCAATGACGGTGACGCCAGTAATCCGATATTTGTGCTCTAAGAGAATGGGACAACTTCTTGTTACCACAGATCCTCCCATGCTGTGTCCTATTAACTGGGATTCAAGCAGATTAGTCGATGCAGAGGCAGAAGTTACAGGGGTTGCCCTACCACCAAGGTGGGAGCCGCATCTGGATCTGGAAATATCTTCAAAACAAGAGCGGTAAAATCTTGAACGAGCGTATCGACAGAGAGATCCTCATTCTCTTGAGCCTCTTCAGCAGTGGATTTAGTCTTCCCTATAAACCATGCTGTGAGGGAGGCGAGACGAGAATTCTCCTTATGCAACGTACCGTGTCTCCTAGCATCCAGAGATAGCACGCCACATTCACCCCTAGTCATTGCCTCAACCTCTTTTGCGAAGCAAGCAAAGCTGAGCCCAGAGTATCCAGCACCGTGATGGCACACCATGACAGTACCATCTTTGAATGAAGCAGACACATTTCCACCTCGTTTTGGGTTTGGAGGGGTATAGTATACCCTGGCATCTAATTGCCTTGACTCCAAAGCGACCTGGATAGCTTCTGCGAAGAAACCAGACGCAGAGATAGGTGCAAATGCTGGGTTCGGCGGCCTTTGTTTTGAAGCGGAAAGTGGTTTTCTTGCTGGCCTATCGATAACAACACGAATGGCTTTGATTATTCGTCATACAGGTGCAGGGCCGTTGGTAACATGCGTACATCGCTGGTGGTCCCATTCCTGACCCTGGTAGATCGCCTAAGGCATCGTTTTCTTCCTCTTCTTCATCGTAGTCTTCGTCGGCGGGAGGCAGTGCTGGTAGCTTCGCTATACGGGCACTTAGAGCTGAACGATAGAGGTCGGACATGGTATAATCTAAACAGGTCGGTCGACGGTCGAGGAAAGGCAAACAACTGGTAATCTGTGGCGCTGCCTTTCTACTTGGCGATCGCGATGAACCGAAGGCTCTGGCAACCATCTGTAAATAAATGACCTACCGCTTAACACGCTTCCTCCAATCCCAGACGCACTGTGACCAACTGAAATGCACAAGACGACAATAAGACGATGTTTGTTGCAACCTATGAAGCTAGTCTACTGGTCCCGACCGGCTACAGGCCTTCTGGCTGCCCAGCAATCAGTACATCTGTGCCACCCCCGTTTGCACCTCAGCATGAAAGCAATCTTGGCAATCCAAGATGGTTCTTCTCGCCATGGACTGCCTCTGCAGGTAAGAATTCATCTACCACCGCATCTAAGCCGCCTCATCGCGATGAGGAAACGGAAGATATTGAAAACGCGGAAGAGTTTGTAAACCGCTGGCTGGCAAATAACGAATACATAAGGGTTTTCGTTGAGTATACCTTTTCCAAGGGTTCAGGTTCCAGCCCAGGTGGAGAAGTGAGTATCGTGAGGCTGGATCTCCGGCCTACTGATCCTAAAAATGTGGGCAAGTCAGAAGCAAAGCAACCACCTGAATGGGTACTCCCATTTTTCAAGTTGAATGTGTGTTCACCGGACGATATTACACTTCCTGATAATTAACTTGTTAAGAATTAGTCTCACTATTTTGCCTCCAATTCTCTGTTAGCAACCTCACAGCGCACCAGGTCCCGAACCGAGAACATTAAGGACTGTTTCCGTATAGTAAGTCCTCTCGTCGACCTTATTCACCTCGTTCTTAACCGAGAACATTACAGATCCGCATGGTCATCCGCCACTCTGGCGTCGGGGCGGCGCTGAACAAACCAGATGAAGCTCGGAAAGAACGACAGGGGTATGAGCGGGCAGAAAAAGCACACAGGAGCCGAAAAAAAGCCTTAGGCGTGGAAGAATAGAAGATCAAGGGGCCCCAATCTTGTTCGACCAACGTATAACAGCACATCATTCTCATCCGCGACGCAAAAATACATTATGTATAACATGTACTAATAAACTCAAGTCAAGTTCTGCAATCGGATGTGACAGAAGTCGGTTATTTAAGTAATACCAGAGTCGCACTCCGATGAACCTGTGCCAGTTTCCAAACAACACGTCAACAAACCTCTCTACAAACTTGAAAACTGCTCCGCTTCCTGGCCCCTCCCGAATCCAATCGCGCAACCAGCCTGTCATCAGGGCTAGCTTAACTCCGCCATCGAATCTTTGGCCCTGTGGATGCTTAGCCGTATTTGCAGAAAGAGTTTGCCAGCTCTTCTGCAGTTGGAGGCTCGTTGTTTTCGGAGGCCAAACATAGTTCGCGATTTCTCACTTGCTCCGAGATTGCAGGACAATGCAGTAATCACTTTAACTTTCATTCACTGTGGAGAACGTCCGACAAGCTTTCCAGATAAACAATGCTACAGGCCGTCAATCTAATACCATATACTCACGCGCATTGGGTTTCTACCAAAGCGCTACTCTGACCACTCTGGATCCGGACAAACTACAGAATACGGACCATATCGACCTTTCGAATACTTCCCAGTTTAAGATCGGTTTTACAAGCCATACAGGCACTCCTGTATCCCTTCGCTACCACGCCAAACCCTATCGCTTTCCAGATAACTGTCGGGGCTTTCTCTACTTTTACAGAGACCCTGGACAGCCCTTAATCAGCGCTTCCCTCTGATTTCGTCTCGCGGAGGGTCCCACCTTTGCCAATTTTTATGCTGGCAAAGACCTAACCTATCAAACGGATTCCCACACATGAATATCCTCATGTCCTTTACAGCTCAAACATCGCTCCTGCCTCAATTACTCGCAGACGGACTCCTCTCTGAACAAGACATTCGATTCTGCCGGAATCTCATCCGCAATAGCGACATTGAAAGGGCGAACAATACTTCATCACAGCGACCAGTCCTTTCTTCGATAACGGATCCATTTGAACTTGATTTGAGCGCCGAACATCTCCGGTTGTATATCTGCAACACTGAAGAAGAAGCGCTTTTTATTGTGAAGCGGCCTCGCCTATGAAGAGCCCCGTCCTGATGGAGACAGGCTACAGTAGTATGTCGCCCATTCTCTACTTACAGGAAGCAGTTTGAAGACAATCACGGTTTTAGGGAAGTGTCTAGTTCGTTTTGAACCTGTGAATTCCCGGAGAACCCGCCCTGGGGCAACCAGGTACCACATCCGTGTACTGGACATCATCTCCCCAGTTACACTAACTGGTGCTCCTACCTGGGTATCATTTCCCACAAAGAACTCCCATCTTTCACGCGATGGAAAGGCTCTTTCT
The DNA here is from genome assembly GCA_944990035.1 of Clitopilus passeckerianus. NCBI lineage: Eukaryota > Fungi > Basidiomycota > Agaricomycetes > Agaricales > Entolomataceae > Clitopilus > Clitopilus passeckerianus. The sequence continues at coordinate 238,449 of CALYLX010000072.1, forward strand.
TACTTGATAAGCCCTCGCCGGAAAGGACTCCCACCAGAGCGTAAAGTCAAACAACCTCTACGCAGCACACCATTGTTGACACTGGATATATCTCGCGTCCAACTCGGCGATATTCGAGATATGAGTGGTCACAAGCGCCTTCGAGTTAACACACCTGGCGGATACTCTCCTAGCACGTACAATAGGAAACAAGCATTCCCCCCAAACACAGTAGGGTACTTGTATTTCCATCACAATCCACAGCCACCTCGTGTATCCGGCGAAATACACTTTCGACTAGCTAAAGAGTCGTCCAAGAAAGCCTTGAAGAAAGCCTTGGATAGTGGCAAAGACCTTGCTACCCTTGATGGGTGGACTCTATGGGCTTTACCGCTCCTAAACCTGGTGCGATGTTCCACATTTCAGTCCTTGGTTAAACAACTCCTAAAAGATGGCCTAGTGTCTCCCGAGGATATCCAGCTAACCAAGCGACTTCTGCAAGAGTCCGGGGGTCTGGTAAAACGAGGCTACCAAGCAACTGTTCGAATTTTTGATTTCAGTCAATCGTTTCTTCTCGATTACTCTAGGAGTGTACACCGGGCCTTTCGTTTTGTGAGCACGAAACCACCCATGGTTCATAATGCTCGGCAAAAGCTATCACAGGATGCCATACGCAAATCACTCCTGAAGATAAACCCTATTCAGGTAGGTGTTGTGGTCACCGCATAAACTCAACCCCTTACTCAACAAGCTTGCTTCCCCCGTTAGGCAAATGCCTGGTACAGGCACCCGAACGTGGCAAGTTGGGACAAAAGATATTCTTTCTTCGTGTTGTGAAAATCGTGGAGCCGTTTACATGCCTCGTCCCAGACTACAGTGGACCTTTGGTCATGCCCGAGGAAGGCGCCCTCATACACAAGGGTGGTAAACCTATAGTCATAGACTCCTTCAATCCTCCAATATACTAGCCATGGCATCGCGTTTTGTCTCATGCACCAGCCCAGGCTGTTGTCCCTGATTGTTAGCTTCCCACTCGCTCAGAGATTGGGCACCAAGAGACGGTGACCCAAACAACATGGCATATCAGCTCCTTGGTAGTGGCGGCAATGGCAAATATTCAAGGGCGTGGTGGGATGCCAAATATCGCGTGCTCCGGCTAAAGGTTTGCCGAGAACCTTTATGTAAGTTTGAGGTTGACCTGCGCTCTATCATCTGTCCGAAGCTTGAAGGCTTTGCTCGATGGGGGCTCCTTCTGGTGCAGATAAATCTGTAGACCTTGGAAGCTTCAGCAAGATTGGGAATGGAGTCTACCTCAGGAGATCTGCGTCACAGGCTGCTGTGAATACTGATGACCCAACGTAAGAGCTTCAACCATTCCACTGCAATAGAATCATACTGACATAGATTTTGGTAGCCTCGTATTAACTTTCGGATGGAGTAGGTTCATTCAACTATCAGTGCTATGCTTGACACATGAATACTTCTAGTGGGAGCGAGAATATCTTATGTCTTCAAGTATACCCAATACCATACCCAAATGTACCCCTCAGCAGACCAAGTTATCGTAACTTCCGAAGCTTCCTTTTTCTGGAGCAGTGAAGAGAAGAACGTACGTATTCCTTGAAATTCACAATGGCATTACTTACGGAACTCACTATTTCTACAGCGAAAACAGCTCGCACCTCTTGTAGACGCTCTCACCGCGCTCGGCCTTCTGTCCTCAAGTCAAACAGAACCACTTCAGCCCCACCGTGTCCTTATTCATGCATTTTCAAACGGCGGATGCGCCAAGCTCCTTTGCCTCTCTCGCATTGTCTCCTCCTTACCCAGCCATATCAAGATAGCCCCAATAACCTCTGCTCTCGTGTTAGATTCATGTCCAGGAATCGGGACATTCATGCACTCACACCGCGCGTTCTACGCTCTCTTCGCTCCGAAGTCAAAATCCATCCTCTCGAAGCTCATCATCCGGCCTATATTCAAGCTCCTTATAACTATCCTCGTCTCCGCACTCTACCTACGACTCCAACCACTTCTTCTCTTTCGCAAACTGTTCCGAGGATCCTCAAAATCCAACACCACGGAATATACCAATTGCATAGTTCCTGGGTTGGCATCTCCCATATTGTCAACATATTCCAGCAACTCGAGACCTCTCGCCTCGGCCACTACACCGCGGCTGTACATCTATTCGAATAGGGACCGTGTAGTGCCTGCTTATATCACGGCGGAACACATCCAGGAGGCCAAGTCCAGCGGCAATAGTGATATTCGAGAGGAGATTTTCGAGGACACAGACCATGTTATGCATGCCAGGGCGGACCCCGATAGATACTGGGGTGCAGTCAGGGCGCTATGGAAGCATGCGATTGATAAATCGCAGGTGCGGAACCAGATTGAGATGAAAAATAGAGGAATTTTGGATATCTCCCAGAACCATGCTTAATCTTGTATACCATATATCTTTGTAATGTACGTCGGTATGACCGCACACATTATGTAAACGGGCAATTACATATTGCATAATGTCTGCGGTCAATTATATATTGCAGAAATGGAGTCCCGATACACCTAGCTCGCCATCTCTGCCCCACCTTCTGCTTTTTCGTCTCCTCCACCCACTGGCGCATCTTCTCTCCTAATTTTCCCACTTCGGACAGGTAGTCCAGCGAATTTGGACCTAAGTGCTTCATATCTCCTCCGCTGTGCAACACTGACACTGGGGTTGACTTTCTCAATCGCCTGAGCGAAATCCTTCATGGTCACCATCACCTCTCCTCCCGCCGCATCGCCGCCTCCTGCTTCTATAGCGTCCATCTCATCTAGCCTCCCCAGCGTTCTCTTCAAAGCAATGACGCCAGCTTCCCTGACCAGTGCCGCAAGGTCAGCACCACTATACCCGTCACATCGCTCCTTCACCATTCTCTCGACCTCCTGTCGAGTCCCATTTGGTTCAGCCGTCGCAGCATATGGCACACTCCGTCCAACGGCACGAACGATCTCGAGCCTCTCTTCGCCAGTGGGCAGATCGACGTAAAGCAGCTTGTCGAGTCGTCCTGGTCGGACCATAGCAGCGTCGATCATGTCTGGTCGGTTGGTCGCTGCGATGACATAGACGCCTTTGCGGGAAGATAGGCCGTCGAGTTCCGTAAGGAGGGTGTTGACTACTCGGGCGGAGGATTCAGACTGGTGAGATAGCAGGTTAGCAAATGGGCGGGAGGAGTAAATACGAGGCATACCAAACTGTCATCACGACGAGGAACGAGTGCATCTAGCTCATCGAAGAAGATTACACAAGGAGCAGAAGCCCTTGCCCGAGAGAAGACCTGCCTAACAGCTCTTTCGCTTTCACCAACGTACTGAAAAGACAATGGGTTAGCAAATTATGGTTCCCCGTGTTAGCACCTGGGAGGACAAACCTTGTTCAACAACTCTGGGCCCTTGACGCTGATGAAGCTGGCTCTACTTTCTGCGGCAACAGCCTTAGCCAGAAGTGTTTTCCCGCACCCTGGTGGACCCCAAAGCAGCACACCACAGGGAGCAACAATTCCAACCTTCTGGAACAGCTCCGGCCTCTTGATAGGCTGGACGATAGCCATATGCAGCTCTTCTCTTATTCCGTGCAAAGCACCAACATCGGACCAGGTAACGTCGGGAACCGTAGCAAAACCTTCTCGTTTGGATGATGGTTGAACCTCAGAGAGGGCAGCCTTGAAATCGGCGAATGTAATGCACAGGGGTGAGAGCTGGTAATCAGTGAGCGGTGAGGGATGGGCATGTAGGAAATGTGCGATGGAGGTGGGCGAGAGGTTGGCGAGAATGTTGGCGAAGGGGCCTTTCAAAGCGGAGGCTGTTATAGCTGGGACTGGGACATCTGAGGATGGGGTTGGTTGAGGGTCAACGACCATATTCACGTCCTGGTCTGGAGCTTGTTCCACCGGTGGTGGGTCCGGTGGGAGTATGAGGGTTCCCTCTGATAATTGTTTGAAGATGCGCTTCACAGCAATGATGCCTGCAGCACCTGTTAACGCAGCAAGATCTGCTCCAACATAGCCCGGCGTTGCTTTTGCGAGTGCAGCAAAGTCGAAATCGCCCTCTAATCTCAACTTTTCGGATTGGACCTTTAGGATTCTGAAGTATTGGTCAGACGTAGGCACAAATGAGGATACTGTATCGAAAGTACCTTTCTCGCGCTTGCTCATCTGGGACACCAATACTGATCTCGTGGTCAAATCTGCCTGCTCGTCGGAGAGCTGCGTCGAGGGAGTCGGGTCGGTTGGTTGCACCCATGACAATAACAGGTTTGTTATCAGTCTTTTCCCATGACATATCTGTGATGCCAGCTTGAGAACGTAGAATGAGAATGGAAAGAACAAGTGAAATTTACCATCCATACAAGTGAGAAATTGAGCGACTATTCTTCGTTCCATTTCTCTCTGAGCACTCTCCCTTTTAGGTGTTATGGCGTCAATTTCGTCAATAAAGAGGAGGCATGGTGCCACGCGCTACGCACGATAATGGTGAGCCCATGAATAATTCGGTAGGATGTGCCACCAACCTTGGCTTCCTCGAACGTATCTCGAAGGGTCTTTTCGGATTCACCACTCATCCCGGAGACTATTGAAGGTGCTGAGATGCTGATGAATGGTATACCCAATTCCTGAAATTCATGTGAGCAAATACTGCGTTGGAAAGATATGAGCCGCAGACGTACCCCTGCCATAGCGTTTGCAAGGAGGGTTTTGCCACACCCTGGTGGTCCGTGCAGCAAAACGCCTCTCGGAGGTTGTACCCCTGTATGCAGATAGACTTCCGGGTGACACAGAGGCATAGCAACGAGCTCTAGCATCTTCTCAATACAAGCATCCACACCCCCTAGATCGGAGAGTCTTGCTGTCGGAGGTGTATGTTCCTTTGATATAGCGCCACCAGACGATGACGTAAATCCTGAAGTAGTCTTCGTGCGTTTGCTGCTCGAAGATTCAGGAGCTCTCGAGGATCTGACTTTCCTCTTGTTGCTGACCGGAGCAGGCATAACTTCCGCTGATACTGCGTCAGCTTCTAGCACTTGATGTGGAGTTGACAGAGGATCGAGAGCATCAGGCGTAGCTGGAGTAGTCTGTGAGCTGCCTTCCAAGGCCACTGGCGGTGCCGCTTCGCCGTTTGTTGGGCTCTGCGGTAGATTGTTGAGATTAACCTTCGCCCGTCTAGACCAAAGGGTTTGCATGGATCGGTTCAGAGCATTCGAGCCCTGTCTGAAGCTTTGTAAATCGCTGATCATTCCAGGCACCCTTATTTCTCACCGTGACATCCATCTTAGCTGGGGTAGACCTTTACGATGGTTGTATATGAGCCTTTAAGGCGTTGAGGTCAAATCTTGACGGGAAAAATGTGTTGTTTGGCTCAGGTGCCTATGCCAAATATATCGATTGACGGAACTCGGACCGTCCCTGGCGTGAACGCGCCTTAACCTGCCCTAAAGCCATCAAATCGTGCCCACATCGTTGTGGCTTGGCTTACCTAGCTCTTTAATGAACAATGAACTCCAGCGGGGTCGGTTTACTGCTTGGCCATATTTCACTGCCTTGTGTCAAAGCAGGACTCCATTGTATTAAAATACGGTATGATATACCTCGAAATGCAAGCCGAAGAGGTAAGAAATTATCATGGCTGACACTCTTACCCCCTGTGCTAATGTTCCCCCTTCTCCAATCAAGACTGGTCATCCTACGGGCTATGAAGCTTACCCCCCAACCGTCGAGGCTAATCCACACGCCATGGTTCAATCTATGAAAGGCCTCTGGCTAGGTGCCATGCCCTACGACAGCTTCGCCGAATCATTCCTACCCGAGCCGAGTGAGCCCTGCCCGGATGTGCCAAAGGATCTCTTTGGCGGAGTGCCAACTGGTGCTAACGAACAAGGCCTATTCAATGCCTTTGTGAGTGACTAACTCTGGTATACCATAAATCTACTGACTAACATTCTCTTAGATCGGTGTCATCCACGAGCAAAATCTAGTCCCCGGCTTTAAACTCGTCACTAATGCTGGATCGACTTCAAATGAACTTTCTATTCAAGAACGACGAGAGCCATGATCCTTTCGCAGGCCCGGGCTTCCCAACGCCCAAAGCCAGGGGCTGCCCCAATGACAGACGAGCAGAAGGCTGACTGGGTCTTTACTCGCCCGAAAAGCCATGAACGTAATCGCTGCCTAGGACAGCTTGCTCTCCACGCCGCTGAGTGGTTCCGCAGACATTCCGCTGTTTTGACTTCACGGTCCTCGTCACCGACCCGTGGGTGCGATTTATCCGTTGGGATCGCGCTGGCGCCATTGTGTCTCGGAAGTTTAACTTTCGTCGAAAACCCCACCACCTTGTCAACTTCCTGTGGCGCTTTAGCCATGCCAGCGATGGCGCCCGTGGTGTAGACACCACTGTTCGCATTGCGACAACCGCCGAGACTGAATTCGCATGGTTGCGCCTACCGATTGAGGCTTAACTACGGGATAAGGAACGACTCGTGACTATTTTCACGTTCCCGAAGGAGAGTGGGGGGGTTCGAGAATTTGCAGGTTGGTATCCCACGTCGGAGCCATGATCATTGACAGGCAGGTGTACGCGTGCGTACCCAGTCATTGACTTAGATGACTTTAAGAGGAAGGAAAATGACGGAGAGAAGGCCCCCGTCTACTTTCTCAGAGATGTCTGGCGTGCAGCGGATTTGGAGAAGGAATCCAGCATTCTGCAAAACTTGACGACGAACGATGTTCCACACATTGCTCCCTTTGTTTGTGGTGATGATGTTCTAGGGCATACAACAACCACTGATCGATATGTTCCCGGCAACAACGAGGAGGGGGCGGGGGTGATCCTGTCGATTCTTCTTGGGTTCTTGGGAATGGTCTTCGGAGGATTACCCCGCGCGTGCATAACAGGCATGTGGTAGGAGTCTATGGTCGCCCAATCGAGAAGTTCGATTGTTCCAAGCAATCTTCAAGCAATTGATTTCGCTAGGGAGTGGGTGCTTTCTTGCTTGAATGCGAAGAATAGCCCAGAGGATCACCCGCTTCGCAAGTTTTCGACACATGAGGCCTTGAAGAGTCTCTTTTCCGACGTCCTAAGTAGGAATGACTGGCCAACTGGGACGGTCCCAGGATGCATTGAGCAACTCAGTTCCTCAAAGCGAGTTGATTCCAGAGATAGCGCTTGCGAAGAAGGCGAATTATGGGTCAAAACGCCCGCACTCCTCGGCCTTCGAATCAGACGGTGAAGGCATGAAGGAGGAACGGCTAACCAAACTTCAAAGGAAAAAGAGGTCCAGAGTCTCAGCCACGCTCTAGCTATATATCGTTATTTATAGTAGGATACTATCGTAGGGCACCACGTAATGTATTGTACCTATCTTTAATCGAGCCAATACAAGAAGTTCGCTTCTGATTCCAGGTGCTCTCCTCCTTAGTGATGCAGACTTCCGCAACGTCCTGACAGCGTGACCCTGATCATAGCGCAGCTACCTGCTCTTCTAACCACTCCCAGAGTGCCTCCGCCAGTTGTGGATCCTCCGCTGCTTGATGGGGTGACCCAACCTTTGCCCATGGTACAAGGTACTAGCAGGAGTTTTTAGGTCTCGTGCATATGCGAGGAGACACAACACACCTTGCCCGAGTATGCTTCTGTTTCGGGTGCTGTGGCAGCCCAAAGGGGCGTAATGGCACCTTTTGGCGGTGGATGGATCATGAATAGGCCCTGCCGTGATTTATCAGCGACCTCGTAGAGGGGACTTGCACGGTCAGACGACATACTAAGATCCAACGAAGACCTGGCCTGGTTGCCGTGTGCTCGCGGGCAATTGCTGTCCTCAAGTTACCTAAAGATCAGGTCAGTTGAAGTACCACTCGTCGAAGTGATGAATTACTAACCAGGATTCACCGCAATAGAAACTAGACCATCCTTCTCGTATCTCCTTGCGAGCTCATTTGAGAGGATAATGTTAGCCTGAGGGAGAAAAGGATGAATTAGACAATATAATAGTCTCATCAGAATCATGTTAATCACGAAGCACTCACCAGCTTCGATTGAATGTACATTTCCGTTGTTGCCAGCTTGTCTCGGGATGGCCCGCATTTGAATGCGGAGAAGTCAAGGCCGTCAGCCTTCGAGAGACAGTGAAGGACCGATGAGAGGTGAACAACTCTTGGTCTTGTTCCAGAATTCGATGTCGATAAAAGGGAAGGGAGAAGTAGCTTAGTCAGGTAGAAGTGTCCTATTTGACCTAAGGTTAGCGTACGAAGCAGCCAATGGTAGTGGGTACTGACCCAGAGTATGCACATGTATGTGAGGGTCATAGCCATTGCAATGGTTCTCCATCGAAGATGCCAGTCCTCTGTGGGAAGACAGAACGTTCGGTAAGAGCCACGCCAAATGCGATGGATGTACTCAACGCATTGTTAATCAAGACATGAAGCTGCTTTTCCTTACTATACAATGAAGATGTGTCAGTCAAACGTGCCAAATCCGCTTCGTATTCACCTCAAAAATTCATGAGCAGCCTTCTTCACACAGGTTAGATCACCCAAGTCTAGCTCAATGAAGTGAGCACGTCTGCCGGTTAGATCGTAGAGCTCTTCAATAGCTGCTTCGGCCTTTTGACGATTCCTGGACGCGAGATACACCTTGGCATTCTTCGTGAGAAGTACCTATACGCCACAAAGAAGGCGCCGTTTGAGGGTGCGTAACGGTGAAGTCTTAGTTCTCCTTACCTTGACACATTCCTTCCCAATACCCGCATTTCCTCCGGTGACGATTACTGTACGACCCGTCTGGTCAGGCATTTGCTCGGGCAGCCACTTCGGCTCTTCGATGAAATAGCTTTCTCGGACAACAGGTCCAAACTTAATGGAACGAAAGTCGGACCAAGTGGTAAGTCGATTCCAGAGCAGCTTAAGGGCGTCACTTGTATGAAAATGGTTAGCTGGCGATTCGTTCAAGATACTGTGGGTGCAACTCACGACATGGTAGTTCGTTGTCGGTCAAATGGGGGCCTGTCATCAAAGTTCCTCTTCTTTATATATAAGCGGGGTCTGGCCTTCGTGCTAGCTCGTTAAGCTAGTTGTTGGAAGGGTGGAATATTGATTAGCTTCCTGAGCATCCGAACAAACGTCTTCTGTCTGCCTCGCTGTCGATCGGAAGCCCTCGAGCCTCTGACACGCTTCTTGTCGCTGATTGGAAAGGGCGTAAATTTCCTCAATAATACTGCGAGTACATTGGCTCCTGGTGCGTTTTGTGGAGTTGATGGAGGAGCGGAAACATTAGACATTGCTGGGGTCGTCTTTACTTTGCTTTGTAGGTGGCTGTCATTCCAATAATCATTGGATCCGTTCAATGCATTCGACTCGGAGGCCTGTGTGATGTTTTGTAGGTCGTTTCACTTCATGCAACTTTATTTCTCGGGGTGACGTCTATACTTCGCTAGATGTTGTCCAGAAGCAGCATGATTATAAGGCTTTGGCTCGAGGACAAAGTTTTAACTTCGGTGATGGAGCATGCAAAGTCAGGGATTGTGGAGTCACCAGACTTGTCAAAAACGCGCCTTGTCGGCCCTAAACGAATTGGGTGGAGACCCTTGTCCGTTGGCATGGATGTCAGAATCAGGCGAATCCGACGGTGATACGCCATTATGGGTGAAAAGTGGGCTAACACAATAGGGCATGCTACAGTGATGACATTCAAACTATGTAGATTAGTCGAAGTCTTTATTTCTTTTGTAACGGTACAAAATATTGCAATCGAACACCAGTCAAGGTTTGGCTTCGATTGAGGCAACCTGTTCCTCCAACCAATCCCAAAGCGCCTTCGCCAGTGGTGGGTCATGTGCTGCTTCATGTGGTGACCCAACCCTCGCCCACGGTGTGAGGTACTACGAAGAGTTATCAGCTCAAAGATAAACCTAAGGAAATGCGACACACCTTGCCTGAGTATGCCTCCGTTTCGGGTGCTGTTGCAGCCCACAGAGGCGTAATGGCACCTTTTGGGGGTGGGTGTGTCATGAATATTGCCTGTCGTAGTTTATCGACGACTACACCAAGGGACTTGCATGAACAAAAACATACAAAGATCCACCGGAGACCTGGTCTCTCTGCCGTGTGCTCCTGCACAATCGCAGTTCTTAAATTGCCTAGAGCCGAATTAGAGTGACATACACCTCGCTTAAGAGATGAACCTACCCGGATTCACCGCAATTGAAATGAGACCTTCCTTCTCGTATCTCCTTGCAAACTCATTCGAGAGGAGAATATTTGCCTGGAAATAGGGTACAGATTAGATGACGTGAAGGCGTTGAAATTTGAAGACATACCAGTTTGGACTGGAGGTACAATTCAAAGGTCGTCATCTTATCCCTGGACGGCCCGCATTTGAACGTGTTGAAATCAGGTCCATTGGCCTTCGATAGGTTGTAGAGGATTGATGAGAAGTGAACAACCTTGGGCCTACCATCGAAGATATCAATCCACTGAGAAGATCAAATGGTCAGTGAGAGCTCAGATAGAACGCAATGGGAGTGCTCAACACCTTGACACCGCCCTGCCTATTATGCGCACAAAATACATTCTCTTCCCTACATGGCATCGTGCACACATGACTTTATTCGAGGTAAGAAGCGCAGTGCATTCTTCATATTCGGCTGACTTTTTTCTAGCAACGAATCTATGAAATTATGGTTCAAGTAGTAATCCCCAAATTTCATGAATCCGACAGACCGAAACTTCTCGAGGAAGCAGGCAATTGGCGTATGCCTTACTGGGACTGGGCCGCTCTGAAGAAGCGACAGGACAAAGAGAAGAACGACATATGGACCTATGACCTCCCTCTCATTGTCAAGGCAAAGGAGGTCGAAGTTGATGATGGCACTGGGCCTCCCTTCATGATCCAAAATCCCCTGTACTGTTTCTCGACGAAGGAAGAAATGGGAAAGTACGGTATCGTTGAGGTTCAATGGAAAGAGAATGGCCAAGACCTGAAGATGCCAGTATGTGTCGGACCTCGTGTTCCTTTTACATCATGATATTAATGATTATATGCAGGCGAACAGAGCTAGGGCTACCAGCCGCTGCCCCGACGATCCTTGGCAGAGTGGCAAGATGGATGAGTGAATCAAAGGCGTTCAGAACAATGACCATGCCGCCGTCAATATCCAGGAAGCTAACTGGTACCAGCAGGGCGGCGATCCTGATACCGTTGGAGGTGCCGTGCATCGCTTGTTGTCGTTGGACTATTTCAGATTCTACAAGAAGTTTGCCACCGCCCGGTCTGAACCTCCTAAGGACACCGATCCTCGCGACTATCTATCCTTGGAAGGTATTCACAAGTCCGTATCACTACATTGTACTTCGATCAACTGCTCCAATGCTGATATACCCTCTGCAGCAATATCCACGATTGGGTCGGTGGTTCATATGGTCATATGGCCCATGTCCCTGTGGCTGCTTTCCATCCGATCTTCTGGCTGAATCATTGGTAAGCCTAGTTATTTCCCAAATTTCTCGTCACACTAACGGAGACCTCCTTAGTAACATCGATCGCCGACTAGCAATCTTCCAAACATCTACCCTAAGGATAAATATACGAGCGGATGGTGGATAGACGATGAGGACGAGAAGCATAATGTCCTAACACCCAAAACCCCCCTTGCACCTTTCCACTACGACACTCACGGCAACGTTTATGACTCCGATAGATTCTACGATGTCAATAAACTGGGCTACACGTATTCTGAACTTCGACGCCCCGATGAGGAACACGGGGAATACATCAAGAGGGTTCGGGCGCAACTTGCAAAGCTTTATGCTGTCGAAGCCAAGGTCGCTGTACAGCCCGTGGGCTACATCGTAAATGTCAAGTACGAAAGGTCAGCTGGATTCCTTCCTCACACCGTCACACACTTGCTGACACACTTTCAGATTTGGCCTTGGCGGTGTCCCGTTCAAGACCCATGTTCCCCTTAAGGAGAAGCAAGTTGGAAGTGTCTACAACTTTTCGGCAGTTGCAGAGACGGAAAGTGGAGAGGTTGCCTGCGAGAACTGTCGTCAGCAGCAGGAGGCCAAGTCGGCTGCATCAGGCCAACTCTTCTTAACAAGCCTATTACTCGACGATATCGTGAAGGAGGAGTTACAAGATTGGGATCGCGATAATGTGACCAAGTATTTGCAAGAGCATTTGACTTGGAAGGTCAAGGACGTGAGTCATCCAAGCCGTACATAATTCTTTAGTATTATTGAGGAAAATCAACAGCTCGGTGGCGCTGAAGTACCCCCAGAACGTGTTGCACTTACAGTGTACGTCGCTGTTGGTCGGCGCCAAGTCTTTAAACTCGGAGGCGAACTGAATTCTGCGCCGGAGCCTGTAAAGGGCGGCATCGGAGGCATAGAGGGTCTTTCAAACGACCACCTATTTTGGGGAAAGTCAAGTACGGAAGGATGCACGGGGAACTCGAAACTATTGAATTCGACCATCCTACTGCCAAAAAAAGGGTTAAGATTGGTCTAGGTCGCTACGAGAAGTATGAAGTTCTACCAGTCGTCACCGATGGTCGCCCTGGAGGCCTGTAGGCAAGCCAGCTCAAGACCTCGTCGTTACAGATTCCCCGTACCATCTTCTTGACTAGGGCGATTCCTACCGCACATTGTAATGGTAGCCCGTTTTAGTTCATGCTGTAATTGTATGTGATGAATATGTGTACTTTATGTATATGGTCGACAATAGACTCCACTTACGCAGTCGAACCGCAATCTCCTTGGGAGGAACTTGTACGGCTCCGACCCGCAGGAATCATTGATTCGCTCGCTACTGCTCTCTCACAACCACGACTGCGAAGGCTCTCCAACTCCAGCGCTTCAGCGGCGACCGCAGGTTATCATGCAATGCATCCATATTCCGTCGCTGACCGGCTGAGACGACTATGAAGGATTCTGCCCCTCGAAACGTTGGTCTTCCTCCATTTGATTGATTGGTATTGGGCCAGAGGACAATACGGGCAGCCGATGTTGAAATGTCCTAACAAAACACTTTTACTTATCATCCCACACACTGTGGTGCCTCTGATTCAATTTGTTGTTGCTTCGAGGGGCAATGGACCTGGCCACCTACTTCATTCTTTACCAATGCCTGACGAATAACAGAAACGTTAGGGGAATGCTCTCCCTGATCATCATGACTATGAATAACACATACTATAGCAAAGGAACCGCACAAGTACAATGGAAAGATTACCAAAGACCCAACTCAAATCATGACCGCAGCCCGACCACAAATCATTAACTTCGCACTCAAAACTTCACAAAAATGCGTCCGATCATCTTTCACTCCCTCAGCCTCCCGTTCCGGGCCTAACTCAAACCCCAAACCACCTCGTCCCTTGGCGCATAAGATCCTCCGGACCCTTTCGCTCGTACTCTCTGCTCCAAGGAACGACAATGTCCGCCGTCTGACACGTAGTTGCTTGGGATGCGGAATCGCAATTTCTTCAGTAGGTGAATCCAAAGGCTGATTAGCTTCTTCCATCAGCCGTGCGATGAGGGCTCGGACGCCGCTCTCTTGCAAGGCGCAGGCAATTTCGTAACGGAGGTTGCAGAGGAGTGGGTTGGGGTAGTCCAGGCGGCCGTGTCGCTCCTCTATAGGTGACGAACAGGGGTCAGAGAGGCCGCGACCGAAATGGATGGTGCTACCGTCGTTGTGGATTGAAGGTAATGATTGGTTGCCTAGGTCTGGCCCAATTGTTCGGAGGATGTAAGGGTCGTTGTAGGAGCCATTTTCTGGGGTTGTCGTGAGGTGGGATAAACAGTCGAGGTATTGGATAGCCAAGAGGCCGTCTTTGAAGGTCTGGGAAGTGTCCGCTTGAAGTGCGAGGGAATTCATGATGGTGGTATCGTCTCTTGTACAGGCGAGGTCCTGGATGAGTGCTTGGGTATTGGGGCTGGATAATATTTTGATATATGTCAGCGTCTCAGGCTGAATGTGTACGGTCATTTCAGTGTATAGTCCAATTCAAAAAAAAATAAAAATACAGACCTTCTCAAAGACGGACGTGGGTATAATGTGTGTAAGCACTGGTTCGTTTCTTCTCGGCTCTTCAAGAGTCGTCCCGTAGAACGTGATATCTGTGAGAGGGCAGCACGTCCCATCTCTCTTTAGGACCTAGAAGTCACAGTTGAGTAAGTGTGAGGACACTGAAGGAATGACAGCACCCACTCGGAGCAATTCAGCTGCTTTCCTCGCTTCTTTATCTTCGTCGAGAGCAACGGGGGGTGGATGGGGAACCTCCGGTATACCAACTGCAAGTTGGGAATTAGGATAGGTGGAGGAGGAAACGAAAGTGACACCACGTACAAGCCAGTCCAACATGAGTGAAGGTCGCAGCCGCCAGCTCGTTCAATGCTAAGCAGTCTGAGTCCAAGAGGGTCTCCACAATATCCTCCTCATGTTCAATCACCGTATCACCATCCAAAGCCATCCCATCTCCGGCATCTCTAATAGCCTTCCAAACTTCTTCAGCCAGTGTGCCTCCCAGGCGATACGACGTCCCAACAAGCTCGGCGAGGAGCCTGTAAGAACCAACTTTGACATCAAGCTCAAAGTCCGGATGCGTCGTTCGTGAAGGCTTTGCTTGCTGCTTCTCAGCTTGAAGAGCAGCGAGTTTTATGAGAATATCCTGCGCTGCTTTTTCCATCTTGTTCCAACGTTGTCATTCAGCTGCAACAACCACCCAACGACACCAGTGAACCTATGGGATTTTCTGCCTTTTTCAAAGAGCTCTGAGTCCAGTAACAGAGCAAGCCATGAAGGAAGAGTCCAGGTTAGAGCGTAGGAGCAAGTGCGGCTAGTGGTGCGATTCATTCTCAAGAGGGGATCGTCTCATGACCACAACCTTGGGAGCTTCGGATTGGCGTCGGATCCAATCCTTCGGAGACTTTGTGCTTACACAATGCCATCAACACCGGGTTCAGCTTGAGATGCCGGCCTTCAAGCATCTTCTGAAGGGACGCCATGCTCCTACACGAGGACGTGGGTTACTTCTGGACAACGACCAATAAAACTTCAAAGCGACGTAGCGCCAGAGATGGAGAACACCGAAAACTCACGGTCGAGGCCGGATGGTACGACATCTTCAGAAATGTACCGAACGATTGCTGAGCTAGCTCGTCTGTTTCCAGCCGACCCGACTGGCTTTGACCTCCCGTTTCCCATACGGAATCTACCTCTAGAGGTCCTTGAAGAGATTTTCAAACGACTCCATAACTTTGATGAAGGCTTTCCGTCCTCCTTATCCCTTGTTTGTTCAACCTGGAGGCAGGCTATCTTGAATACGCCCAATCTCTGGACATACATACGCATAACTTCAGCTGAAGGGAGCTTCGAGGCTGCTCAGCTGTTTCTTAAACGCGCTGGACCCACCCTTCCGCTGTGCATAATATTCCACGAATGGGACAGAGAGCGACATACAGAACGGCCTACAATTAGGCTCGATTGGCTAGAGCCTCACAGACCACGTATCCGGAAGCTCGCCATATCCTTAAAACCGAGTTGGAAGTACTAGTGGCCACTTGATCCTGAAAAGTGCATCCCTATCATTCCAGGCGACCGTTTCAACAACCTTGAAGAGCTAGACTTAGACCTCACTCCCGATGATTGGCCGACTGTCAATTGCGCACTTTTGAAGCCATCGACAAAGACTCCGCGTCTATGGAAACTAAGGGTTAAAGATATGTCTCTGCCACCTCCAAATGGTCCGATACCCATGGAACAAATCACTCATCTCACCTTGGAGCATATTCACCCACTATTCAATCTTCGACGACTACTCAATTTTCTCACATCGTACGCTCACCTCCGATCTGTGATCCTCGCCCGGTGCACCATTGCATACCCTCGTTTTGGCAATGAATTTACGGTCGGAATAACGGGTCTCAATACGCATCAAGCTGACGGAACAAATCCTGAAGACGAACGAATCACCCTTCCCGCCCTTGAAGTACTACATATTGACATTGCCCTGGGCACAAAGTGGCTTCTAGAACGCCTTACATTACCCGCGCTGCAGGAGTTACACATGGACCGGGCTGTTGCCTGGGAACAATCATTCATAGACTTGGCAACCCGCTCTGCCTTCCCCCTGCAGCATTTCTGTATGATGAGATGCAAGCCGGCTCTAGGTCCATATAAGGATGAAAATGCTAAAGAACAACAAGTCATATCCGTTCTGAAAGCCGCACCCATCATTCAGACACTCCGAGTATCCGATTCGCTATTTTTCAGCAAACATCTTGTAGGCAAGCTACAACGCTTATCATCCTCGGACCCTCTTCTAGGAGCTAACCTTCGACATCTTTGGATCACGGAAACGGCGGACAACACTGCGAGTCGGGATGACGTAGAAGCATATGAGGAATATGTCCTACAAATGCTCGATTCAAGGCAACCTGGAGGTGGCGCGGTTCGGAAGCAAACTGGAGACTCGCGTTTTGTCGTTTATCATACAAGTTCCCCCTCCATTCCCGTTCAAGTGATGCCATTACAGGATATATATGCTCGCTACAATGGGGCTGAGTATGCCATTTCTCGACACGTTTTCTTTTGAATTCCTTCGAACCACCCTTAAGGATACGATACATCATTTCTTGAACCTTTGCATATTCAGTACTGCAATCCCAATCCCCTTTGCCTTTAAATATTTCTTTGTTGCGGTTCCGTCGGAGGTGACACATAGAGAGAATTGTTGGTTATTTGCGAGACCAGGGTTAAAACTTTACGTTGTCCTGTCACGATCGACCATGGCCGTTTGATCCTGAGCTAGCTACCAGCTACCAGCCTGAGCGCTTTAGCTGCTACGACGCAGCCCCCTAAAGGTGGCATGGTCCTTGAGCTGGAAAATGATGACCTTGGTGTCAATGAGAGGCGCGATGGTGAGAGGTTTTGCAGTAGATTCTGCTGACCTGGCTTTGTCTTTTCAGCCGATCTCATTGCTTTAGACCTCCTCAACGAGGACCTCCCATTCGCCATCTCTTACGCTCCAATAATCCCCCTTCGATTGAGGAGAGGCGAATTGAGGAGCTGCCATTGAAAGATGGACTCGCAGCCCAGCTGGAAGCAGAGCAGAGGTGGTACGAGTTGTATCGATGTGTTAAAGCACCCATACGGAGGTTACCTCTAGAAGTCCTAGGCGAAGTTTTGAAACATCTTCAAGGAAACGATGTTGGATTTCCACTCTCTGTCTCCCTCGTCTGCTAAACTTGGAGACAGGTCATCTTAACGACCCCCGAACTCTGGACAACAATACGACTCACTCCTAATGGCAACGTAGAGGCTGTTCGGACGCACTTTGCACGCGCTGGCCCTACCCTTCTTCTAACTATCGTCTTCCCCGAATGGAACCCACAATCTAAGAATACATTCGAGCTCGGTTAGCTCCTCACAGGCCTCGTATCAAGAAGCTTGTTTGAAAGCTGCCCCCACCATCCAGGGATTTCGAGCAATTGATTCAGTATCCCTTGGTTGCCATCTTGTAGAGAGACTACAACGCCGAGGGGATTCGGACCCTATGCCGGGCCACGAGTTTATACATTTGTGGATCACAGATACTGGGAAGAACCCTGTTCGACCTGAGGTGAAGGCAAACGAGGAGAGTGTCCTACGAATGCTCAGATCTCGGCAACCCGGGCGTAATTGGGATGTGCGGAAGGGGAAAGGTTCAGGGTTCATTGCTTATCATTCTGAACGTCCCTCCGTTGAGACAATGTCTCTGCAGGAGCTCTATCTTCGATACAAAGGGGCTGATTACGCCATTTCTCGGCATATTTTCTTTTAACTTCTATTAAGCATTTGTACAGACGTGGAGAAGAGTAATTAGAAGTTGTCATTATATGATCTAGTGGAGGGTTGTTTTGTGCTCACAAGTGAAATGTTCCATGTAATAACCGAGAAGAAACGATTGATTGGTAGCCTCTAGTTCTACCACTCTTGGACCCTGGTAAAAGTTACTGGATTAACTGGACGTCCTCACGAGAAGACAGGGCATCCTTCAGAAGCTGGATCACCAATGATTGAAATACGGAAGAATGAACCGCCGTTAGGAGCGATAAAGCCCAAGGAGTCAACCCATTAGAGTTGGTAAGGTCTTTGGCTTTCCTCGACCAATCCGTCGCGAACCGAAAGTGTATTTCGCCCGATACAGGAGGTAGTTGTGGATTGCGGTGGAAATAAAAGAATTCTTTGGTGTTAGGGGAAACCCTGTTTAGTGTTGTATGTGATAGAACAAGTTCAACAGGAGGAGCGTATTCGAGTGCGGCTAAGTACTCAAATCTCGAATATCGCTGTGTCGGACGCGAGAAATATCCAGTGTTGAGGTCCTGGGATGTTAGGTCCAGCAGGGTTGCTTTCTGGCAAATTGCTGCATTGTCCGGCAATTTCCGAGCATGCGAGAAATGGTGAACTGTGTTTAGTCTCCGGAAACAAGCCTCCAGCTCCAGAAGATCCGGCAAACTCTGTCTGCAAATACGGCTGAGCATTCACGGAGCCAGAGATTTGTGGACAGACTTAAGCTATTGTATTCGGCAGAGGCCAGGGAGTGGAGCAGTTTTGTCGAAAGGTTTGTTGCCGTGTTGTTCGGAAAATGGGAAATGGGACTGGTTGATCGGAGTGCGACTCTGGTAACGACTCCTGGAATTGCAGCTTTACTATACATGTTGACCATAGAATCTTTGCATTGCGTTGTGGATGGGAAAGATGATGTGTTAATCCAGCGAGACTCCCCTCGATCCTCTATTCTTCTTAACATCGCTTCGATATGACTTCGCCTGCCTTCTGCGCGCTTTCTCCACCCTCTCAAGTCTTTCAACGCGCTTCTTCTGAGCTTCAGATGCTTCCTTCTTTACTGATTTGAGAGCGGAGTTGAGGATGATGGTGTGGAGCTGTATTCTACTTAGCCACGAGCAGGATGAGCAAGGTTAACGAAGAGACGTACTTTACGGAAACAATCGTCAACGTTCTCAGCTTGGGACCTTGTGAGCTGAGAGGTTATAAGAAGAGAATTGGAGGAGGCAACGAAGTGTGGCTATATGGTCGAGGAGTTAATTATCAGGAGGTGCAGGATCGTCAGGTGAACGCACATCCGATTTGATAAAGGGAAGCAACCACTGAGGTATCCACTTCGAATCAAGAGAAAGCCTCATGCTTGCTTTTGTTTCAACCTTGTTCACATTCTATACACAACTTCACTTAGAATAGCACCTCGAAATGTAAGGCTTAAGTGTACTTACTTGACCCCCAGGACCTGTACTCCGGGAATATGAAATCTCAACCAAATTCTTTGGGATTTCGTCTTCTGCCTGCCAGCGCTTTATAAACTCGTTTGCTTGCTCAATATCTTCCGGCCTCTCGAGATAAGGCAGCTTTGAGGCATTTGATGATGAATTCTTGCCCGCAGAGAGAGCTGACGTCGAGGAGAACCATCTTGGGTTCCTTGGGTTGCTGTTACCGTGAGTGAATAAGCTGGAACGGCATGGAGTTACTGGTTGGTACGCAGCCAGAACGCCTCTAGCAGGTTGATACCAGTAGCTTGGCTTCGATGATTGTGAAATGCATCGTCTTATTGTTGTTCCATGCATCTTCTGTTCGTCACGGAGCGTTTGGTATGTCAAGGAGGCATGGTGGTTCGCCTTTGGTGGTGGTTAATTGTTTGTAAATGATTGTCAAAGGCTTCACCGTCGGGCCGAACTTTGACCTCGACTTTGATCTGGATCCATGCTCAAGAAATACGAAATACGAATAAAGACATCGAGGCTCAACGCTTAGGGGCATTCGAACTGTGGACATTTATGAGGGCCTTCTTTTATTCTCTTATCCAACCTTCCGCTCCTCTGTCACTCTACTTGCAGCTCAGGTGTTCAAATTGCAGAACTTCCGAATGCTTCTGCTCCATGAGCTTCCCAAAGCTTGTATCTCATTGCCGTCCCGGTACCGAGAAGACAGCAGACCAATTGCTCCCTTATCTATTGAATAGTCTTATTAATCCGTTATCTGTTCGTCTGATGACCTTTAGAAGGATTGACTTGAAATATCGAGTATTGTTAACACACCAGTCCTCCATCTATGCTCTGGAATCGTGGTGCTAATAGATCCGAATACCCTGATGCAACTTCCTCTCAGATAGGAACTGTACGTTTCTTATGGATTATCCCCGCGGTTTTTGAACAAAGAGAATCTGATTGACAGAACAGCACCCGTAGCTCGCACTCCTAACTGGATGCTAATGCAAAATCTTGGGTTGTAATAGGAAACGGACTTTAAGCCCGAGGAACTATTCACACTTCTGTAGTCTGCGAGGGTTCGAGAGAGTGGCCAGGCCCGATGATCAACCATTCATGGAGCAGTGAAGTTCATCTCAGCCTTCATCTGTATACGGTTATTCGGACAATCCGCTTGAGGATTGCCAGGGGATATACCAGGAGGAAATATTTGCCTTCTGAAGTTCAGTGGTCTGCGGTTCTGTCAAGATTCGGCTTTAAATAGACACCAAACCTTACAGTTGTAGTATTCTTGACATGGTGGTCATCCAAACAAGCACACATTTTAGAGCGACTCAGAGTTCTAGATCCTCGAAATCCGGTGATCAGATGCTCCTCCCCGGCGGATGCTGGAAGGGGGGAGGGCCGTTGGTCGCCGTTTACAATCATTGACGAGGAACGTTAACGAGATGTTGGGCCATGTATAACAACGAAATTACATTGAAATTACAGCACAGTTAATGCGTCCGGGCTTACAAATAAGCTTGGCTTGGGTAGAAATATAGAGGGAACAGCGTGGATAATCGGCTGTAGGATTGACAACGAGCGATTATCAGTGCCTCGAGTCAACCTCGAGTACACACTGGTCAATATCCGAGCCAATCAGTGACGATATCGAGCCTAGAAAACTTGGTTTCCACGGTGATTCTTTGTAAACACGCGTCCAGACTTCAGAAAGGGGTTCTACAGAGAACTGACCCACATCTCGTTCAACAACTCCTGAGATGATGGACCTATTGTAGGTGACGACGTTGGGAAAATTCAAAGTTCTATCGAAGAGCAAACAAACGTAAACTCGGATTGCTGCTCCGATCGCATTTGATGCTACGCCACCTTCACGCTTCACTTCCTTCTTTCACCTCCTTCTTCCTCCTTCTCCTCTCCTCCTCGTCCTGGGCTCGTGTAGCCCTATTTCTCTCCTTTATAACGAGCAAATGAGCAAGAGCACCGTTCTTTACAAGCAGACACTCCTTCATTATCTTGCCAATATCTGCCCCGAGTTATGCGGTTCTTACAAGCATGGCTTGCAACGGCTCTGATAGCTACTGTCAGCGGTTACTGGCTTATGGCTGCTGGTAAGGCAAACACGCCTAGAAATCTCTGTGGAACGGATGAATGAACTCCGGAACAGAGAACACTATCACTACTGAGCGTATGGACCCTCTGGTCAGTCCTGGCAAGGTCTCTGGACATGTTCATTCAGGTCAGTGGAGCAACTAAGCAAGCACCAGTTCTCTGAACCTATGGCTGACATACAACCCTCTGCATTGTAGTTATGGGTGGAAGCAACTTCCGATTGACCACCAACACCTCATACCTCAGGCAAAGCGAGTGCACCTCCATGCCTATCGCCGAAGACAAATCTGCCTATTGGTTCCCTGTAAGCATTCTGCGCCTTTATATATATATATGAGGATAGAACTAAACGCCATTCCATATAGCATTTGTACTTCCAGTACGTATCAACTCCTCATAGCTGCCAGACATATCCTTATTAAACCAAACCTAAAGGTGGAAGAACGGAAGCTTTACTAGCCTGAACGGCGGACCTGTGATGTAGGTCTCTTTTTCCAGATTCTACTTCATGTAGCTGACCCTCATTCAGTTGTAAGCGTTGTCGATGACCTTCTGATAGCAGTTTTATGAATGTCCCCTGTCAGACTATCTGTTCGGTGATAAACCAGGAACGACAACTGCCTTCCCGGACGATGTACGTAACTGTTCCAACTCATCAGTATCATAGGGGTTGTACTGATAAAGCGCTATAGTTCCGCATGCTCAGTGGTAACCCGACCCTCCGCACCTACGACGCGAACAGTTACGACCAACAGGCCATTACCTTCCTCTGCTTGGATTTCAATGGTGTCACCACTCGTCATAACGAGCTGCCCTCGAAGAAATGCCCTTCCGGTGTTCGCGCTCAGGTGAATTTTCCGAGCTGCTGGGACGGCAAGGTCGGTGCTCTTTTAATTAAATCGAACATTGATACATCAGAATGATTGGGCTGTCTATTTTGCGAACTTTTGTCATCTACGGCACGCCTTATCTCGCACTTTTCTCTTTATCTCCGGTCTTCTCTCGTTTCATCGTTTCATCGAACTCATACCGCTCTTCCCCCTTTGACGTAGAACCTCGATTCCCCCGATCACAAGTCGCACGTTGCTTTCTTATCAGGCGGTCCTGACTCTGGATCATGCAGTGATCCCAAATATCCTGTTACTTTGCCGAGGATATTCATTGAGGTATGCACTCCTGTATTCGTCGGAATCAAACTTTGACTGACATTTGGCTAGGTTTACTGGAATACTGGCGATGTCGAGAAATACCGATCAGAGGCAATGAACACAGATCAGCCTTTTGTGTGCGTCTCATTATCTCTCACCTTCTTCACGTCCGCCTGCCTAATTTTGCTCCAGGTTTGCTTATGGAGATCCCACTGGTTACGGATATCATGCCGATTTCATTAATGGATGGGACAAGGGCGTCCTTCAGCGCGCTGTTGATGAATGCCATTGTGACCCAAATGGTTCGGTAAGTTGATGCATCGGCCATTTGTTATCAACAGACATGCTAAGCCTTTTCCTTGTCCAGTTGGAATGCTGCGCCGACAAAGGCGTCTTTACTTATAAGCAAAACTCCAACTGCAGAATTACGAGGTCTATTGATGAACAGAGTTCGTACAGCTACCCATTCTCAGCGCCTATTTCCTGACTTCTTTGCAGCGACTGGAACCCTTCCCAAGCTTCCAGGAAACAACCCAGTACAACCCTACGGCAAGCCTGCGACCATGTACACCGATCCAGACACTCCTGGTCTCATCAGCCCCGTCTACGCTTACATGGGCAAAGCTCCTCCGAAATCAGGCTCCGTATTCGTCCCCCCATCGCACGGCTCGACTAGCTCAGCAGCTCCTTCCAGTTCTAAACCAGCCTCCAGTGCTCCCGCGATCTCTACCTCCAAAGCGACATCCACGGTGGAGGCTACGTCCGCGCCTGGTCAGAGCCATGTCTCTACTTCTTTAACGACTTCAACCACCGCGGCACCCAGTACTTCGATCAACGAGGCCTCGAGCGTTTTGGCTACCTCTTCGTCTGCGTCTGTGACGGGCCATGCCACCTCAGCTCATGCGACGAGTAGTGTTCATCCCACCACCACCGTGGTTGTTACTTCTTATGTTGCCACTTCTACTCGGACAAGCGCCCTTCACACTGCATCTGCCTCTCACCCCTCTGCCGGTTCCGGCTCGAACGATCCCACCAACAACGGGCATGATTCTGACGAGGATGACGAAGATTGTGACGATGACGAAGAGCCAGTACCAGCGGGTGAGGACGAAGGTGATGAGGAATGCGACGACGAAGACGGTGAAGAGCAACCAGCTCCTTCCCCTTCCCACCACAACCACCCGTCTTCGCCGTCCCCGTCTCCAAAGCCTGAGCAGAACAACCACAACTCAGCAGCAAACCCAGGCCCTTCGTCTCCTGCCCCCAACAGCGGCAGCTCTTCTCTAACACACGACGCCGCTGGTCCTCAATGTGGCATTCGCAAGTATAGGCACAAGTGGCTGAAGGAACTGAAGGCCGCGAAGGACGCTGAGGCCAGGAAGCAAGCTGACGCGCTGAAGCAACCCACGAAGAGGTCGTCCTTCTACCGCGTCCACCATGATCGCGTCAAGAGGCTCATTACAGGCTATTAGAGCCTCCCAACGTTCAGCCAGCCGGTCTCTGGTCAAGACCGATTTTGCGATTTTTCTGTTTCATGTCTCTTCTCGTTTATCTGGTCCAGCTTGCTGGCTGTCATCTCTTGTCTCGATTATCTCTCATATTGTGTTTTCCCGTCGATGGCTTGTTGCTAGATTACTCGCCATTCGTGTTCATATCTCTGAAGCTATGTCTATGGCATAGATACCCTGTTTGTCGACAGAGGCTGAGTCCTTGTGTCCTTCATTACCCAGTCGTAATTATATCTAGTTATCTGTTAGCGTTGATCTTATAGAATGTCAGGTTTCATGAAGCAATGATCTGTTGAATAGCTATATCCCGTTTTGGAGCATACTGAGCAACAGAAGTATTTTACTAACAACAAAAAGTATTCACCCGACTGGTGCTACGAAGAAAGATAAATGGGTATGATCAATGATGGTGATGAATATGTACGTCTAAGCGATCAGAATCAAAGAAGTAGTTGGTCAGAATCTTGTTGAAGATAATATGTAATTACGAAGTCTGGGAGCCGAGAAGGAAAGACATAGTGGTTGATCTGTGTCGACGGTGCAATACGAGGAGACGAAGACGATGGTGCACACAATCAAAAAGCACGACCCTTACCTTTGCTCCTCTGAGTCCGAGTTGGCGCCGTCAGTTCTTGGGGGTCAATGGAGCCCATGTCAGGCTCCCGGCTGCGAGTATGATAGCGGTGATACCCACCATGACCGGAATCCGAACTCTGGCTGGACATGCCGGTGTCGGAGTACCCGCCGTCGGAATAGCGAGGGGATTGTCGCTGAGCGGTTGAGGGGACGTGGAGAGGACCGGGAAACCCATGATGACGATTGTCGTAGGGACAAGCCAGGAATTGGGGTAGAAAACGATAATCCTCGGTCCCTCGCGCTTGATGGTAATGAAGGAGGGGAGGATTTGGGTAGATAGTCGAGTTATAGCCGAGAGGCACGTAATGGGACATGATGCATGTCGAAGTCGGGGGTGGGCAGAAGGAGGGGGGGTAACCCTGTCGTATCTCCGAGCTCTCCTGAGAAGTGGCACCGATGGCAAGGTCCCCCAGGGCTTGATCTAGCACCATTGGGGATGCTGATCCCTTCCTGCCCCTGCTCCTGCCCGTCCTCTTGCTTGTGGTCTTCTTCTTGCCCTTTCCATTGCTTTCAATCTCAACCTTGTCCTGCGAGTCAAATTCGCTTTCAGGTGCATCACCTTTTTCCACCTTCCTAGACTTTCGCTTTCGCAGCCGCTTTGTTCCCTTCTTCGGGATGACGGTCCACAATTTCCCTTTTGTACTCTCGTGGTGCAGAGGATCATTATTTGGTAACTGGATGAAGCGAGAGTGAAAGGAGAGGGCGTGGCGGATGGAATCCTATAACCATACGTTGTCAGCATAGCTCGTTACCCCTTATAAGAAAAAAAAACTATACATACTGCCCATGGAGCGTGCCTTCCTCTGATTCTGTAATATTCAAAATGGTCCATAAAACAGCTATGTATCTCCCCGAGCTGTAGGGCGCGTGTGGGGGAGCTTTCGATTGCAATGGCGATGAGCTCTGGGAGGTGTGCACCTGGGCGCCTGTCTGGACCTCGATCGGTGATGCTCGACAGATTCAGGGGAAGATGAGGTGCGATGCCCGCGAGCTTCCTAAGCCATTGAGCAACAGGCCTCTCCGTGGGGTTACTCGTAGGAGCGGGGGGGATGTATATTTGCGGAAGGACAACCGCGCTTTGACCGCCTGGGGAGGTGCCGCCGCCGTGACTGGAGCTGGGCGTGTTAGACAAGCGGCCGTTGGCGCCACGGTACGATGCGGCGTGAGTCTTGGTAGCTGAAGACAGGGGGATATCCTTCGTACGAGCCATGATAGCACGTGGTATCTCGTCAATAGTTTATAAACAAGTGGGGGGTGGCGTCGAGAGTGTGGTGAACTTTTATTCAGCAGTAGCAGCAAAATTCCAAATCCTGTGTAGTTGGCGTTGAAGAGCAGGCGTTTTGGTAATGAGAACGCCGGGGGTAAGCCGGGGACGAAGGGGAATTTGATAAAATAAGAGTCGAAGGGGGAATATAGACGGCAGGCAATTATACTCTGTAGGCAGGAGGGAGTCTCTGGACCGAACTCGCGAAGCAAGATGCGGACGAGGTCGTCTCGGAGCTAGACTCAATGAACAGCTGTGGACGCTGTTGTGGGCGCCCTTGCAAAGAAAGGACAGTCACTAAACGGAGAATTTAAACCTACGGATCCTCGATGAGGGCGCTCGGTGGCCCGGTAGTGGCAGAAAAAATTGTGGGCGACAAGTGGTCGCAGGGGGATGTTATAGGTGAATGTGGGTGGCAAGGTAAACGGCCTAACATGGTCCAATTAACCCAAACAAACATGGACCCATAACCGATCGGCGAATAAATAATACACACCCAGTTGATACAACAGGAAAAAAATAAATCAATATGGTAAAAGCGACACAAAGGAACAAAAGAGGTATTCGATCATAATTCCCTTGTTAGAATGATTTTTACAACGACTCACGGGGTAACGACCTTGTGAGACCCACGGAAAGACCGGAAGGTGAGGAAGAAAGCAAAGGTGAGGAAAACTCCCTCACTGAGGATATGCCCACATACCCAGGTGTATATGCCAAATGTCGATAATACGGTGAGCCTTATTTCTTTACTTCTTCACTTTGGTCAGACACCCACGAGCCCGAGGACCATGACCGGACCATTGCGAGTACATCGTAACTGCTGTGTTCATTGACTCTGGGATCATGGTTCCCCGTTAGGCGGTAATCTCGAGCTCTGTAGGCTCCTTTCTCTCGACGTCTTGTTTATTTAATTTTTGACAATTAATGGGGAATATGTTGTAAAAAAAGGCGGTGATGCGTGTGTGCGCCTGTCATACCCTCGTTAATTCGTACTCAGCCGGAGCTAATTTGCCGAATTACCTAGAATCCAGGGGACATTTTTTCCGCCGCTCCTTCATCGAATAATCCTGCAATTTCGTCCCTGCAAAAGGAAGGTCTCTTGAATTCTGGAAATCCAAGAAATGACGTTCGCAGGGCGCCGAGCTGCGTGGAGTTTGTGGCAGACTGCTTTGTTTTGCTTCGGGCCAGGCCAGGCGAATAGAGGCAATTTGACATCTTTGATGCTGTTACGGCGTTTCTTAAACCAGGGAGTTCTGAATGATAAGCCTCGCGCCCCCGCCCCGCCCGGTTACAAGAGCCTTTTCCCAAAAAGGAGCTAGTGGCCCGCCTTCGACCACAGATGATCGGTTAGCTCACGTCTATCGCCTTTGGAAACCCATAAAAAGAGACGCACCACAGCTTCCGACATGATGCCATGATCTAGGCACTGCGTCGTACAGTTTGGGTCTTAAAATCCTGGATAAAAAAAAAGAAATTCAGAGGCAACATCCGTGCGAGTGTTTCTAGAACTCCATGCGTTCATTTCGTAGACAAAGCAAGAGCCCACAGGGCCGACGGGAAAGGCCAGAATTTCTTCCTTTGTTAGCTCTGATTCCACGGGTAATCAGCGTGATCGTTGCGAGTGGGGGATTGCTTTGTTCGTTCGGAGCTTCCCGACCTCACCTGATTTTTCCACATGCAGCGATTCACTTACTTGTATGTCTCCTAATGTTTCCCGGACATTCATTCGTTCCGAATTTTCTCGACTGTGATTGCAATAAATACCAGCCGTGACGTTTCGAGAGGGGAGAGCGAATGGGATCCTCGATGATTACGCTTTTGATGGCAGCTCGCTATCACTAGCCTGGAAAATGATGTTGATTGTGCCGGGCTTAGCGTTAATTGGCCAGAAAAGGGGGAGGATCCACGCAACTATGGTATTACTCCTCCGTGTCTGGATCGCATTCCTGAGTCGCTAACAGCCTGACAGAGACCCCAATAATTAGACGCGAGTTGACGCCAGGGTTTTGGGCCTCCCACGCCTTATCCTGTGAACGAAGCTTGGCAGTGCCGACATGAGTCGTACGACCGGCGATAAAGGGAGTAATCCAGACATCAACAGGTTACACCACCGAGTAGATGGTTGAAGAAACGTGCTCATGTCTTGGACCCACTTGACAGGGCAGGCGCCGCAGGTCCGCAGAGGGATACTGATCTATTCCCATTGGTGCTGTTGAAGCGCCCACCGGGAGGGGTGAGGGGGATGAGCGTGGTGGCGTCACGAGATATAATTCCAGGCCGAGGATTTGGAAGGAAATATAATGTTCATTAATACAAGATCGTGACTATACCTACATGCTACAGAGGGAGTGCAAAACAAGTAATCTAAAGGGATGCAAGAGACGTTAAGTAAAGGATACACAATGGAGCGAGCAGTCGAAAAGAAAGTACCAGATATTCCAAGGATAACAGAGACGAAAGGTTATAATTCAGGGCATGATGTAATCCAGGTCTCCTTCATTCACCCGGATCTCGACAACTTCTATCTCATAGTTATTGAAACCAGAGTTCGTAGACGAGGCCGAGGAAGATGTGAACCCAGGCGCATTCGGAGGCGACGTGGAGGCGATATCTAACAGAGTTATTCGAGTTGGCATCAGAAGGTCAGAAGAAATTATGAGAGTAACAGCGACTAACATCGGTCCTTGATATACGGTGGTACAAAGAGATCCTACATGATTCTATTGAGTCCCGGAGACTTGAACAGATACCGGTGCTTACCTGGTTCCAGACAAAGCCTTGGCTCCTATGGATGGTGAGTATAGGCCGAAGGGTGTACGTAGGCGATCGAGGTCTCCTCCGACGAGGGCTAGGGCTCTTCTCAGGCTCACTTTCCACAGCTCTTTGCTTTCCCTTGAGGTCTTTCAGAGAGCCCGATGGGCCTTTGGCCTTCGTTCCATCTCCTTCCTCAGCCATATCCATATTCATCTCGTCACTTGTTCCACTATCGGAGTCATCCTCTCTTGTGACCATTCCATCCCTGACATTAACATTGGTTATATCACCATCTTCGGGGTACTCTTCATCGTCCTCCGAGTAAGAGTCCGACCCACTATCGCTGTAATCGTCTTCACCATATGGGATCTGCTCGTAACAAGCCCAAGTCGGTGGAGAAGCTGCTCGGCCCACAGTACGTCGTCGAAAGTAGTAAGGGTCCGGCGCAGAGCTCATGGTAGTCGTTGACAAAGGTTTTAGTCCTTGCAATGGTTGTGGTAGATATGCAAGCCAGGGAGAGTCAGGAGGAGGTGAGGCAACCGTGAGGTGTGGCTGTGGCGCCAGTCTACCCCAGTCACGTGTGACAGCTTCCAAAAAAGGCATATCATATCTCTGCTGATAACATCCACGACCAATCTGCCCTGCCAACGTTCACAACAGCTGTAACGGTGACCAGGACAGAAAAATAGACATGGCCGGGTCAAAATACGCATATGTTAAGAAGTTCGAACTTCCAGACCCTCTCCTCCCCGGTACATTTATGGTCTTTCGCCTCGACGGCCATTCTTTCCATCGGTAGGGTACATGATTTGAAGGCAACAAATAAACCGACCTTCGCTGATAGGTTTTCAGACAAGCACAACTTTACAAAACCCAATGATCTACGTGCACTAGAGCTAATGGATACTGCGGCAACCCATTTGATGGAGACCTATCCCGACCTCGTTCTCGGGTTCGGTGAGTCCGATGAGTACAGGTGCGTCGGAATTTGGAGGAAGGAGCGGATGTTGACGCGTTCATTATTCA
This sequence comes from Clitopilus passeckerianus, assembly GCA_944990035.1. Classification (NCBI taxonomy): domain Eukaryota; kingdom Fungi; phylum Basidiomycota; class Agaricomycetes; order Agaricales; family Entolomataceae; genus Clitopilus; species Clitopilus passeckerianus. The sequence continues at coordinate 268,177 of CALYLX010000072.1, forward strand.
GTTTCTTGCTTCGGAAAACAACGGAGTTGTACAACCGCAGACAAGCTAAAATTGTATCAACATTGACCTCACTGTTCACTTCGGCATATGTACTTTATTGGCCAAAATATTTCCCAGACACTCTGCTCCAGTACCCACCGTCGTTTGATGGACGTTTAGTCTTGTATCCCACCGAACGCCACATACGAGACTACTTTGCGTGGAGGCAGACGGACAGTACGTATGCTACGACTCTTGATTGAGAATTATCTGACGCGTACTACAGCTCATATCAACAACCTTTACAATACGACCTTCTGGGCTCTCGTACAGAATGGAGGGCAAACCACAACCGAGGCCCATGCTACCTTGAAGGTTGTAACTCCGGCCGCTATCTCCCTGCTTGGTCTGCTGACTATTGCGCCAGGGAACATTTTCTAAAGACAAACACGAAATCCTGTTTTCGCGGTTCAACATCAACTACAACCAGCTTGACGAACGTTTCCGAAAAGGGAGCGTCCTGGTTCGTGAGGAGGTTCGTAATCCACCTTGATCTGTCCCGTCTCTCGCCGTTTTCTCATTCCTTCATTGAATCTCCGAATAGACCAGTGACCCCCCGGCCGAGTGTTCTAATACGGTGACTTTGCCCCTGGTGCAAGAAGAAGCAGATATTCGTTCCCCGGCAGGCAAGGAGAAAACAAAAGCAAAGACGAAGAGGATCAAGCCGACGATAAAAATAGCCCTTTTGCATTGCGACATCATCAGAGACGACTTCTGGGAAGCACGGCCTGATCTATTACAGGGCTGAGACGGGGGCAATTCTGTGTTATTTCCAGTTCCTGGTGAGAAGCCCTCGCGGTGGTATCCTCATTGCGGTGCTCCACATGGGAGGCATGACATGTATGACAGATGATAAGGTTCACTATATTTTGAAGATCGCAGAGAATGAAGGATCATTGCATTGGAACATGTCAAGCGTAAGACAGAGAAATATACAAGCATGTGGACGACCGGATTATCGTTGCTCAGAGGGTTGCCAAAAGAGCGTCTTCGACTTCTCTCAACCGTGCGGCTTCTTTCTCCTTCTCCATTTCCTTCTCGCGAATTGCTTCACTCTCACGCGTGAGCACGTACGTCGGCTTCATGAACGGCTTGTAATCCAGATGGCGCTTGACATAGAAGCACATGTATGCGGCTGAACCTAAACAGGCGCCAAGATTGGAAGGAGTGACTCTAATGATCGACAATTAGCAAGGACGGGACTCGGATATCAAGAAGCACTTACTTATCATCATCAAATCGATACCACTGGTTGCCCATGAGATCACGTCTGCTTTCAGCAATGGGTGGGCACGTACCTCATCCTGAAAACGGGCGTAATTGGTGTAATGGCCGTTGTCCATCTGACCTTCATGATTGATCACTGCAAATAGGTCGTATTCATAGATCGTATGAGGGCCCGGCCTGCCGATGATATGTGAGCCTCATGGTCTGTTGTATGCAAAAATGGACTGGAAGAAATGCTTACGCAGTATGAAGTACGCCGGTCTTGTCTTTCTCAGAACTGTTCATCGCCAAAGTTGTGAAGGGCGCCATATTGATGGTCGCAGGAAATTGAACTGGTGCGTCAACCTTGCGAGCCGAGCTCTTATCAGCGCTGGTGTATTCGAAGCGCTGAAGTCAATTCAGCACACCACAATGTACTTGGTAGTGGCACACTTACTTTGAATTGAAAACTGAGAACAGGGGGTAGCTTCCGAATACTCAATCGTTTGCTGGCTTCCTGCAGGTTCCGATGAGTGGGTTCGAAGGGTAGGTAAAACATCAGAAACACCCACATGGGCTTTACCGCATTTTGCGCAACTGTATTCCTTCGAACCTAGTTTCTCCGGGAGAGTAAACCTAAAACAGTACGTAAGCCTTGTGAATCAAGGAGACATGATTGAATTATTACCGACGTAAGCACCCCGCAAGGGTGTTTCCCCCTGGCCCACCATTGGCCTTATCCTTGAGTTCGAGACTAATGTCAAGCATCGGGTCAATGGTGCTTGTGACATTGCCACATCGTTCGCATTTGACGTCGCTTTGAAGTTGTCCTAAGAAGGTGTTGTGGACAACACAATTACAGGAAACGTTCGTAGAACCACGGGACGTTGAATGTATCTGGTTTAGCGCGGAAATAAAGAACTCGTGAGCGTCTTGTTGAGCATAGCCAGAAAGTTCCGCGGATGCGCGCCATGTCGTTGCGAGGAAAGACACGGGCCCATACGGGTTGGAGTCATCAGAGTAGATCTAGACGTGGTGTCGGGTGAGAACATGTTCGGAATCGAGAAAAGACACCAGACCTCCGAGAAGAAGCGATCCATTTCGCAGCAAGTGCAATTTTCAGTCTTGCACTGCTTGTTATTGTGCCTATCGCCGAGAAAGTAATTCCGTAACAGAGGATTGTGTGCCAGGCATTGTAGCACCGCGTTCATGAAGCAGGTTTGCCCGAGATTCAATAGGCCTCGCCGACCTGAGTTACAATGAGCCTTGAGTTGATATTCTAGTGAATACCCCGGCTATACCTTGACATGGAATCGGCGTTGCGGCCTGCAGAACGTCAGCTTCTTTCTCAGTTGGTTTCCAGACCTGGTAGGGCTCTCTAGGCTTCTGCGCAACTAGTTGAGGAGCTCAGAGATTTGCAGACTTGAGAGAATATTTCCCACCTTGGAAGCGCGTCAGTTTTTCTTCAGCCGATATCAATGTCTGGAGACGCAAATCTTCAAGCTGCGAATGATAGATGAAGTCGTTACACTCGGAACAGAAGACATAGCCCAGCTTGGCATCAACGCCTGCAAAGACGGTTTAAAAGAGCGTAGGCTGGAAGGCTAGATAGAACACTCACCAAAAATGTGTTCTTCTTCACCCAGATGGTCCAATATGTGCTTATCGGTCCAGCACCCCGTATATGAGCATTGCAGGCAAGCGAAAGGACGTGCCAAGTGGACCTTGCAGGTATGGCAGGAAGGCGATGAAATCTGAGTGAAGGTAAGCGTAAGTTGGCTTACAGTCCCAGAAATGCTCACCTTCCTCCTCTTGGCAGCGTTCTTCGTATATTGAAAGCGGCTGAGACCCCATGCAACGACAGACTGGTAAGTGGCCAGGATCACAGGTCCGAGTTCATCGTCCTGAACTTTCGCAGAGAAGTGTGGGCAGGCTCCATTATCTTCCATCAGTGATTCAAGCCGTCCAAAGTTCAGGCATGCAGGTCGTTGAAGAGCTTCCAAGACTCAATGAACACTGGAGTATATCTGGGTCGTGGTCTTCGCTGCACGCGTCGTTGAGCTGCAAGTATTGGAGTGACGGCGGTGACCACTTGTCACACCGCGGCTTGCTCGTGTCCTTGCTCGACGTGCTTGGGGCCGAATTTGCAACCTCGAAATTCTTGGACCATGGTGCTATCTAGCTTACTGTCTTGCTTTACTGGGGATACAAATGACCACTATGATCCGTCCTGTTCGTTCTGCAACGTCTCGAAAGAAGCTGGCTTCAACATTATCTGGGAGGTTTGGGCGAAATATTTCCCTTCCGGCCCAAGCTGGCTGATTTGAGCCCGTTGCCACAGGACGACATCTTTTTTGGCTTTGTAGACCGCTCCCCCGCAGCAGAGTATCACTTTCTAATCATTCCGAAAAGCCACATCCGTACGTTCATCGACCTCGCTGGAGATCTACGACCGATGATTCACAATTGCAAACTTCAGCTTCGGTCAGGGATCTCCGCAAAGATGACGCGACCATGGGTGAGACCTATCCTACTTATATCTCTTTTCGTGCAATTAATGGACTTCCAGTTAGGTCCATGGAGACCATCGGGAATAAACTCCTTGATGCTCGCTCTGTCCCAGCTCAATGTCGAAGAATGGGTTTCCATATACCTCCGTTTAATTCCGTGCAGCATATCCACCTGCATGTGCAAGGCCTCCCATACATTTCTAAGGCGAAAGAAGCCAAGTACCCGATCGCCAAGGGCTTCGGGCGATACCACAAAGGCCTCAGCTGGTTTGCTGAGGTTCAGCAAACAATCAAGATCCTCGACGATGGCAAGACCGTCGGCATTCTTCCGTGTTGATCCACGAAGCCTCGAACTGCGTTCAACGAGCATGATGTCGGGCGCAAAAGGAAGGCGCGCTTTGAACTTACTCAATTAGTTCAGAGCATACGTTCCCGATATCCCCATAACCCGGGTGGTGTCCCGACTCTGTATGCTGCAGATTCACGCCACAACATGACGCAAGATTTGGCCAGCTCATCTTTTTGTGCGTTCACCTGTCGTTCTCATGGCCGCCTTCATCAACTAATTTCCCCTCGATTAAGGCCTCGGGGAATAAAATAATATTTCACGTTATTGACTGCGGACTCCCATTATCACGTTGTATACCCCTCAAAGATGTTAATAGATCCATTTCATCATTTTTATCGCCAAGACCGGATGTTCCATGGCTATTTGGAGAGACCGAACAAGCTCTATCTGGTCGTAGCCAAGCGGCGTACGCAATTTCTGCTTCCTGAAATGATGCCATTTACTGATCGAACGTGCTCCGCAGCTCGCCCGAGCATACAGTAATCGGCCCTCTATGTACGTGAGATGAACCAATCTGAGCCAGGTGATTGGAAGACTTCCAGCCCTCGTCCTTCATCCATCCGCGAGGTGCGTTATCCCCATCCGGGAAAGCAATGAGCTATTCTTAGATTCTTAGAAACCGGTAACAACTTCGTTCGTAGCCTGCGTTCGAAAGCACTGGTATACCCTCTTCGGGATAATCAGCGTTGAGCAAAATTCTCGCAGGAAGATGTATGGGGCTGAAAGGTCCCATAATAATGTCACCCCTAGATGACAGGCTTCCGCGGTGCGTCGCCAGCACGCAAACAAGAGCGAGGTCATTTGTGCACATCTCGAGTTATCCGTCCGTCCCAGAACTCCTTTTCATTTCAGCATGACTATGAATCATGATCGAGCTTTACTGCGGCCCGATTCTTATTCGTGATGCCTTGTATTCCTTCGGGTGAGTAGCTTTGCTTCCGGCAATTTGCTCCAGCGTTGTCAATCCTCTCAGACAAATTTGGCCTCGCTCATGTACCCTCTCGCACATGATCCGTCTTCCCCCGGATACAAACGGAAAATGCACCCTAGCTTCGAAAACCAGTCCTGTTCTTCGTTGTAGCCGACTCCAGTTACGACCAAACGAGACCCGACCCTAGAAGAAGGCTATAAAAGAGATGCAGAACTCACCCAAGTTCCTCAGCCCCAAGCAACATCTGCATTCGCTACCATGTTGAAGCTCTCTGTCTGCCTTTGCTCCATCCTTCTCTCTCACTTTGCCGTTGCAGCCCCCGCTGCACCTTCTGCGGTGTCGTCTGACGTCGTGTCAGCTCCAACCGCCGTCAGCGTCAGTGTTGAGAGCAAGACGACGAAGACGACGAAGACTACCACGGCGCCTTCTACCGGAACATTGAGCGCACCTTCCTCCCTCGCCACAGTTCCCAAGATCAGCCTCGACCCCAATGAGCCTCTTTGGGACATCACCGACGGCAGCAACCACGAAGGTATCCGAGGCTCACTTGGTGCTTCAGTCCTCGGACCCAAGAACCCATTGGTCGACGAGCAGAATCCAGATCTGCTTGCGCCTCCTTCTACAGATCATGGAAGCGTGTAAGTATCTGTCCTTCACAGGAGCACTTCAGCTGAACACGTTCCTTGCCCAGTCAAAACGCCAAGTGGCCCTTCAGCCTTAGTCACAATCGTCTCCAAACCGGCGGTTGGGCTCGTCAGCAAAACAGTAAGACAATTCTTCTCGATGGTGACCAATTTTAACCAAATGCCGTATAGATGGTATAATGCCCATTGCACAAGGTACTTATCTTTCAGCGATTGAAGTGTCGTCATTTTCTGACGATATGTCCGATAGCTATGGCTAGTGTCAACATGCGCTTGGAAGCAGGAGCTGTCAGGTTAGTGCTGATCAACTTATTTTGATCATCGGCCATCTCATCGTAACATCTCAACAGAGAATTGCACTGGCACAAGACATCCGAAGTATGCTTCTTTTCATATTCGATCAAGTTAATGGATCACTGAGCCTTATCTCAATAGTGGGCATATGTGCTCAAGGTACTTCCCTTTTACATCGGGCAAAGATGACGTGTATTGACACCTTGATTAGGGTGAGGTGCAGATCACTTCAGTTGATGCAGGTGGCCGCAACTACATCTCGACCGTCGTAAGTCACTTGTCGTTGGCCGGTTTATCTCGCTCACGTTCTGCTTGGAAGGGCCCTGGCGATCTCTGGTACTTCCCACCTGGCATTCCTCACTCTCTCCAAGCAACCAATGATGACGCTGATGGCGCCGAATTCATCTTGGTAAGTCCATTCCTAAACCTCTACCCCTCACCACTTATTCGCCCTTAGGTATTCGACTCTGGTGCTTTCAGCGAGGACTCCACTTTCTTGGTAAATCAAGGCCTTTATCACAGACCAGTCAGGTCCTCACCTTATTTCAGCTTACCGACTGGCTCAATCACGTTCCTGCCGAAGGCAAGTGGGAACACGCAGATTTCACACATGACTCCTAACCTATGTTAAACTTGCAGTTTTGGCGAAGAACTTCCAATCGTAAGCGTAAATACCTCCGGCGATTCGAACCTGCTCTGATCATGTTCGTTTAGCAATCTCACTGACCTGGCAAATATTCCCGATGATGAACTTTACATCTTCCCAGCTCGTGAGTCCTCCGCCACCTCTTGCTGTGTAGATTGCTGATACAAGTTGATCTAGGTCTTCCCGAGCCCGATAGTGCTGCTCCCGTCAGCCCTCAAGGGAAAGTTCCCGATCCATTCTCCTTCGCCCTGTCCAAGGTCACGCCCACCAAACTCGCAGGTGGCTCTGTCCGAGTTGTCGACTCTACCACCTTCAAGATTTCGAAGACCATTGCTGCGGCTGGTAGGTTTACCAGCTCTATCCGCATGCTTGCGAATCTGCTGACCACCAACATTCAGAGGTAACCGTCGAGCCCGGTGCAATTCGGTGAGTTTCTTGTTGCCTTGTAGTCCTTCTGATCAATGCTCATCGCAACCATTAGTGAGCTTCACGTAAGACCTCCGATCAGTCTTCTGAAGAATACGAGCTGATGACGGTTCTAGTGGCACCCCACTGAGGATGAGTGGAGCTTCTTCCTGTAAGTCAGATTCGACTAGGCCTCTGCATCGTCTAACCCATCGAATTAGTGAGGGTCAAGGCCGCGTGACTATCTTCGCCTCTCAATCAAACGCCAGGACTTTCAGCTATCAGGTGCGTCCTCTCGCGAGAAGTTAACGAAAGCTGCTGACCCACGGTTCTGGTGATAGGCTGGCGATATCGGTAAGCTGATTGTTGACCCTGCAGCGTGGGGACTTCTCTAACCTTGTCCATGAAGGATACGTCCCAGCAACCTTTGGTTAGTCCCACGCGCTTTGAATGAGACAGAATACAGTACTCACACAACGTAGGCCACTATGTTGAAAACACCGGCAACACTACACTCAAATTCTTGGAAATCTTCAACACTGGTGAGTGCATTTGGTATTGAGTGAGACCCGGTGCTGACGAAGAACCGTAGAAAAATTCGAGGATGTTAGCTTGAACCAGGTCAGTTTCTGATTGCGCTGCTGCTTGACCACGGGACTGATTGGACCTCTTGAACCAGTGGCTCGCCTTGACTCCGCCCAAGTTGGTCCAGGACCACCTTGGTCTCTCCGACGATGTCATTGCCAAACTTCCCAAGAAGAAGCCGACCGTTGTTGGACCTCTCTAATAGATCAAAATCAGTTTTCCAGACGCTTTTTTATTGAACTGCAGAAATTTGTATTTTTCCCCACCTTGTATGATTATGTATGCCGAAACGGCGCAATTGTTGAATATACTTCTTTTGATTCCACTGTGTCAGCTGCTGGATATAGCACAGCCAAGAACTCAATCGATCGTTTGAGAAGCATAACATGCCCAGCATCAAGAGCAAACCTGAGGGGGCCTGTGTGCAACACCAGGAACTTTGTTGGCGTGATAAAATTAGAACCCGGATCCAAATTGCCGAAGTAAATATATTGGACTCCGAAAACAGGCACCATATGTTCGCTCCTCCATGGGGTAGCAGAAGAACCTCAGTGAACGGAATCTTTTGCAAGTTCGGTGAATCGACGGATGCGAGATCCGTTGTGAACGAGCAATCGCGTCGCATGTAAAGATAAGGCCAGAGGCATATGTTCGAATACACGTCTTCTGCGATCTGGTCAGTTGATATGATGCTTTCGCCACACCATGCATCCGCTTGGAAGAAGACGACTAAATCGCACCGGAGCAGCCGAGCTAAGAATAGACTCGACGGCTGAGCCAAGTAAACCAAGCCCCAGGCTAATGTGCCAAGCTGGATATTTTAGGAAAATTTGACGATTTTTGCGCCTCAAAGGCTTGGGCAACGTCGATCCGTTGGCTGGGAGTGTGTTGGCCAGGCATGAAGGCCCTTGCAAAGATACTGTTTGGTCGGCGTAGTGCATCAGCTAGGTACAGGTAGAAGAAACAAAGATCTCGTATTGCAGGGGAAAGTGAGGTTCCCTTTTTGCTTGATAGTGTGTGTGGCACAGGTGACCCCGAAGCCAGCATTGGGTGTATGAAGTTACAGACAGCCTCAGACAATTTAAACCGAGAGCTACTTGGAGATTGACCTGATCATATCCAGGGAGCGACGTTACAGATGAATGCAACTGGCATTGAGGGTCTACTTGGAGACGAATATGAGTAAATTGGCCGGGGTAACCATGACAGGGTGAACATCGAGTGGAGGAAAGCTGGGAGAATATCATTTCAAGGCACGGAGATATATCCTTTATGAACGAAGTCAGTGCACTTAGCTATAGCGTAGATGGCTTGTTAAAATCGCTCAAGCGATGCAGGTGGTTTATAAAGGTACCATTGATGTCCGTTATTAATCCCAGAGGACGCCCGCCAGTTCCGCCCCATCCTACTTTTCATTTTCCAAATGGGTTCCCACTTTGGCAACGTGTAATTCATTAGCGATGTGTTCCAACTGCATCGGACGTGGCCAGATTCGTGATACCTGGCATGCCTATAAACAGGTTACGGCCACTTACTTGGGACCTGAGATCTGAGCCGCACCAAGTTGGTACCGCGAGAAGTAGCCTTTATTTTTGGTGGCCTTTGCCTGCATGACATCGAAGCCCGGAAGCGGAAGCGCCTCGAGGCTGACTTTATTCGTTTATAGGTGTCTTTACCCACATCAAACAGGGGCTATTCAACCAAAAGTGCGATGTGCTTGATCGACGGAGAGTCAGAGTGGCGGTGAGCCGACAGGCACGAGCAAGGCAGATTCTCCTTCCATAATTCGTTTGTCGAGATTCCGGGACAACAGCCCAAATTATGCTCTTTGCAGTGGTCAATCTTGCCTCAGAGATCGGTTCGTGAGCCACCGAACTGACCTTCATCTGATTGATGGGGGAGACCCCCTTTCTGTCTTGCATCGGATCATGCCGTTTGATTTGGGTTGGGTTGGATCTGGAGGTTTTGCAATATCAAGTCCATTGAGCCAAAACAATCATGAAGGTACTGCGCGGCTCTGCCATCCAAACTTCGGATTGCCGCGGCTCACCTGGGAGATTTTGCTCGCTCAGTGGGATGTTGCGGACAAGCCGCCGTTGGTTGAGCGCGGCAGGATCTATGAAGATGATATCACGGTTATGGCGAGGTCTATCCGCGCTACCAACCTCATCTGCCTGGTCGGATAGAGCTGATTAAAAGACTGATACCATGTGAAATCACTATTTCGGAGCGTGTCACCCTGTGTATTGCAACAAGGAGATAAGGTACTCACTTGCATTATGTCGGTTGGGGCGGATTGGCACCCTACCAAAACTTTATACAGATTTGTAACCCTCAGAGAAGTATGACAGAGTAGTTCAGCCCGAGAAATTGGTCACCCAGCCAGATAGGTTTTGTGACAAATCGAGCAGAAGCCAAGCAATTACGGTATAAGTCCCAGATGCTAGCAGTTTTGACGGTAGAACCTGACGGATATTCGAGTTCCAGCGCGAGACTGGCCCTAACCCCACCTTAACTCTGCGAGATAGTACATATTGATAGTAGGCTCTCGGATTGGTTATCTCGAGGAAATCCGTGTATTCATGGCAGCAATGTATGACGGCAGATTTCGTCAATTATTCCTAAGCCAGTTCCGGACAAAAATCGCGGGCGTGGTGCGTGGTTTTGGCACAGCCAAGGTCTGGTTCAGGTTTGGTCAGGGTTTGGGTCAGGTTTGGTTTGCCCGGCCGTCAGTTTCTCACGGCCGCTGACATGGTCTACAATGACCTGAATGGCACGAAGTTGATCAAATTGTTCTGAGATATATTCATGAATGGTCGTCGAGTACTTTTCGGAATGATTTGTTCCATGAAAGGAAATCTTACTTGTCCAGAGTTTTGAGCGCAAATTGATCCGCCCCCGTGTAAGGGCGCGTGCTTTTGCTCATCCAGAAGGACAGCTTCATGTCCCTGGTGTACGGAAAACTTTTCACTAGCTAAAAATAAGTATTATAGCTCATATATTATTGCTTTGAGTACAATGAGTAGGTTGAGGTTTGTTTGTAACAATAATGGACTTCATATGTTGCTGCCGACTCGCCACCGCTTTTCGATCGTGAATGGCCAAAAGGGGCGTGGGAGATTGATGGTCGGGAAAACGGTACCTGAACCAGACCTCGGCTACACCAAACCAAGGACCACACCCACGATTTTTGCCCGAAACTAACCTAGGAATACTTGACGAAAACTGCCGCCATAGGTTTCTGTCTAAACCTAGCCTAGGAATATTCGACGAAATCTGCCGTCATAGCAATATGAATCTGCAGCGTACTACTAGCAATGGTAGTACTCACTCGCTTTCAAGTCACACACAACTTCTTGGGCCACTCCGTACTTACATAAGCGGATTCGGTATTGTGCCAGCCCTAAACAAAGTTGGGCTAACCACAAAAAATTTGTTTGATGATCCTCAACATCGTCCTCATCCAGACCAACATTCAAAGGGTGAGCATTCATTGTCTGGTTTCTTTACGCTTTCGAAACGATGAAAACTTTACGTTTACTCGAGTGCCTACCGTCAATTACCTAGACATTGGCACGATGACCATTTTTTGTCATAGTTACACTGATCGGTTTTCTCATGAATCCGTATTTCTTTTTACTGATTCTCTTTCTTTCTTTGGACAGTCTGCTCAAACATGCTTTTAAATTGCACTGGAAGCGGGTAATTCTATTGGCGAGGCACCCCCATGGTACGCATCTTTTCCAACGCCTCTCAATTTCTGGCATTCTTGCCTACTCGTCAAGATGAACCATTTTCAATTCAAACTAGAGTATCTGAGAGCCAACGGCTTCATGATCTCATTTCATATCTGTCAATCCACTGATCCCTCCCTCTTTGAAATTTTTTCGAAACTTGTTCTCACATCTGCCCCTTTCAAGGATTTAACCTTCGCATTTTAACGCATGGTTTATACCTTGACGCGAAAACGTCGTTGAGCGTGTAGGCGTAGGTGAGCAAACGTTCTTTCCTATATTTCTGATGAGTAACAAGGAATTACCGCCTGAGCAATCCTATATGGGTTGACGACGACGAAAATTCCAAGGCTGTATTTTTACTAACCTGAACCTCTTTTACCTCTTGTGTTTTCGGAATCTTCGTACTGACAACTGCCCTCATAGGACGTCTTCTACCCCGCCTTCATCTTGGAAATGGAAGTCATCGTTGACAACGTCGAATTCCCCATCAAAGAACTGACAACGGTAAGCATCAATTTCCTCTTCATCCTTTAGCATGATGCTTTATCACGACGGTCTTCGTATATTACTGCCGAAAATGCCCGCCACAGCTCATTTTTTCGGGCACCCCCCTCTGATTCATCTTACCTCACCTCTCGACTTAAATTTACCATACTAACTTGACTTCGTCAGGTTCCATCACCGACCCGTTCTCCCATCCACCGCGAGCACTGCCTCTCATCCCAATGCAAGGTTAGTTGATCATCTTGTATGTCCATTATAGTTTCCTTGGATGAAATACTTCAAAATAATTATCAACTAGAAGCTGTTGCTTAGCTTTGGCTTTGATTAGACTACTGCTTCTGATTTCTTGCTATGTATTCTCCTCGTTGTTGACCTTTTGCTAACTATTCATTCACCTTTAGACATCCTCAGATTTTCGTTCCGCGAAGAGTACTATGCATTGTTATAACTACGACACCTACTGTTGCGTAGTGTATCAGCTGGTGTCACGAGTAGAATAAAGACGTGATTCGATCCTCCAACCATATGCGTATCCGTCAGGAAGAAAATGGGACTTGGGCAACAGGAACCTTCCCGGTTTCTTCTGAGCTACTCTTACCGGTCAGACGCGATCGAAGACACTATTACTCTTTTCCACCATCCTTTCACGCACTTCACTAAGCGTCTTCTCTCGGTCATCCAACACACCGTTATGCGTCCCAAGCTTGGTGTCAAAGCTGGTGAAGAGTTGTACCTTGGCGCTTCGTTGATTGTCAACAAGTGCGAAGATGAAAGAAATTTGAGGACAGACTTGACATGGTCTTTCACCTGAAGGGGTTCATTGTTAATCGCTGATCCATATTATGTGGCGGGTTCAACACTCACGAAATCAAGCATCTTTGCCCATCGCTCAACATGTTCTACCCAAATCAGCGTGAACAAAGCAGATAGAGCACGATCATGCCCTTTCTTACCCTTGGAACCAGCTATCCATTCCTCTGTCGTACACTCCCTCCATCTTACCAACGTACGCTCATACTCTTCGGACCGATATTCGAAATAATCGTCAACATTGCAATCCAATAGCCTGTCAAATACGCGAGTAAATTGACCGTCCGTGATTGCTGAGTCTTCCTGTGGTTGCGAGGACGTGGGCTCTTGAGAAGCCGGGAAAGGAGGGTGGGGGGTTGGAGGACGACGTTCGTGACTATAGGCGAATTGAGGTTGACTGCCGCCGCCCCCTTGCGGGGAGCTTCCGAAATTGGTGGGCTCGAGATATTCTTGACGTGGGCTGAAGGCGTGGTTTAGTCCCACTGGGTGGGTATATGTGCCCTGTATCCGGTTAGCGAGGACTACAGCTGAGAGGATTGAGTACTCACGTCCGAACCTCGATGGCGTTTTGGATTACCACTATGATCATTCACAGAGACATCGTAATCGGGTTGGTCATTTCTACCTCTTTTAGTTGGGATAGTGAACGGCCCAGGCATGATCCTCTCAAAGGGGTTTAGAGTTTCGTCTTGCATGAGTCCAGCCTGAGGATGGTCGGGTCTGGGGCGAGCAGGCGGTTGTCTAGCAGCAGCGGGATGCAAGCCTTCAAAGATACGAGAACTCGACATACGAGCAGATTCCGGAGGGCTAGGCAGCTGTGAGGGAGCCCCTTCTTGAATGGGGGTCTGGGAAGGTGCAGGTATATGCGATACAGAAGTGGCTGTATGCGTCTTATTTTCGATCCTAGCCTCAGTAGGCATCGTGTTCATTATAACTGGGCCAGAGAGCTTCGTTTTTTGCTGGGCTTGAAGATTTTTAGAGTGAGGAATGCCCTCGGTTAGGAGCGGAGACTCCTCTCTAGCAGCTTGACGAGGAACAGGTGCCACAATGCCAGGCATGCCTCCTTCGCCTTGTTGACCAGAAGCTTGATGGTTCATTCGAAGAACAGGCTCACGAGGAGCCGTATCTTGAGCAAGTTGGCGCACAGAGCCACGTCTTTGGGGAGTCCCATTCGCACGAGCGTTGATATTGTTATTCTTCTTCCGCAACAAGGACCTAGTATTCAAAGGCTTGTTTTCCTTGCGAGGGGTAGGATCGGTCGTAGAACCATTTTCAGTGTCAGTTTGAGGAGCAGCGAGCTTGGGGAACAGTTTGTCAGAACCGGAGTTAGCATGCAGAGGGTTCGATAAGTCAGGTGAGAACGACTTCTTTGCAGGTTCGGGCTGGTCTTGTAGATGAGCAGCCCTTGAAGCTGGTCGAGAACCGGGGACAAAGGGTGCACGAGCGCTCATCCTATCGCCCGAGAGATGAGAGGTGTTGGCGGTAGGAGGTAAAGAAGTCAAGGACCCGAACATCCGATTCCGATGCAATGTTCAGCAGTGTTGTTTGCCTCACCCACCTTTGTACTCCTAGCCAAGCAGCAGTTCTGGGTCCTCATGCAGACGTCGCAGATGAAAAGAAAACAAAGCTCCACTAGTCACGACAACAGTGAAACTGAAAAATGCGATGCCATTAAGAAAATGCAGACGTGAATGTACTCGCTGAAGCATTAAGATATAAACAATGGAAGGAAAAGTTGAAACAATACGCAATAGCCGCGCCGATAACTGGGTGTCCATCGGAAAAAGCACGAGCCGAAAAGCTGATAGCACTTTAGACGAAACATGCGATAGCACCTCTACCCAACCTCCCTCCCGGAGCATCCGGTTTGACAACCAACTTCCTCTCCTTGCCCTTCCTTGTTATCGTTGGCCCTGACGGTCCTTCCTGTTCCCAGACGTCGTTGATCTTCACACTGACGTGCATGCGAGCACAGCCCTGTACGGGACATAGCCATTCGTGCGTTTGCTGAACCTTGTTCTTAGCCGCCGTCGAGTTGCGCTTGCGTTTCCCAAGGTTTGATGGTGGAGGAGCCGGTGCTGGCTCAGCAGAATCCACGGACATCATAGAAGTAGATCCTCTCGACCTCAACCGGGAGCGTATGTTGTTGTTCTCCTCCTCCGCATGCCTCTCAGGTTCAGGGACTTCCTTCGCCTTGCCCTTGCGGTCTACGCTTGCGTCCGCGTCGCCCTCGTCCTCAGCCGACGTCTTCGCGGCTTCAGGGACCGCAAGCTGCTCGAGACATTTACCGTCAATCATATGTCCACATCGGAGAGCCCAGACCCGACGGTTCTTCGCATCGTCTCCAACGAGATCGCTCCCCAGAACAAGAGGGTCCAAGCAACGCGCACATGCAAGAAGCGTGCTGACTTTAGTGGGCGGTGATGGTGGAGCCGCTGACTGCGAACTTGGCCCAGCCATAGGGGAATCTTCGTCGTTGACAAGGTCAATGACAGTTGATTGCTCTTTGCCCTTTCCTTTACCATCTGATGCGGGTTCGGGAGGTGCAAAGTTGAAGGTGAACCCTGACTCAGGTGGCGTCGGGTGGGTGTATTCTGTTTGATAATCAATGGGAGGGACGTGACGATGCCGTATCGCTATTTCTTGCTGAGCAAAACGTCTCATTGGATGCTCGAAATCGTCGAATCCCGAGAATAGATGTTCCAGATGATCCTCTGCTTCCGTATCGCCCTGGCGACTCCGAGTGAACAACTGCACCACCCGCTGGACGGCGTCATTAGCACGGTTGAACCATCGTCCACCACCTTCATCATCTTGACGATGTTGTTCAGCTCGTGCTCGTTCTCGTGCTTGAGCTTGCACACGGTTGTTGTATGCAAGTAAAGCACCACCAAACCCCATGAAAGGGGTGTGGTGTGAAGGGGCCGCAGGTTGGAGAAGGGGCTCGTTCTGAGGTATACGTCTGTGACGGTTCGGATGCAAATGCATGCGTGAAGGGCCTGCCTGAGAACCAGCATTTCCAGCAGCCAGTTCGAAAGCGAAAGGCTGAGCATTTGGGCGAACCACAGGAGGCGACGTAACGGAAGGGGTTTGTCGCCTCGACGGCAAAGATGAAAAAGGAATTAGGCCTCTGGGTAGAGGCGGAACTGGCGGTAGATGACTAGATGAGCCTGACGGCACCGGGGGAGGAGGCGAAAAGAGCCTTGGCCGGACTCGCGTTTGAGTTCCTTCAAGCGCAGAATGAGCATGGCAGTCGTTGGGATCCGAGATCGGGAAATACATACCTGGTAGCATAACAACGTCGTCGTCGTCGCTATCAAGCAAGGAGATGGTTTCCGCTCGCCGCCTAGGAGGCTGGCGAAAAGCTGTTCTTGTCGTCGAGGAGCTTGCAATGGGTGGGTCATCGAATTGATCGACGTCGATAATTTCGACGGAATTTGCGCTCATATTGCGATGAAGAGGCGATGCGTCGCTCGGGAGGGTCGACGGCCTATCTATAATGGTGGCCATCGCTAATAAGTAACTGGTCAAGGTCGTGGTCGACGTCCAAATGTCTTTTGTCCGCTTGAGCTCTGGATTAGTAAGCCCGCACAGACCCTCACGTGCAGTCGATGGCAGCGAAAATTACCGGTCTCCCAAATTTGGTGCTGGACTTACCTGGATTAGACAAAGATCGAGCTGAATGGTGGTACTTTGACTAGAAACCATGCCATCGCTCCTCACAATGAGTAATTCGTATTCGGCATCCTGCTTTGCCCTGTTACATCTATCCTGGTGCCCTATCGCTTATATTCTAGTCAAGCGAGGTCATTTAGGCTTGCGCGAGTCGGAACAGTTCCTTGTGACTCCCCACGTCTTCTACGTCCTCAGTTCGTGCAACCTGGGTCGACCGTTTCCATAAAATCAATGATGCGATATTCCCCCTCTTTCTTTACGAGAAACGAAAACGCTGAAGAAGCTTGATCATGATGCGCCGAGGACCCACAAGACTAGAATACAAGGACAAGTGCCTCGAGTCTGAGGTATCTTCAAGAAATAATGAAACGATTCACCCTTCTGACTCGCATTCACAAAGCAATCTCCAAGAGTTTCATCGAAATCAGCGTCAGATTTTCCGAATTGTTAACAGTTTTGGCACCCTCGTCGTCCCACCCATAGGTAGGCTTGAAGTTGGACACCTTTGCCTTTTCAGGAGGACCGACGTCTACATGTAAACATTTGGCTTTCTTGGTGAGTGAAAAAATCCCATGTGAGGTAAATTTATTCTAAATGGCGAACCAATCCAAACAGAAGAATTGCCTTTTTGAATTTGACGGACCCACAACTCAAAAATTGCCAAAGTAGGAGTATTTGTCAGCCGTTTGATGGCATTCTGCCGTAGACTTGCCTGCTAAAGAGGGAGTTGATTCGCACGTGATTTTGGAAAACTAGGTCAGGACCAATCCATCAGACAATTAATTGTGAGGCATATTTTTGTCGCAGAGCAGTTTTACTCTAAAAGGCGATTTCTTCAGATTGAACCAAACAACCTGTCAAGCGAGTAGCCGTTCTGAGAGGTTTAAAAACCCCAAGGTTTGTGCAATGAAAACGCCCTCAAAGACCCCATTTTCGAGGTTGGGACATCCTCCCTGCATCATATTCGACCCTTCTCAAATTTTGCATCAACTTCTGAAAGCCGTGAGGTGTCATCTTGCACATCACGACCCTCCTCATATACTCGGAAGGTTCGTTGCCTTATCTAGCAAACGCTGAGCATCCTCGCTAACGAGCCCTTGCCTTGTTCTTTCATTTCCGCTTACCACTCATGCATCATTTCTGCTCCCGAATCGCGTATTTGATTTATTTGGCAACATCGTCGTGATGTCCTTTTCGGCGAATCTTGTCACACAGATTTGTCTCCTTAATTGCACACCCACGGCGTTTTATCCTTGTTCGTCCATGTCGCAGCCGTATAACCATCAGTGGTCGTCAGCCGCGTTCTTCCCCGTTTCGTATCATCACTCACCTGACGATAGTGAGATGAGTGGTATCAGTGGCGGTTCATCCTACGGGAACAGTTCCGGCAGCGGAAACCCCCACAACAATTTTGATTTCCCGCCCGTCGGTGACACGCCGTACCTTCCGGGATATAACCATTTTCAGACCCGGAGACATACAGGGGACTTGATCTTACCCACCGAGCAGCAGCCTGTGAGTCCTATATAGTGCGCCACCTTTTTTTCTACTTCTAACCCACCTCCTCGATCATGAAGTACGAATACGACTTCTCACAGAGTGCCGAAAGCCTTCACCAACCTCAGCAGTACTCGACTGGGTATTCATCGCACGATTGGAATAACCCTCCTCTCAATCAGTCGCAGCAACAACAATGGGCGATGGGCCAACAGGTACAACAGCATGGGTACCAACAACATTATCAGCAACAACAGCAGCGGAGCTACCAAATGCAATTTAACGCCACTCACCCCGGTCATCAAACTACCATCCCCCTAGCGCTTCCACAACATACTTCAAACTATCCAACGGCCTCTCCCGTGTCGTCTCACTCTTCCTTCGATAGTCCTCGTAACTCTCCCGGTATTCCTCATCATACGATGCCGCAACAAATGCACCTCCAGCAACCACCGTATCCCCAGCCTTCTCGTCAACGCTCAGCCCCTCTGCCAACAACCTCGAGGGCGTCACCCACCGACGCCGACCAACAAGAGCTGGGAGACTACTTCGACCGCAGGGTCGGCCCCTACCTCGCTCGTGAGGCTAACATCCCGGCGGGTGGGCCCATTGGCTTGACCCATCTTCCCGGAAGCTGGGACGATCCGAACGAGAAGCCACCCCAATCTCACAGGATCCTGATGGGCCTCGCCATCTTCGAATCTCCCGAGAAGCAACTCACCCTTTCCCAAATCTACGAGGCGATGGAGCGGCGATTTGCTTACTTCCGAGATCCTAGGAATGGAAAAAAGTGGCAGGTACGTTTCTTTCGCGGAGACAGATGTCCACCGTGCTAATTCCACAACATCAGCGTTCCATGCGCCACAGTCTCTCGCTCTATTCGATGTTCGAGAACAGGCAACGCCCTCTTCACGGCTCCGGAAAAGGTGGCTACTGGCGCGTCGTCTTGCCTGACCCCAACAACCCATACAAGCGTGAGCGCAAGAGGCGCGGTCAGGGAACTCCCAGTTCCACTTCTTCTTACGATGACGACGAGATTTCCGAGGACTACGACGAAAGCGACGATACCTCCAGCATCCATTCTGATACTATCCCTTCTCAGACCATCATTCGTCCTGGGTACAGCAGCCGCCCTCTCTTCGGTCAGCCTTCGATGGCGGGGCCCTCGTGTCCCACACGTTCCAGCTCATCGCCTCAAGTTCCAACTCTGGGTTCTGGCGCCTACATTGGACCTCCTGTGGGCCAACGCCAACACCATCAGGTGGATATGCCCGAACGCCGTTCATTAAGAAGAGGTGACCGCTCGAATATCACCGACTCAAAAGGCAAATCTCGCACACTTTAGGCCTTAAAATGAGATCATCATTTCATTGGGTCTCATGCCAATATTTTCTACTGCCTCGGTTACACTCACGCTTCCTCCATTTGGCGCCCTCCGTGGTTTATGACCGTCTCCCATGATTTCTTTTGTTTTCTTCGTTCTATCATCCATTCTCATGCTCTCTTCCGATTTCAACATGGTCTCTATGCATTTCCACAATTTGAGCTTCTTTACGATAGATATCCGGGCATATATATCTCTAGCTGTTCTCGTCCATCTCCGTGTATTTCATATCACAACCCGTTTTATGTATTTGTTAGTCGTGGATATTCCCCCGAAAAATATGTTTGTTATTTGAAACTGTTCTGTAGCTCGTTCTGATTCTTGTCGCCCACTCACAGCCCCGACTCGGAGGACCTGTGGTGTTGAACGACATTGGACCTACAGAGGACTCACACAACGTGGAAGCTAAGGGGTGCGATCTGATTGACTCTCGTTCGTTTGTCCTAATGGGGCGAACTGGCCATCAGATTAGATTCCCAAATTGAGATAACGGCTGATAACGGCCAGGGAAGTTTATCGGACGATGGGATGAGCATGCCGCCGGCGAGGCTTCTATAAAATACCTTGGGCTGCTCCGAGTCATGATATATGATTCCTGAATGTTGCTCTTCGGCTTACAATATATTTTCCTGTCATCTTGTGACTCGCAGAATGTTCTTCAGCTGGAGGTTGTCTCTTTGCTATCATGTCGACAAGCGACGAGCGACGCGTTCAAGCCGACCAAGGCTCAGGGTTTGATTCAGACAGCGATCCTTCAGCAAGTCTAATGGACGAGTCGCCTAGAGAGCCTGCGACGAGACAGGCTGAAGGGAGAAAGGAGAGAACGCCACTGCCAAAACTCCAGCTCCTTCTGGTTTACCTCATACAACTGGCTGAACCAATAACGGCGCATGTTGTAACACCCTTCATCAACCAGTTCGTGCGCGACACGGGTGTTACGAAGGGCAACGAGCGTAAAACTGGCTATTATGCCGGCCTCATCGTGAGTAATCCGGAGGGTGATCATTTGCGGCGTATCTACTCATTCTCGGTACGATAGGGCTCTGCTTTCTATTTTGCAGAAGCTCTGACTGTTTTTCACTGGGGCTGGGCGTCGGATAGATATGGGAGACGGCCGATCTTGCTTCTTGGGCCCATCGGACTGACGATTGCGATGCTTAGCTTTGGCCTCACCAAAACGTTTCCCCTTCTTGTGGTATCCCGCGCGTTCCAGGGTGTCTTCAATGGGAACATAGGTGTTTCAAAGACTGTCCTCGCAGAGGTAGTATTTCTGATTTGAACAAATTTCTCCATGCTAATTACGGGGACTAGTTGACGGACGAAACAAACATTGCAGATGCATTTGCTATCATGCCTCTAATGTGGAGCTTGGGGGGAAGCGTCGGGTGAGTGCATATATCCATATTACTCCTTCAACATCTTGGTGTAAAAGAACTGCTTCAGACCTTCGATGGGTGGCTTGCTCGCTGAACCAGCGAAGCGATGGCCAGATTCATTTGGCCGACTGGCTTTCTTCCACATATACCCCTACTTCTTACCTTGCGCCGCAGCTGGCGCATTCGCACTCGTTTCTGGTATTCTTGCGTTCCTTGGCCTACGGGAGGTGAGAAGTACGCGCATATAGTCGCCTTCTAGAGCTAAATTTTAACTCGAAGACTTTACCATCTCTTGTGTTCCGGGAGAGAGAAAAAAAGCGGGTCGTTTCTGGGGACAATGCCGATGCCGAAACTGCACTCCTAGATGAATCTGCCATTCCTGCCTACGGATCCACTGTTACCCCATCCTCTCCCAACGATGAAGATACGAAGGCCGTCGAAGATGATAGCCCGGCTACCATCAAGGAACTGATGATACCACAAGTCCTCATCCCACTCATCGTCTACATTTTCCAGGCCTTCAGCGATCTCTCGCAGCAAGTCCTCCTTCCTCTCGTCTATTCCACCTTCATCCATAACGGTGGCCTTGGAATGGAACCGTACCAAATCTGGGCTGTCATGGCGATATGGGGTGCAGCGAACTTCGTTGTGTAAGTGACGCTGTTGGCGAGGCTGGTGAGGAAGTATGGGCCGAGGAGGATGCAGATTGTTGCGCATATGTGCTACTTTGTGACCATTGCTTTGTATCCTTTCTTGAATATGTTTGCACGAAGAGCGGGGAGGATAGATGGGTGGGTTTGGACTGTGATTGTGTTGCAGTTGGGTGCTAGACTCACGAATGGCATGGCGTATGGTACGATCCTTTCCATATAGAATGGAAAGATGTGTGCTAACGCTCTCCTAGGGTCGATCAACATTCTCGTTGTGAACAGTGCTCCTCGAAAATCTGCTCTAGGCGCAACAAACGGTCTCGCTCAAGCTGTCGGATCGGTTACCCGCTCGATTGCACCCTCAATTGCTTCATCCCTGTTCGCCTACTCTTCAGAACACAAGGTAGCTGGCGGAAATTTGGTGTACATTGTGATCGCGTCGATGTCGCTTTGTGGTTTACGCCTGGCGTTCAAGTTGCCCAAAGAAACGACGAAATCGTTATGAAATTGAAATATACCCGATGTAGACATAGAACATTTGTCTTCGTGGTACACAATGCTAAAACGACAGATGATCATGGGCTTTTCCGGGGCATCCTAACCCTCCGATGGCTGAGAACGCCAGGTATGTACACTTTACGCCCCTTTCCGACGTCTGAAATGATATTGTGGTACTCATGTCAGGTCGTGAAAGGAATGGTACGAAAATTCAGGGTGGAATTCCCGAGTTAAAAAAAAAAGCCAGGACTCTCCCTCGTAACCACCGACTCTCCTTGATATGTGAAGCACTGCTCTTCCAGCATTCTGTCGCATGGACGCCACACAGACGATGGGCCACATTGATGGCAAGAGGAAAGAGAGTTTGATCGGCGGTGCCATTGCCAAGTAAGATCAGCGACCACGTGACCTTGGTTCAATTGCGCCCCGTGAACACCTGGAATGCTCACCCTCCAGTCCCTCACCCTTTCCTAGAGCCCGCGCTCCCCCCTCTATTCCTCCTTTCCGCCTCTCCACGCGTCTCAAACGATTCCAACTGTAATACAATAGCAACTGGTGCTGAAGAAGCCCGTAAGTCCGCAGAATTTTGTTGCGAGTTATAGCCGAGGAAGCTAATTTAAACTTGACAGAACCGCACGCTCACTACTGACGATTTCCAGCAATCTAAAAGTCTAAAAAAAACTCGCAAAAAAATCAAAATAAATGGCGGCACCTACGCAGGAGTATCCCCCATGGCTAACAGCTGTACCCACCACTATCTACGCCCCGAACGGATCACCATTGACCACTGCAACGGAAATACTCTATCTCCCACTGACATACTATGGACCTAGTGTAAGTTATGCTTGGACTCTTGCTTTATCTCATACTTACACTGCGGAAAATAGATTCCGTTGGGTCCAGAATGGACTTATGGTGGTTTAACCTCTCCTGCTTCAACCAGTTCAGTCATGTCGACAACTTCTATGTCGATAACGATACCGACCACAACTTCTATCCCTACCGCGATACCTACCACCTCATCCTCCACCACGTCACCTTCATCTACATCCGCAGCGACATCCACTTCATCACTTCCGTCTTCATCAGTATCATCCTCCTTTTCACTCACCTCCACATCACCTTCACCTTCATCTACATCCGCAGTACCAACACCCTCTGCCGCTAGCGGGCTGAGCCGTGCACAGCTTATTGGTGTCATAATTGCCAGTATCCTTGGGTTCATTTTTCTCTTCATCGTGGGCCTGCTTCTTTTGCTCTGTATCCGCAGACGTAGAAGGAGTAATCGCGGTTCACCATACGGGACTCTTCGAGACGAAAGCTTCACATGGGTTACTCCAGATGGCCGTATGTATGGAGAAGGGTCTCCGAGAACAAGCGGTGAGGAGAGAGACGCTTTCCTTCAGCGTAGCCGTTCCTCAGGTTATAACTCAGAACTTGGAGCCCGACCTCCGTACGCTGGAATTCCTCGCGTGCCTGTCCCGCATGATAGTCACTCCTCTGGATCCACCTCGGGCTATGGCGATGTGCTGGAAAAGCCAACTCTTAACCTCCGCCCTGCCACCCCGGAATTCGACTACTCCAATGCTCGCGGCAAGATTCTGTCAGAGGAAGACATCCGCAAAATTGAGGAAGAAGCAACACTTCCAGACAAAGAGAAGGACGAAGACGACCCGCTTCTGCTACCTCCCCCACGGTTGGTCGACCCAGCCAGGAGAGAAACTTTCCAAACCACACGGCGCGAAAGCTCGCAAACAACTCTCGGCCAGTATCCTGATGCTGATGAGCCAGCTACCATCCTTAACGCCCGCCGTGTCCGCGTTGACGAGCTTGGTATTCACTCACCTCCCAAGCTACCCCATCCAGTCGATGGAAGCGGTTCTAGCAAGAGCACGAATCGTTTCCTCAACAGTCTCGGCCTTAACCGCCTGAGCAAACTGATGAACTTTGGGTCCACGTCAGGGCACCGTTCTTGGGGACCTGAAGAGGGCGAGGCAGGCCAGTCACTTTTGGGCCGCCGCGACATGGCCGAAATGCCTGAAGCAGGACCATCCTCATTCAAGAGACCTATTCTCGGACTGGGTTTAATTGAGGGCGAGCGGCCACAGTCTGGGTACAGCAGCAAGAGCAATGGGACCGTATATTACGACGCCCGATCTTCCTTCCGCGCCACACCAACGTTGACGAACACTCCTCCGACACCTTTACCAAGAGTCCTTACTCCGAACCTTCCGGTTTGGGGGAGTGCTTCCTCAAGAGGATCGCCTGCCCCTCACATCCCACCCGTCCCACCCCTTCCGAGTTCTGTTGCAGAACATACCCAGACAAGAGACGTTCTTGACGAACCTGCGCCTGCGGCTGTTTCGCCATTCTCGGGTTCGGCTTCGGTGCCTTCTCTACGGGACACAGCGACTGCAGTAACAGCAAGTGATAGGACTTACTATCCCTTCCCGCCTGGCCTTGAGCATGATGGTGCACGGGCTAAAAGCTGGGCGTCTTCGACCTCACCCCATAGTCGGAATCAATCCTTCCACCCCGTTTCGAGTTTGGGCACAAATGCTGGCATTTCGATCGACATTCTGGAGGAAGAACCGCCGAGGGCTGGAGCCAATTGGAGAGCGATGTCCGATATCTCACAGCACGAGCGACGAGGGACTTTTGGACAGGTAAGCAGGCTTCCGCTGGAGTTTTCTTCTGCTCTTAACTAACAAGTAATTTTGTAGCGAATTGCAAATACATCAGAATTCGCTGAAATTGGCTCTCTTTACTCGGAACGCTCCCAGCTCGACCCAAATGCTAACAACGGCTCAAGACGAGACCTGAATGGCTCACAAGGCTCAGCGTCATCGAATGGTCGTTCTGTAGGAACAGTCAACACGGAAGGCTCTCAGGGATCTGGCGGACCATGGTTAATGGCACCTCCGCCCGCTCATATATTTGGCCGACCGTTCAGTGCGGAATGGACAGGTGCTGAGTCGCCTGAGTCTGCAAGCCCACCCACCAGCCCGAGAAATAACGATTGGACACTTGGTCTCTAAGGACTTTGGCTGCTTTCATCTCAATGTGTAATTTATATCCCTGCTCTTCATCTAGAGACCTCTGCTTCTTCTCTTTGCATCTTGCACGGCATTGCATATTCTGTGGTCTTGGTTGGGCATACTGCAGAAATATTCGACATTTTTTAGTCATATTACTTACAAGTTACATGGGTTCCGAGGACCCTCTTGCCCATCTGTATCGATTTACATACATCATCTCAACTGCACGCTGCTCCCGAGTTTGTCACGATTTAGCACGCACATTCACTCCCACAATTTCAGTTATTTACTACTTACAGAGGTTCGTAGTGCCTGCTGACGCTTCTTGGTACGGATACAATACAGCCCACTTGTGTATATATTACTTTACGATTACAGAATGAAATAGTTTGAGCGCGTCTATTATTCCATGAAGCTTTCGAGTTATTCAAGATTTGGCCAGAGGTGTGGCGTCGAGTCTACATTGATTTGGTGCCATTTTGACTATTGACCACAATCAACACACAGTGAAGACTGCCATTCTTGCGACAGAACACTACTACGACGCGCAATCTAGTTTCGCGTGTCTTTCATTGAAAGATTCCAGTCAAGAGTAGTGAATGGCAACTCGAAACAGCCGAAAAACTCCCTTGTCACCTGGACTCATTGCAACCGTGCTGGAACCGCTGTATGTCTTCTAACGCTCTCGGCGGCGGCACGAGGTCAAAAGGACGCTTACAGGAGGTTATGACCGCACGAAAACGGGTACAGTCAACAGGCGAGCGTCTGCCCATTTACCCTTACACTTGCAGTAATGGTTTTTCCTTTGAGTCAGGATCTTCACCTTCGAGGTCCGTTGCGCATTTCCGCATGGTGATACCATCGATGAACCACACGCGGGTCTGGGAGCAGATTGTCGTTATGTTTATGTCAATGATTCTTTCTTTCTCCGTGGTTCTAGCGATGCGATGGGCTAATATTGTGTCCCTCTAGGCAGACCTGGCTACCAGAATTGTTCAAGGCCGCACAAGAATCCGGAGCCCTCCTCGCACCCGGCCCGCGTAGCTGTTCTTCGGATAGCACTCGTTGTCGAAACGTCCAAACCGTTCAAACGGTCTTCCGCCTTTTTGAATGGACGATCTTTACTCAAACTTGAAGAACTCCATTCGACGGGCCGGACCCAGGGTGTTTCGAAGCTATTTCCTCGCACTTGATCCCACTGTCATCATTGGGTTGGAGATGCTTCGCCGAAGATGATGCTGGCCCTCGACTGCAACCTCGTACTCCTTCGTTCACCTGGCTGGCGACCTCCCAATTTCAACCGTCACAAGGTCGACTCAGGTGCTCAAAATACCTTCTCGGTCCCTTCAAGTTGACGTTTCTTCCACGAGCTTCGCTCCGCTCGCGCATTCTCTAGGAAACCTTCGATGCCAGTCGAGATGACGGACCGGACAACTCGCCTAGGCAACCTACTATAAAAAGAATAACGGGCAAAGTGACCACATAGCCTACGAAGATGCTATCCAAGCTGTCTGCTATTCTCGGGTTGCTTCTGTTTACAGGTACGGCTCAGGCCGTTACTGTATCAGTTAGTGCAACTGCCAGTCATCCCATTCCTACTACTTTATGTCAGTATGATGTTATAGCTATTCGTCGAAATGTATCTCACGTAGTTCTTAACAGGGGGGCAAATGTACGAGGTATGAGCAATGGTGTTAAAAGCGACATTTCACAAATTCACGAATTTCTTTTGCGCCCTGAAGGACATTAGCGTAAGTACAATTTCCCGTCTTGGTTGTCCATGATGCTGATTAACATGTCTGCGTAGCATGTAAGTTGATGAGGTCCGCTTCGAGAGCTTTTCTGATATGGGTGTTTCCTTTAGAGTGGCGATGGCGGCCTTTATGCAGAGAGTGAGTCTGAGTTAACCACGGGGCTTTTCAGCAATATCTCACATGTTGTAACTCCAGTGCTCCAGAATCGAGCGTTCCAACAAGTCAGCCCTGGGTCATCTGCCTCTTTGGCGGGATGGTCTACTGTTAATGGTGCCACTATCAGTGTGGTAAGGGCAAGCACGCCAGTATCGGCCGCCCTTCCAAACGCTTTGCAACTCGTCGTTCCAAGCGGTCGCTCCGGAGGAGTCGGTTTCGCCAATGGTGGATATTACGGTATGCCAAACAAGTGCATCTACTTCTTGGTGCTAATCCCCTTTTCTATTAGGGATGAAGATCACTGGAGGGTCGCAATACAAGGCATCCTTCTACTACCGGTTCCCCTCGTCATCGAGTTACCGCGGTAATGCAGTCGTCAGTCTCCAAACCACCGGTGGCCAGATCCTAGCCTCCACAAACGTGGCTCTTTCTGGTGCTCAAACTTCCTGGCAACAAATCAACGTAACTTTAACTCCTTCATCAAGCGCCTCCAACCTGTCGAACCGATTTGCTGTCACTATTGACGGTTCTGCTGGTGCACAAACGGTTCAGTTTGCAATGCTCTCACTTTTCCCTCCTACCTTCAAGAATAGGGAAAACGGTCTCCGTGTAGACATTGCTAATGCAAGTCTTTCTCCTCTTTTTTGTTTGGTTTTGAATGATCTCAGCTAATGAGGAATGGGCAGGCTCTCGTTGAGATGGCACCATCGTTCTTCCGACTCCCCGGTACATTACCTTTGTCCTTCATCAACGAGTAAAACCCTGACGTTACCGGCTAGGTGGCAACAACTTGGAAGGCCAGACGGTCGCATCAAGGTGGCAATGGAATGCAACAGTCAGTCTTCTACCTGTCGATTCTTCTTGACGTATGCTCATCATATAACAGCTAGGACCTTTGGTAAACAGGCCAGGTATTTAAGGAGAAATTTGTTGCCTTATTCATAATCAATTTGCTGCCAAGGCCGCGCTGGCGATTGGAGCTACGTCAATACAGAGTAAGTATATCCTCCGGCTGACAAGCATAGCGGCTAACACGGTTCATTAGCGGTCTCGGCCTCTATGAGTACCTCTTGTGGTGTGAAGACGCAGGAATGGAACCTATCATGGCCGTCTGGGCAGGCAAGTCTGAGATTATCTTCCTGGTTTGTACGATCTAACTTAACTCGTCGTCCAGGATACGCGCTTGGAGGCGAAACCGTCGCTCAGAATAACCTACAACCATACATCCAACAAGCCATTGACCAGGTTGATCCAACATCTAATATCGATCAACCAGCGAAGGTGCTTACCTCCTCCCCTAGATCAACTTTGTCGTCGGTGATGCTTCGAAGAGTTCCGCTGGTAGGAACAGAATTTCTGTTTAAGGATGCAAGCAGTGCTGAACTCCGATAACAGCGGCATTGAGGGCTTCTCTCGGTCATTCTGCCCCATTCAAGCTGAATTACGTCGAGATTGGAAACGAGGTGAGTGTTTGTAGCTAATTTACCCGGACGGTTGCTAATCACCCCATCGTAGGACTTCTTTGCCTCCAACTCGTTCGTATATCCATGGCCCATGCCTATTTAATGCAATCTCAAACACTTGTGACTTCCAGATACACATACCGATGGCCCGCTTTTGCAAACGCCCTCAAGGCTCAGTTCCCCAATATCAGTACGTTCTTTTTCCTCAAGGCAATTTATCAGGGCTGACCTCTGCCATAGACTTCCTCGCCACGTCCTATGTCAACAGCCCAGTCCTGTCACCGAAACCTACTCATTGGGATGTCCATGTTTACCAACGACCCTGTGGGTCTCCAATCTACGCCTAGACCGTCAGCTAGCTAACATGCCTTGTTAAGCCTGGTTCACTCAAAATGCTTTCTACTACGACGGGTTTGCTGTAAGCTCCGAGTATAGGTATCCGTGATTATTTTCTGACCCAATACTTTTAGCGCGATGGCACAAAATACTTCGAGGTACGATCCAGTTGTTGATTTCCAGTTTCCTTACTCAAGGAAGTATGACCTTCCAGGGAGAATATGCAGTGACTGCGGATGATAGCGGTGCCAACCTAAAATACCCAATCATGGCAGGTAAGCATCAGAATCTTCGCCTTGATCTCTATGACAGGCCTAAACCTCTGTCAGGCTCGGCCGGAGAAGCTGCGTTCATGACCGGCATGGAGAGAAACAGCGATATTGTGTCAGTCATATTCGTACTTGTGTCATTGCGCTTGCTTATCTATAATCTTCGCAGATTCGCCGCTTCTTATGCCCCTCTTCTCAATGTGAGCCTGGCTACCTTTTCTGACACCTCACGCTGACGCTAGATCCCTTAGCATATCTCTGGTTCTCAATGGGTGGGTCATACCTCCAGTTTGTTCTCGAATGCTTACTGAAGAACCGTGCCCCAGACCCCGAATCTTGTCAGCTTTGAGTACGTGTACCTGTGCACCTTTGTCACACTAGATTCTTATTCTTGGCTAGTTCTGGAAGCGTTATTCGGTCTACGAGCTTCTACGTCCAAAAGGTCAGCTTACTATCATTTCTACTTCGAGCGAAAATGTGCTGATATCCTCTAAAGCTCTTCAGTCTGAACAGAGGTGATGAATACCTCCCAAGCACCTTACCTTCCAAGACTGGTACTCTGCACTGGAGTGTTGTCCGCAAGAAGTCCTTCAACCAGATTATCATCAAGGTATAGCATCAAATTTCTAGAGAAATGTTCAGTAGCACTGACGCTCTTCGTAAGGTTGCGAATACAGTCGGATCCACGGCACCTCTGACCTTCGTGCTGCCTTTCAATACGGTGTCATCTTCCGGTAACTTGCAAGTCCTGCAAGGAGCTCAGACCGCGAGTAACACCCCTACCAATCCTAATGCTGTGGTCCCCAGCACCAGCACCATTACAACCGGCAAGACCTTCAACTATACAGCTCCTGCGTACAGTGTCAGTGTTATTACAGTTACTGCCCAATGATCTATTGGAGATGGGGCTCATACAATGGTGGATATCTCGGGCTTTTCGTATCGCGTCGGTACAAGTTATCTTTTCAGAAATACAATCCATCCCTGGTTTTTATCTTGTTGCCTGGTCTGGCCCTGTACAATATTTCTGAATCAGTGCGACCACCCATGCGGAAGACCGTGTCGAGTTGCAAAGTGTCTCTGGAACAGATCTAGGTACAAGCGTTTCTGATAGTGGTATAAGTTTTGAATGTGCAGCTTCTACAGAAGTGGAGGTATTGTACATATAATATCATACAGCTTCCGGTTGTTCTAATCCAGCCGTTCATCTCGTTCCGAGAAGTCTAGTTGTTTGGGTAAAATGAGGGCAGTTCGCAGTCCAGCGAACGAGACAAAGCATAGTATCAGATAAACAAAATTGCCTCCAAGGAGATTCCTTTCTTGCGAATATGCGAAGAGAGAAGATGCAACCGAGGGTGCGATTGCACGAGCGGTCGATGTCACTGCTTGAGCCAGGCCGTTGGTGGCGCCGAGCGCTGTCCTTGAGGGAGCACTGTGCGCAACGAAAATCTGTATGGAAGCTAGGGTCTTAGGTTAGTCGTGCCGGATACAAATGGAAATATCCACGACTGACCGAACGCCATTGTATTCGTGAACCGACACGAAAGCTGTACAACAAGCACAAGCCAGACCATCGGATTCAAACCTCCAGTCTGACGTGCAAAGTAGTTCAACAACGGATACAGCGCCATGCCGAAGAGGTAGCATGCATGAGCAAACACCTGGGCCTTCCTTGGTCCATAATGGCGGATGAGTCTGGCTGCGCAGAGGACTTGAAATGCGATGTTGAAGACGCCGAAGACGCTCATGAGCATGCCGATTTGATATGGAGTCAGACCGAGACCGCCGTTGGCTACTGAGGTAGCGTAGACGAGAGGCATCAGTGCCCGATGAGATGAGTTTGAGAGAGCTTGGAGTATGTATACTGCGAGGGCGTTGAGAACTGGGGGTATGAGGAGATCAAGGAAGGGCGGAGACTTCGGGAGGGCTTCAGGAGTGCCAGGTGATAGGTCGATTGGGTGATGGCCGTCATACTCATCGAGAAGCGGACTACTGATTGTTGGCGTATTCCCTGTAGCCGAGACTGGCTTCGCTTGTGAACGAGAGGTAATGGGAAGGGTCTGAAAAGAAGAGATATGAGCACCGGCTCCTCTAAGGCCTGAGAATGTGCATACCTCTTCGAGCCATAGGTATGCAAGTAAAGTACTCGTAACAGCAACAAGACTAGTCACGATGCAGGGGAGAGCATATGGGTGGTCGCAGAAATATATGCTGTTGCCGAACAAATAGGGCCATCGGGTAGCAGGTTCTGCGAACAAACCTCCAATGTATTCTCTACGGAAAGTATTTGAGGTTAGAAGCGAGCAAAAAGGCAGAGGGGATTATGATCAATTTACCCTGTCGTACTTCCTAACGTCCAAACAACAGCCAAGATAGCATATGCATCAGCAATATTGCTTGAGTCGGAAAGCTTATCGATGACCGATATTAGACTAGACGCTCATATCATTCATATCAACGAAGAATATCCCACCTCAGCGACTACGCTTTTTTCAACGCCTGTGATTTGATCATGAAGCTGGCTAAACTTCTGGCATAGCGATTTGCTTACCGACTGCACCATTGAATAAGCCTTGAATTGCTCTTGAAACAATCAAGGATCCATACGACGAGGATAAGCCAAACCAAAGCATGGTCAGGCTCAGGCCGAGTGCCCCAATCAGAAGAATCGGGCGTCGTCCGTGTCTGTCAGATGCCCATCCCCAATGAAAGACAGACATGGCTTCCGTGATGCAATAAACCGTTGTCTGCAGCGATAGCAGATTGTCAACCCGAGCAACCAACGCGATAGAGCTAAAGTACCGACAATGAGTCCAGAATAGTATCCCGCCTTCCGCTCATCTCCTCCAGTAATGCCTGTATCCTGCACAAATCTGATGAAGAATGGGTCCACAGTGTGCGTGGTCACCATTTCCACCGCCGCGATGAAATAGACCAGCGATAACTGCTGCTTGGGCAGAGGCGTTCGGGTTGGCGTTTTCTTCAGAGCTGGACCCGGTAGCACATCGCGTGCTCCGCCTTCCTCATGGCGCACGTCCATTCCTAGGCTCATTTTTAATGAGGAATGGGATTTCAACAAGGTATCGTTGGCATGGCCTTCAGTGCAAACTTGACGGAGCGACGACCCTAACTCAGGAGCAGGTCAAGAATCAAGCTCAAATGGGGCTCAGGCTCGTTCAAACTCAGAACGGAATCTTCCGTACGTACAACTTCACGCTGGGCTTGAGCGCTTGACCGAGACCTCGACTTCGACCTCCGCCAATAATAATTCTAGAATCTATTGTAAGCAGCTATGCTACATTCTAATTCTGCTGAAATGCAGCTTGTGAAGCAATAGCCGTACATCTTGAAGTTTCTGGATCGACCTCTTTTTCTAAGAAAATACCACTCTGGCTCGTCGTGTTCCTTGAGCTTTGCTGCAAGACCAAACGCGTTCTATTTTGGGAAGAAAACTGGGGCCAAGCTGGTGACTTGATGAGCTTGTATGTATTAGGGTCCCGAGATCGAACAAAGGAAAGCCAGTAGGCAATTAATTCCTCAGCAAACGCGTCCTCGACTGGCGTCATAGGAGTAAAAATCGCCGATCCATTGGAACTGGAATATTATTTGAGGTTTTTTTAATCAAGCTCTTAGAAGAGGACCTACCCTGTGTTGACGCCCTGGAACATCATCCAATTCTCTGCTGCATGTGCTACAGCCAGACTAGGAAGAGTCGGGTTTCTTTGATTGTATCGGTATGTCCATGTGTTGACGTTTTTGCTGAAGCTCTGACCCATGATTGTCCGCTTTTAGGGAATGAGCATGCCGTCCGACTGGTACCGATGATCCGCCTACCGTACACCGAACACTGATATCGCCGGTCAACGTTTGGTTGCGGAGGGCGTCAGTCGCAAAATTGGACATAGAGTATAGCTATGGGAATACTCAGTTTCAGGCGACGAGATGAGCAAGGCGTTGACGAACATTGTCTAATTCTCTGATGTCTTCCGGTCGGATTTGGGGAAAGTACAGTTTCACAGCTTCCTGTGCGTCACTGCTGCCTATCGCCAACGTCTCGTTGGTGGTCGAACTGGAATATATATTAGGAGATGGTTAACACGAAAAGTGGCTCCGTACCCAACAATCAGCGGAACCTTTGCGAAGTTTCCCGACATGATGGAGCGCGTCGGATAATCGGTGATAATCTTGCCATCCACGACGACGTGAAAGGTCTTGTAGAAGGAGCCATTGCTATGTTCCATGGTCAGCGTGCCGCAGGGTACCCAACAGTGCAGTTGCTTACAATGCGGGCGTGTTGGCGCTATCTTGCGCTATTGCCAAAGTACTAATGTCCGCCTTGCGAAGACAAGCCATCTTTTCTCTTGTGGTCCCAGCACCACACCCCGCTTGCTGCGTATAGAAATCGAACAGCGGCTACAGGTGATTTAGTCATTATCCGGACATTAACCACGAGAAAGCTGACCTTCTGCTGCTCTGGCAGTGGAACGGTGGTCTAAATGCACTCTGGACTATTGCACCCGAAAAGAGCTTTTCATCTTCATGCGCAACAAGATGAAGTTCAACCGCTGCTCCACCTGCACTCTCCCCATTTATAGTGACCTGGTCTGGGTTTCCTCCGAAACTGTGAATGTGACGCTTCACCCATTTGAGCGCTTCGATCTGGTCTTTGAAGCCAGCATTAAGATCGCCCAGGCTTGGGTCAGATTGGAAATCTGGTAATGCTAGGAATCCGAAGGAGGAGAGCCGGTAATAGATGGAGACAATCACGACGTTTGGACTTTGGTGCACCCAGTGGTCGAAGGGCCATTGACGGGGGTTCCCATAGATGTAGCCTGGCAGCAAGGGTGTTAGTGAATTGTCTTCACCTTAGTCAAGGCGTGTTACCTCCACCATGGATGTATACCAAGACTGGAACTAATCATATTCGGTCAGACATAGTAAGCCTACTTGAATGAACTGACTCACGATTAGCTCCTTCCGAGGCGCCTGTAGGAGCATAGATGTTAACCTTTAAACAGTCTTCACTCCCAGCTCCCCCGTGATCAGTCACTTTTTGAGAGACGATATGGTGAGTGCAACACTTCAGGGTGAAGATTGTATGGGGCTCTTACCATTAGTCTTTCCTTGTACGCAGAACTCTGGATATTGTGTTGCGTCAATAACGGATCCTTTTGAAGCCTCTGATATACGAGATGTGTTAAGGGGTACCGGGGCCCGGAAACGTAGATCCCCAAGGGGAGGCTCAGCGTATGAAATTCCAAGATAAGCTACTGTGTTTGGATAGGATTGGTTTCCTAGATATTTGGCATATCCAACATCGACGATAGGGTCGGTTGGAGAACTTGAAGGTGCAGCCTCGACCCAGCAGCTCCAGACAAGGAGAACGTAGAAAATGCCCAAGAGAAGAAAAGATGGCATCTAAGTAGCGAAAGAAGAATCCGCCGTAGCCATGAATAGAGAATATATATTCCTCCGTGAAGGCCGTTTCATCGGAGCGGGTCATTCTCCCTAGCATCGTCAGCGGCACTGAGAGATTTTCCTCCCGATAGTGCAAGATCTCGACAGGGTGAGGAGCAGCCACTTCGCAGTCCGCACGTTGCATTTGGAGGGTTGAAGATACCTCGATCAATTTAAAACCTAAAAATAGGTGACTTTGGCATTCAATGTAACAGGACACGGGTGACCTCCTACTCTCCGAGATGACCTTCCTCGTTACCGATGAACAAGCGATTCCGAAGGCTGTCACCCTCGGTGCGTCACCAGGTGCTCCACTCATGATCTTACCATCGAATCAGGTAAACTCACGTACGGGGTTGCTTGCATCGAGAGTAGGATATTATTGAGAAGCTGTAGTCCATCGTATGATACTACCTAGTTCTGCTGAGTTACCGCTTCAGCCGCATTTTGTATGCACCTCTGCGTCTCAATCTCAGGCTCCGTCTCAACGAAACTGCCACTGGCGGTGGTTGTGTTCTTCGGGTCTTGCTGCAAAACGATCCGCGCTCGATGTTTTGGCATATATTGAGGCCAGTTTGGTGATTTCGCTAGCTTGTGAGTGTTAGGGTTCCCCGATCGGACGAAGGAGAGCCAATAGGCGATCAGCTCAGATGCGAACGCTTTCTCTACTGTGTTCTGTGGTGTGAAAGTGGTAGTACCGTTGATTCTGTGAGAGGACAATGTTAGTCATAGTGACAATACAGGCAAGGAAAGAAACGAACCCTGTGTTTGTGCCCAGAAACATCATCCAGTTTTCTGCTGCATGTCCAACTTCCGGGCCAGATGAAGTCGGGTTACGTTGGTTGTATCGATAGGTCCACGCCTTTGTCTTGTTCATGAAGTTTTGTGCCATGATTGTACGCTGTTGATAGTTGTGGTTACTGAATCTCGTAAACATAGGGCGGGACTTACCCCACATCGAAGAGTTGTATCCCCTGTCAAGGTTTGCAGACGTAAAGCATCTGAGGGGAAATCGGATTCGAGATATAACTTGAGCCGGACAGTAAGTAAACGAGTTCCTCTGTGACATAAAGAGGCCCTCACCGCCTCCAGTGCAGCAACGTCATAGTCTTGAATCGAAGGACAGTAAGCTCTTAGTGCCGAAGTAACATCTGCGCCTCCTGTCAACGTCTCGTTTGTTGTGGCTCTGGGTATAGGTTGTCAGCAACTGGGATTTCCGCTTTTTTGGTTAGAACCTACCCAACAATCAGGGGTACTGCCGTGAATTTGCCGGAACTGAGAGCTCTTGACGGGTAGTCTGTGATAATCTTCCCATCGACAACAGGATGGAAGACGTTGTAGGCGGATCCGTTGCTGGAAACCATTAGCTTGAGACTTGCCAGTCCGAACAAGGGTTCTCACAAATCAGAGGTGCTGGCGGCGTCTTGTGCCAATGCCAAAGAGCTGACGCTAGCAGTGCGTAGACAAGCCATCCTGTCGGCGGTGGTCCGACCGGTGCACCCAACCTTTTGCGTGAAATACTCAAACAGAGGCTGAGAAATTAAGTTTAGACATCAGTTTAAAAATGGCTGAGAGGACTCACATTCTGTTGCTTGGCAGCCGGAACAGGAGTCCTGTAGACACTCTGGGCAATGGCTTGCGAGAACAACTTCTCGCCTTCGGTCGCAGTAAGATGGAGCTCGACGGACGAGCCACCAGCACTCTCGCCGTTGATAGTGACCTTCTCCGGATTTCCACCAAAGCTGTGGATATTATGCTTTACCCATCTTAGAGCCTCAATTTGGTCCAGGAAGCCAGCGTTGAGGTCCCCAAGAGTTTCGTCAATCTGGAACTCGGCTGTTGCCATGAAGCCGAATGCATCAAGTCGGTAGTAAACAGATACGATGACGACGTTGGGGCTTTGGTGAACCCAGTGGTCGAATGGCCAGTTTGCAGGATTGCCGAAGATGTAGCCTGTTTGAATGCGTCAGCTGGCATATACTGTCGTTCAGGGTAACGAAAACAGACCTCCACCATGGATGTAAACCAGAACGGGTACTGACGAGGGCCTTCATGAGCATTCTCTTATGAACGAATATCAAAGCACCTACGATTTGACCCGGCTTTAGCACCAGACGGGGCATAAATGTTAACTTTCAAGCAGTCCTCGCTTCCAGCACCGCCGTGATCGTTCGCTTGACACACATTCAGATGGCTAAAGATGTGGTTTGAGCCGTGTGATTGTACTCACTGCTTATCTTCCCTTGGATGCAAAAATCAGGGTACTTTGTGGCATCGATGACCCCATGTGAGCTTTGTGAGATGCGAGCAGTGTTCAGAGGAGCGGTGCGCGGAAGCGCAAGTCTCCAAGTGGAGGCTCCGCATAAGGAATGCCGAGATACGCAACCGTGTTTGGGTATGACTGATTTCCTCGATATTTCGCATAGCCAGTGTCAACCACAGGAGGAGCAGCTGCAGCGAGGAGGTTTCCAGAGAGGATGAGACTAGTCAAGATACTACCAACTAGAATGGCAAGCATCTTTGGGGAGAAGGACGTATCACTGGGCACCCATGCGAGCACGGGGATTCGCATTCCTTTATTCAAAATCCACCGACGTCAGACACGGGCCTCGACACCCGCTATTTGCGTAAGCCTTGGGGACGAATACGACCAGAAGCGCCGAAAGGAAACCAACCTCTGGAAAAAGGCTGGAGAAACTCGTACGCGAGCTCAATATGAATCACAAGGCCAGGTTTGGGCTGTCACAAGATCCACTTTCGCATGCTCTCTGGGCTAACTCCTCGCTTGAAATGGCTAGCAATGTATTGGAATGATATGTATATTTAGTTCTTCTCGATGAACAAATAGCACCAGACTTGGTGGCAAAGAAAGGGGCTAAGGAGGTCGAAGAACTACTACACGCCAATACAGTGGTCATCTTCTGAATCTCTCATGATCGATCAGGCCTAAATTCGCGGCCTCGTCCAAGCCTCATCTCGCTCAGAGCTTATTCACTAATCACACATGTTCTCCAGCTTGAAAACATCGATTTCTGAGAAAGAACTACACGGGTGCAATTGCAATTCCTTCGAGAAAACATCCCCATAATCGCTACGATCAAACATCCTTTCAATAATGCACATCCCAGATTCCAATATTTCTTGACCCTAAGATCAAATGAACTAGGCCAGAATCATGAGTAAAGTGCTACCCAGATTTGAGCCAGAAGATATTTACCTTGTTCAAACAACGCTTCTCTCGAGGCGGAAGTCCCTAGCGTGAACCCGGCGGTTGGACACCTTAGCAGGTGTAGGATCAACGATTTCTCGCGCATAGACGCGCTCTCGATAATAGCGAGCGTTCAGCTCTCCTTTAGCGTTGGCACGGGGCACAACCGCAGCGCCAGTGAAAGCGGCAGCAGCGAGAACGACAGCGGCGGTGGCAGTGAAACGCATGATGATTTGTTTGAAGATTGAAGGTATTGGTGCGGAATCAAATCTACTTCACCGGGAAGAGATTGTAGGACGTTGAGGGACGACGACGGAAAACACAAGACCAAGCTTGTGAGTTGAGCGGGGGAGTGAAGACTAGCTTGGGAAAACTAGCACCGCTGAATGGACGCTTATAAGGGATCGGTAGATTTCTGTTGATGGCGATGGGAAATTTGATGGTTGCCCACCCGTTAGATCTAAGGGGCCGTTTTAGGGTGCTGGGAGTGCTGAAACGCGTCATTCAACAGATTGAATAAAGAATGCGATGCAGCAGACGTCAAAACATGGGAAGAGGTCGCAGATTTTCAGATTTCTGATCATAATGGTAGTGTATCATAGTATGGTTAGAACCGGATCTGTTCCTGACCATTGTGCTGAACAAACCGTTGGGAGAATACGAGGTTACGATAGAAGTACCAGATTAAAGATCTGAGTAACTTGAAGTGCAAGTTTACGAAATGGTCTATCGGATTTCATCGTTACGAAGAGAAGACATGCCCAGATCTTATGGTTTACCGCAAGAATCAACCACATATTGCTTTGCTTGCTTCTGTTCTGCACCACCTACTCCCAGAACGTCTTCCGGCGCTTCACCTTCCTGGTTTAGCTGAAAGGAATCAATACTTCAGAATATTGGACGAATAGATGATGTACTTACGCGGCCTCTGTCAGCACCCGCATTGATGAGGAGCACCGCTGTCGCCGCATGGGCAGATTCCATTGCGAGATGCAGCGGGGTGTTACCTGGTAGGTGAATATAATGTTAGCGATCCGACGCACAAGAGGATAGAGCCTACCGATACGATCTTGCGGATTCACGCGCAATTTTGCTGCGCCATTGGTCCCGGAGGCCTCGAGAAGTACTTTCACGATTCCTGTTGAGCCTGTTGTAGCAGCTCGATGGCTGGTAGCAGGAATATTAGGGAAGGAGGAGGCAGGAAGAACGGGAAAAGTCCTTACAGTGGTACTTGATTGGCCTTATCCTAGCATTAATCTGTGTGGATGGGGTTTCATCCACTGTTTAAGAGATGGAATATGCAATCACGTACATCTGCACCCCTAGAAGTTAGGAGTTTTGCAATCTATTTGCACAGATAATGAGCAGCGTGAAGGTAACGGCACAGGTGTACTCACATCTATTCTTGACTTGGAGGCAGCATAATGCCTTTCCAATAAAGATATATTAGCGTTGCTGATATCACCAGCAACAAGCTTGGTCCTTACAAAGGTGTTATTCCTTATCGTTCTTCCTAGGAACTGGATGAAGAGACTCCTGGACAACATTCGACGGCGTACTTACCTGTTCACGTCGGCGCCAGCACCAATGCTCTTTCACAATGTCATCTTGACCAGAGCTCACTGGTATTTCCATTCAATTTGGGGTTTATTTGCGGATTCGTTCGCTTACCTGCGATATGAAGCGGGGTCCAGCCGCTACCGTCGGGTTTATCCACTTCGGCTTTCTGATCAAGAAGATACCTGGTTACTTCGAGGGCACCGACTGAGGCAGCCCAATGCAACGGTGTTCTTTCATCCTTCGGAGACTGCTTTATATTCTTCAGGAATTCATTTCCCGATTTTCTTACCTGATCAAGGGCATTGATAACTTTAGGATCTTCCGCGACAATAGTCCGCAGTAGATTTAGTTGTTCTATCATGAATCAGCAACACGTATCCCTATTTTAACCTTTTCTTACTGTTTTGAGCGGCCAGATGTGCGGACATGGTGAGTACGGTAGGTTCGTGGTTAGTTTCAAGCCAATTAGCGTCATCTTCACTGTGACGCGGCTTGAAATTGCAATTTCCATCTTGGGTCATTTCGACGCGCGTCGCCTGATCTCACGTGAACCGTGACAGTGTCACAAGTCTTTCTCATTTTCACCACTCATTTCTCTCCTTCCGCGTCGTCAACAACTACAGGGGTCGACAGATTGGACTCTCTTCAATGGTAGGCCAAAGTCTACAGCTGTTGAGTCTTCTGGAAGTGCAGCTTACAAGGCGCATGCATTGCTTCCATTCCTGGAGAGCCTGTCCCAGAATACCCTGACTCGATTGTACCAACTACCGTCGTCATGTTAGCCATATTTCGGTTAATTGAAATCTCTGAGTATTATTCTCCAGTCTGATAGATCGAACAGGTTACTTGCACCATTAGAAAGGCAACTTGTGATGAATTGCTTTGGTTAGAGTCACCAATCCCTGCCAACACGATGTCAGCATGGGTAGTCCGAGATAACAAACAGTTGGCCTTTCAATCTTAACTACTTAGGCTGAATCTGAGAAAGGACCCCACAGTCTGTATGACCAAGCCCTCGAGAATCTCGCCCGGGTCCATATCATTCCAAAGTCAGCAGTGAAACTGACCCTAAATGCCACATTCAAAACCAGCTTCAGGCATGCACTT